>PQXK01000002.1:0-530362 GCA_004786245.1 Botrytis hyacinthi
ATATATAGACTTGCTAAAGCCATAGGCTTTAGCCGTCCTACATAGTCTTAGACTGATACAGGACGTAAATGGATCAATCAATCAATCAATCAATCAATCTTGCTGACTATCAACCACAGCTACTCTCATACGAATCCTCCCGAAGAGTTGCACGTGATAGTAAATTGCAATCCCTTCATCATTCAATCTTTAGTGGTGCACCTAGTCCTGTGGCATAATCGGCTATTTTGGTTCTCTGGTCTCATTCATGTGAGGATATTCTGTTGCTAACGTAGAAGATTCATCACCTTGTTGCCATGCCTAAAAAGTCATTGTTCTTCCTCCCTTGCAGATCTAGAGTCTTATCTTTCATAATGAATATACACCAGCCATTGTTCTGTGTATGACTCCTCCGCTTGTCACGTATTCATCGAAGCAGTTCGGATCTCGCTTTGAATTTAAGGGGGACCCGCAACAGTCGAGTTAATTCCGAGACAATAGGGGTTGAATGATAATCCGAGGTCAGATGCCTGTTCTAAAGTTCAAAATTAGCATGCTTTATGGCATATGCAAGATCTGCGGCAGAGCAAAAAGAGAAGGAAGTCCGGAATACTCCTAGATAGCGCTGCTCAACAACAAGGTGCTAATTCGATCAACGAGTGTCTTTATTATTTCAATATAGATCGGAAGATGGAACTATAGAGACGGGGGATCTGAGAATGCCATTAGTTTATGAGTCCCAAGCCAGCAGGTATAATCAAATCTCAAATAGCATACGTAGGAGGTATCGGCGTACTATTCCATGGCAGAATGGAATTATTTCGCTCCATTGCTTCATTTCAAGATTTTGAAGAACAGGAATAATTTCATGGATTTCTAACAGTTAGAAATTTCCCGAATAGTTTAGCAGTTAGTCATGTTCTCGAAGGTGGTCAAGTTGGGTATTTGGCACGTGAAAGAAGTCGCATCTGGATCAAAACATTTTAATGAATACTGAAGATTGCTTGTTCCAGAATCTGCTATTGAAAGCAACTAATTGATATCTTTGTCTAAAGAAGATTACAAAGCTGTCATTTTATTGCTAGAAATCCTATAAGGCTTGAGATTGCAATGGAACGGTCACCTTTGAGTGGCTAGTTGATTATTAAAATGTGGGTATATATACGGCTTATATCAATACACCTTCACTGTACTCCATCAGTAATGCGAGGGGCAGGTACCAGACAGCCGGGTTTTGTCGTAATGGTTTTCATTATATATAAACTGCGACGCTATAGGCTCGATCGGCGATGATACGGGAGCTTCATGGAATTAAGGTTGTTTTCCACGTGCCACGAGATGGAATTCATCAAGGCGTTACCCAGTTAGATTGATATCAGCCTTCAAAGTCATATACAATACAACAAGCGAGGCTTAGTACGTGCGGTACTTGATACCTCAAATTAGTTGTTAAGGACTTGATCTTTCTACCAGAATTTACTCTTCTTCTTTTTCATTACAGACAGGTTCTTGATACTTATAACAATTCTTCCTGAGAAACTTCTATAAAAGCAACACTAGCACACCATTTTGTAATCAAATTACCTTCTCTTGAGTAGAATTCCACATCATATTTCAGTCACATCTACAGAAACTTCATTTAAGTTCATCATTTACATTCGTCATTTTAGATATTTATAAATAATCTATCACAATGGCTTCTCACCATGCTTCGGGAACCAAGGATAGCCAGGATAAATCATCAAATAGAAAGGGCGCTAGCATTAGAAACAAGGATGCTAGCAGGGCAAACAAGCCCTCGGCGCGGAAGACAAGAGGATTAGATCAAATGGTATGGTTTCCCAAAACAATTAATTGAAGTAAGATACAATATTCTGAGGCTAATTCTCTCTCACAGGTATCTGGACCAACAAACTCAAAGTTGAACACAACTCCTGACCCACGTGCCAAGTCATCGAGACTTTCCAAAGGTCCTGCATCCGAAATATTACAAGACGAGAGCGTCGAGAGTGAGTCTTCTACGCGAGCCTCAACTCCACGCACTGCCACGCGACAGCCAATCCCACCCCCCGTCCACTCAAACGAAGGGGATCACGTCGAATCTCTCCAGGTGCCAAGATTCACCGAAGATTCGTCAGTAGCTCAATATTTTCGCATAAGAGATTGGGATCTCAACGGCGCACACGAATTAACACCCAGAGAGCAACGAGAACACCAGAGTTATAGAGGTGATCGTGCCAGAACACTGAGGGAGGAAGAAATTAGTAGCCTTCAGACCGCTACTCATCCTCACCCAAAGCCAGCCGAAGGTAGTCGCAGCATCATTCAAGATAGAAGACAAGAGAGGGCACAGGCTTCTGGGCAATTTAGACCGAAGATTACTGGTCCACAACCACTTTCCGCAGCCGTTATGGCTTCTCTGGCTGCTGACAAGGCCAAATACAAGGAAGAGGAATTGGAAGCCAAGCTCCAATACATAAAGAAACACAGTGGTGGAGGTTGGGGCATTGAAGACTTGCAAGAAGTTGGTCTTCGTGGCGGAAGTTCAGAAAAGGGTGCTGTAGCCCCTACCAGCAGCCCAGTCTTGTTGTTCCAGTCTATAACTGATTCTGAATCAACCATATCTGGTGATTCTCCCGTCGAAGCCACTGGGCCTACTATGGCCCCTGTTTCTAGGCCTGTTGAGGCTGCACATTCCCCTGCACATTCCCGTTTGGTTTCCCAGCCTCCATCGAAACATGGCGATGCACCTGTCGACTCCGATGACTCAGCCATGAGTGCTGCTGCTGAGTCGGTCACATCACAAAGTCCCCATTTACTCCCGACAGCGGGAATCTTAGGAAATGGTAAAGGAAAGGTGAGTCTATCATCTACTAGTATATTAATCATGAAGACCTGTCATGCTAATTAATTTTTCTTACAGGCCGTGGCTGTGGATGAAGATGAAGAGTCTTCTGAAGAGTCTTCCGAAGAGCCAGCTGAGAATCCTACCAGCGTTGATGATATCGCAGATCATTATCGGAATTCGACCGACACCAATGGCCAATCTAGTATGGCTTCGAGTAGTCATGGGCCCATTGAAAGAGAAGCCAAGAAGATGCCTCCCGGTCATGTTGCCATCGGCGAAGGAACTCACAGCCGAGACCAAATTCTGGTTGGAGCTCCGCAGCCAGACGCTTTGACCATAAAGATTCGAACCGAAAAGCGCGACGAACACGATGTGGTAACTGCTCGAGCTTTAGTTACCCATAAATATACAAAAGGAATAAATTGGGCAGACGTAAGAGAAGTCAAGTCTCTCAACAAGTGGCGTAGCCAGATCTTAGTTCGAGCCTTCAGGACAAAGCATGAACGAAGATGGAAGTACACACTTAGTGAGATGAACACGCTGTGTCACTTCCTGGACATCCAGCTTGCTACACCTAGAGTGGATGGCTTAATGGCCAATGTAGATTGGGCATGGGTCACAACCAACTACAACAACTTTTTCCAAGGAAAGAGACAACGCGCTGGCGAATTATATGCCAGCGCCTCCTACACAGGCGATGATGGAAAAAAGACATCTGCCGCCGGTCAACCAATGAAGTATGACCGTGATGCACCATTTAGATCTGAGATTTCTTTGAAGAATCAGATCTATCACTTCAGAGACCAACGAGCAGTCGACCTTGTCAGAAACTCGAGAGGTGTAAGACCATGGGGTGGATCTCAGGAACCCGCTGGTGATGAACCACAGGAAGATGCTGAGAATCTTCCCTCAGTCTTGGTTAGTGAGATGTCTTCTCCCAGTTCCAAGGGATCGCTCAAGAAGCTGATCTTTACGCTTGGGAACGGTAGCAAGGTGACTCTCGAAAACAAGAAGAGAGCCAACACTGAGGACCCTACAGATGAAGAGATATGCCCACCGAACAAGAAGACAAAGATGAGTGCGCCTTCTCATCTCCGTGGGGGCAGCGGTGACATGTGGGAAGGCTCCGAGTCGAATTTTGACTACAGCGAAGATGGTGCGCCACCGACTCACTATCAGGGTTATGAGTTCCGTTCTGATTCTCCCTTCCGACAAGGCTCCCCTTCTCGAACTGCACGAGCGTTTTCCAATGCTCAACGTGTCTTAGATCAAGGTAGAACAGCACATGGTGCCAATAACCAACCCATGATCGCTCAGTCTACCTCTCTATCTAGAAGTCAGCAGGGCTCGAGGGAAATTGAGGAGAACTATGATGATGATAGTGACGATGAAGGCACATCATCTTCACATAAGGCCAATTTGAAGGCACTTCTTCCTCAAGAGGCTCAATCTCCGCCTGTATATTCACAGGCTCGTCACCCACTTCCAACTGTTCGACATTCACTCGTAGATGCACAAGGTACTCGTCGTCGCTCGAGCCCTCGGCGTCCACGCAATATCCACGCACCACAACGCCACCTTCTTCCCAATGGACCACTATTGCCGGCTCAATATGGCTCGCCACAGTCAGCTCCACCTTCAAATAGCAAGAAGAGAGCAAGGAATCATCGCAATGCTGATACGGGCAATAATAACCAACAAGTCCCATCGAAGAGACCAAGACTGCAAGATCAAGATCAAGATGAAGACGACGATCCAGTCAAAGATGAAGATTAATATGAGGATCGAGATCAACCCCCAGATCAGCATCCAGTTCAACATCCGGTTCAATTTAACCCAGGGCGATTTAATAAAGTTGCAGGAGGTCCGAACCAGATTTTGCTCTCTCCATTTCCACACAATTCGAGTGTGGCTAATAGGGAAGCCGCTCTTCGATTACGCTTAAGAGCTCCAGTGAGAGGCCCACAATTAGTCACCAGGACACTCGGGCAAACCAAACCTCGCCTTCCCACTCTGGATGATTATTTTGCCGAAGAATGATAGTTTCTCGTGGAAGGAAGGAGGGCGTTTCACTTTCCAATTTTGTTGAGCATATATGTTGGGCTGCCTTCTGAGGTAGTGACTGTTAAAAGGGAGTTGTGATTGCCACAATCTTGTTTCTGGTTATGGATTGAGTTTTGGGCTGATATCTTGAATTTTGAGTGTCAATATGGGATTTGGTACCAGACTGGAAAGATTTGACGTGGACTATGGTATCGGTTGTTTGCGAGTTTTGGATATATATCCAAGGTGGCGGCTCGCAATATTGGACACTTCTCCATCCCAAGTTGAGTTCTAAATTGTGATTTGGGAGGTGGCTAGGTCCTCCAAATACTGAGCTTCCTCCACCTCTCTGCTGTTGTCACATGAGACCATTGGTACTTCGGTAGTGGGTGAAATGATTTTGTACAATATTTCGGGACATGGTTTGTTGAGTACAAGGAGTTCGGTATATGCTCACCGGCGTTGTTACGGGCTATTTTTTTGAATTTTCGGTTTGTGAATTTTCTTTAGAGCAACCATAAAAATTAGTGTATTAAGAGAGTTTATAGCTTAGATGAGATTTTGGGATGCGGAAGTGTTGAAATCATTGGTAATGATCCCCATTTGTCAAAGTCAAACCCCATTTCGAAATAGTCTGGGTAATCCTCTTGATTTTGTGAAACAATGTTTTTCAAGCCCACAATCAGCAAGATTACTAGCCGAGCTCTAAAGCTACAATCACTGGTGTTTCTTATGTTTTATCTGGATCAAGCGTACTTTTATAAGAAGCTGCAAGACTAGCCTGTCTGCTTTGGGTATCAAATCCACATGCCCCTCTCACTAGAAAGGCAAATTGCTTGGTGTAGTTGCTGTCTCATAGACTATGCACCCATTCAGGCTCTGCATTCTCTAGGCATATGAATTTATCTTTGAGCCCTTGATAAATTCTTCAGAACGTTTCCCATCCTATCTTCCATTTGTTCTTAATAATGAAAAAGACGTTCCTTCACCGGAATCTCACTCAAGAGACTACTTAAGCGATGCCCTCCCCCCTCGCCATTGCGTGCGTAGAATTCCATGTGAATTAGCTGGCAGCACAGAGTGAAAGTTTCTTACATAGAGAAAACAACGCAGTTGCATAACTTACTCGAGACCGTCTGTAGGTCAGACTCCCCTTAGTTGCAAGTCATAGCTATTAATACTACTGATAGCAACATTTTTCATCCACGGGCTCGAGGCTCCTCGCACTCTGAATTGATGAGCCTGGCGAGACAGTCACGTATTTACAATACTCATAAGACCATCTCTTTAGGTATCATCAACTTCAAGATTGATGTGAGACAGCTTAGGAATGAGTCTGCAAACAGAATACGGAGACAAAACACAATTCAACCGATTATACACAGAAACTCAAGTTCTGCAAATTGCTACGATCCGTCGAATAGGCAAATGAAAGGTCTATGATATCAAGATGGGATTATGTCCTCTCTCGCAGCGAAGACTTCTTCCTAGCAGATTGAAATACTCAGGGGCTGTTTCTCGCCTCACACATCAATGAAAGCCTGCCTTCCTTGTTGCATCCTTTGCTTCAACCATATAATACAATTGATTGTTTTCAGTAGCTGTTCCTTTGTGCGTTCTGATAGTTCAAAGGAGAACAAAGGAAGCTTGGCAGGTTACAGTCATGAAGCCGAACCCTCGGACTATGGACAATTCCGCCCTCCGCAATTAGTAGTTCGTCTGAACTTAAGCCATCTCCACAATCATCACATAGCTGACGACATACAACTGTCTCATTGATACAATTGATGGTATATCTTCTTAACATTGTCCCAATATAATCATTAATCCAACGCAGCTTCAACCTTTGAACGTGAACTGCTGCTTTCAATCCGACAGGGTTAGCACGGACCAATAAAACGATAAGATCCTTAAGCATCATCTAAAATCAAACAACACACGACCGAGAAATCCGGTGGTAAGAGTAATACAAACTTCACGAGAACCTCAGAAAAGAATGGAAAGACGAGTTGTATGACCTGCAAGCTCCACTTCAGTGTGATACTGAATGTCTCTTAGTAGATCACAACAAAATGTCCGCCGAGTTCTCATCTTCTAATCCTTTCAGAAGAAAAGGACCCTTCGCACCTTCGACTACATCATCCTCTTCAATACCTGCTGTCAATCATTTCACGCAATTGGATCCATCTGCGAATCCGATTCCCGAATATCCATATCCAGAACGACATGATGTGGCAAAGAAAACACCTAAGAGAGTTCGGGTCCAGTCTCCACCGCCTCCATCTCCCTCGATCCCCGACTCTACATCTACTATAGGGGACGATTCGGTACCTTTCGAGAACCCACTACAAACATTTCAGGAGGGCGAGCAGGACCCTTTTGACACTACCACATCTGATGCTTCAGAGGATGAGGAAGAGAATCAAACTTCGAAGACTCGCATCCTGAATCCCTTTTCAAAGACATTGGAGACGTTGGAGAATTCAGGTCGAGATGCATCAAGCGCAGCACCTGCAAAACTCACAAATCCCGGAAGAGCTTCTATGGATGTGGATGCATTCAAAAGGCTATTGATGACCGGAGATGCGGGGTTGGGATCTTCTACCCCGCTGCAACCCCCTCCTGTTCATGCATTGCGCGACGAGGGAAGTAGTAGTACAGAAACATCTTCTCTATCACGGCAATCGATATTCGAACCAATACAAGATCCGCATCCAGAATCGCCAAGATCATCACATGAAATATCAGAGCCGGATGAAGTACGAGGGGCAGTGTCTGACTCTTCATCATTACATGTGAAGAAGAGACCACCTCCACCGAGTTCGAGACATCATGGTAAATTGATTAGGATGGAATTGAAGGATGAGACTACAGCCGTTTCTCCCTTATCTCCACCACAGTCAATATCTGCAACCCCTCAATACTTTCCTGTTATGACTTCAACGCCGAATCGCTCCTTGACAGATCTCAACAAACCCTTGCCTCCAGCACCACCTCGTGAAAGCGGTGAATCCGAACGAGAATCTCCATTTGATAGAGAGTCTGCGGGGAAAGCACCAGAACCACCATCCCCGTCTTCATCAATAAGAAGAAAGGCAGCTCCTCCACCACCCGTTACCCGAAGACACAGCCAGCTCCTTAGCGACTCGAAACTGAGTCGAAGTAGTTCCGCAAGACTTTCACCAAGATTGGAAGAAGACAATACATCGGTATACTCAATCGAATCTGGACGCCCTCGATCTATCAGTGGGAAAGCTCCTCCTCCACCTCCCACACGAAAACATGGTATATCTCGATCCCAATCGCAGCACGCATCTTCCTCGCCATCTGCGACGTCCTTACCTGTACCGCCACCAACACGAGGCTCCTCAAAACACGGTAGAGCACCATCTGTGCACAGCATTGAACCTCCAAGTCCTCATATTTCTAAACGCACTTCTTTACAAGGACCACCACCACCACCACGTCCTCGTCAAGCACGGAACAGTCTTGATGTATCTCGAATCACACCTTCCTCTTCAACTCGTGTCAGTGGCGAATATCGGCGAAGTTCTAACGCTTCTTCTATGTCACAAACTTCACGATACGAAGAAAATAATACCGTCAATTCTACTAGTGGCCATACCAATATCCTGGCAGACCTCAGTGCATTACAACAAGAAATTGATGCGCTAAGGAATCAGTCACAGCAACGGCAGCGAAGTGTCACTTGAAAGATATGCCCTGGGTAAAATGATTATCCTCCTGAGGTTTAGGCAGGCAACCTTGAGTCACCAATATCCGTTTTTGAATCTCGTAGTCATTATACATTATAGTCTACATTGGCATATGGAAGGAGCATCAGCGCGCTGTAATTGCGAGTGCGGTTGCAGCGTCTTTGGGCAAACATTCGGAATCCGAATGGTTACATATCGAAACAAGAGAAACTCGGAATTCCTTGGAACTTGCAGCAACAATTCCATGTTTTCCATGTCTAGTTTCAGAGCGGTATGGAAGAGTTAAAATTGGGCATGATAGATGAATACTGTACACTCGGACCTCTTGACTCAAGGTTGGGTCTCTGAGTCTGGACTTTCGACCTTTTAGGAATATGGCATTTCATTTCCCCATTCTTGAAGCTATCGAAACAAAATAATAAGGCGATGGGTACGATACGAGGGGCGAGAACTCGAAGGATCTAGGTTGTGGACACAGTTACTACTTGCAGCAGTTGGGAAATGCAGAATCAATTCTTGATGTTTATTGGAGATTGATTGTTGGAGTGAAAGGGATTGCTCGAAGGATAGTCCATGTTCTAACTATCCCTCCACGAAGCTATCTAAAGCTTCGAGAGGATATCGTGAAGCGAGCAAGAAGCACAGAACCTCGAATGACCCTGAAAAAACTGAGAAGGATTCTTGATCGATCGGATCGACCGTGTGACGGGCGGGAATTTATTGTTTCGTGCAGTCGGTGGAGTTGGATGGAGGTTGGTAAAGTGGATTGGGACTGGATCGTGGGAAGTGCATTGATGGGATATCGTAAGTTTGGAGCTACGGAGTGACTAATGGGGCGGGAGAGGGGCGGTGAGTGAGGGGCACGGAGTTTCTTCGGGTATTGTTTTCAAGGCTGGTTGAAGGATTAAGAGTTCTGGGATGGTGCTTGGAGACTTTCCAGGCTGAGAAAAGATGGGTGGAGTTGACAAGATACTGGAACTAAAAGTGCATGCATGTGTACCTACCTACTTTGTCCAATGGTGATCTTTGCTGGGACTTTGGGGGGTATTCAAGATGCTTTGATTAGAAGGATCATGCTGGACAAAGTGCAGCTTGAATAAATGGAAAAAAAAAGGAGTTGTACACTCCACTCTGCACATACGGGAAACTGGATAATAAGAAAAAACTGTTGTATATTCTAGTGCGCTAAGTATATCATGGATTAATATTGAATATTTCAATGAATTATTACCATCTTCTAGTGCGGATCTTTCTAGAGTGGGTTTATAAGACTTCGGGTACTGCTGATCTCGGAAGTTAGTCACAGATCATTCTCTGGTTTGGGGCTCTGGGAGAGAGGGGTTGGAGGGGAGGGATTCGGTGATCAGCAGATTTTGAAGGTGGAAACTAGGAAGCTTTGATTGAAGTGTGCTGATTTTTGCAGCATTACGATTTTGGTTGGGCAAGGAGTCTCGTTCGAGAATCGGGAAATGAGTGGGAAAAGGAAAAGGACAGTTCATCATGGATTTTGTGGGTGTTATTGGTTGAGATGGGGAATACTCAGCCTCAATTTCTGAGGGGGGAAGCTTCCCGAATACGTATGTTTGTAGTTCGTATGGGTTTTTGGTGGGCTGAGTTGGATGGGGATGGAGATGGAGATGATGTTAGAGGTGGGTTTAGATTTAGATTTAGATTTCTCAGCTTACCTTTGTTTACTAGGTAGATAGGTGGATAGGTAGGTATTTTTATTATGTAGCGTCATTGTGTCTCAGTTTTGGAGCTCAGTTTTTTTGGTTCAGACGTAGGCAGAAGCTTCGGAATTCTTCGGTGCATAGATGGAGGGGCTGTGATGAAATGGGTTTACAAGGTCGTAAGTTTTAGGGAGGAGAAAGGAGGAAGGTCATGTGCATTGCATTTGCATTTGCACTGACTTGCATTTGTTTAGTACAGGTGGAGAATGGAATGAATAGAATTTCGCACTTGGCAAATTCTAGCGCGGTGAGTATCTGGGAACTTGAGATTGGAGACTTGGGACTTGGATGTCGAAGGGGAGAATGCTGGGTAGGTAGGTTGGGCCGAGTAGCCTGAGAGATTGGGAGTTGGGAGACTGGTGAGTGCTGGTAGTTGTTTTTATTGAGAGAGCTAGATTGAGCTCGAGTGTATAGTGTAGTCCCTTGAGAGGAAAAACTTGGAATGTAATGCGTTGCATGTAGGAAGATGCGAGATGAAAATTGGAATGGGCTAGTGGTTAGTGATTCGTGGTAGTGGTAGTGTATCTTGATTCTCGGTCTTTTATTTTCTTCTATTCATTTTTTCTATTTGGCATGATGGAGCTAGTATCTATCTATCTTTCAAAGGACAGGTTTACATCCCCAGAAAAATGCGTATTGTGTAAGAGGCGGGAATTGAGTTTTCCTCTCATAAGGACATTGGAATTTGGCACTTACACGCATGATGTTCTAGTGGGAAAAGTGGGGGGAATTGATGTGACGAGGTGGGTTTGTCTGGGGATCAGGGTTGAGGCTAGTGTCTTGACTTCTGTCACTTGGGATTTGAGTTTACATCTTAGCTTCAGCTTTATTTCTAGCTTTATATCTGGGATTCGGGGTTTCTTCAAGTAATCATCTTGGAGTTAGTCTCGTGCGTCGATATATGATTTTCCCGATGGTATCCGCATTCTTGGGAGACGATGAAATCTTGTTTGTTTTAGTGGGAGGATGAACGAGAGGGAAAGAGAGGTTAGTGCACGAGTAATTAATTAATTATTGGCGGGAGCGGGAGTCCGAGGGTTTTTGAGACGGGAGCCTGAGTGTATTTCTTTGGTGTAGGGTTTGGTGTCCTTGGAAGTAAGTGACCAAGACGGAAAATAGATCTGCTAGTGGGAAAGTCTTGATGATGTATTGTGCTAATTTTATTTCTATACTTTAGAGTTCTAAATGCTCGATGTGGATGGAACATTCATCTCACGATCTACCCATGATTCTTGGTCCTGTTCATTTTTATTGATCAATAATATAAAGTTATATTGAATCGATATCTACATGGGTACATCTATCCGATCGAGAAGTCTCTAAGACATATAGAGATGCAGAATGTGGAGTGCCGAGTACCGGATTACCAGAGCGGGTTTGGCGGCAGGGTTTGTCCATCTGGGTGTGCAGCTGAGTGTTGGAATTAGGTTAGTGAGTGTGGGTTCTTTTCGCCTTGATGTTTGTTTGGTGCTTGATTGGGAGGTAGAGATGGGAGCATGGATAGATGGGGGTTAGATTTCTTGATGGGGGATATTTTCCGGACTGCTCGGCATTGTAAGGTGGTATTCTTCATGGTTTGTTGGAGGGAGAGTTGGTCACGGATGAGAAGTTGGAGAGTCATAGTGAGACAATATTCATGATGGTGGATACCTTCATAACCTGTTTACATATGCATTTTCTGAGTATTTGGAATATACGTGCTCGATACGATAGAGGAAACATCACGAGATTCTCATCACTCACTAAAACCGGAAAGTCCTCGCCACTTTGAACCGATCTGAAACCCAAAGCTCCGGGTATGGACTAATGGCATACGCATACATGCACGATAATGCATAGCCAAATGTGTGAGATTTCATTCAGGGTTCTGGATCATTATTGGATGGTGTTTTGGGGAAAACGTAGGAGAGGTGTGTTTAGGGCTGAGGGCTTTTTTAGTTTATATCTGGGAGTGAAAGTGTGGATGGGAAGGATGGGAATTGGATGGAGTGATGAGTTAGGAAAGGACTAGATGGGTCTGTGATGTCTGGTTTTTGATCTCTCATATTCTGTGTGACGTGGGAAAGTTGGTTGGTTGGCTGAGGTGTATCTGAGATAGGTTTGCTATTCAAGAGGCGTGTTGTGTGGATTTGAGCCTCTGTGAGATGTGGGTGAGATTTAGGGTTGGGTTAAGTTTGTTATAGGGGAGGTATTGTGGTGAAGTGATGGGGTGGTGGTGTGGTAATCTAGATGGGTTGGATTTTTAAGTGTGATGTCTTGGATATCTACTTGGCTGGTGCATTGTAAAATATTGGGTGGACGAAACAGGGAAAGATGACATGAGAGAGGGAATATTAGAATAGAGAATAAATCGAGGGTAAAGGTGGTATTGGTAGGCGTTTACAGCATGTGAGTAATTTACCTTCCGATCGATTTGCATGAGAGATGCCGAGCCCGAAGCGAATGATGAGTCAATTGGCAAGGGGGAGAGAAACGGCGAGGATGTCGGATTGGGTGGTGAGTAAGCTTATGGGTGAGGGGAGGGAAGAAATGGATGGGAGGAAAGTAAGCCGAGAAAGTTGGAATACGATGGTGCCTTGATTAATAGACCAATTTATCCGTATGCTTGAATTCCTGACATCCCGTCTGTGTACGATATTCTCGTATACGATATTCATCATGTAGGGAGTGTGAATCGAGACGAGATATCTCTCCGCCTCCGCCGCTGTCTCTCCTTGTGTAAGCATGATTACGAAGCCATACTATGTCGTGATACAAAATAGTATGTGTGTGTTTGTGTGTGTCTGTGTGAAACGAACACGAAAGGGTCTAGAGCCAGTATCGAAAACAAAAGACTTTGGGTGTATGCTGATCGCAGCATATGATGCGGTAAAATTCTTCAGTCTACAGTCTATGCAATGCACCGGACAATTCCACCCATCCCTTCGCATTATTGATTCCAGAACCATCCATCCATCCATCCATCTATCCCGTATAGGATATTGAAAGATAGCCTTCCATCAGCGCAGCTGAACCCCCGAACTTAAATCCCGAACGACCTCTCAAAATCCCCAAACCCCTCACATACCTCCCATATCCAACGCCCATCAAGTCTCACCCTCCAGCACCCGTATGCCGTTTCACCAAAACGGTCGTGGTGCATGCACGCGAAATCGCGCTGGTACTACGTTGGGATGCACGGGTGCGCCGCCACGCATGCCGCGACCGAAGGGGTGAGATTCTGGGGTGAAGAATTGGGGGCCGGATTCGTTGGAGATACGAGGGGTGTGAGCTATTGTTGAGTTTTGGGGTGTTATTGATTGCACGCACTTACTTGCTATATTGGATTCGGAATGCTGAGACATGCGGTGGGCTAACGATGTTACCTATTTACTATGGGTTGATGGACTGGGTTGTTCGTCACGATTTTGTGGCTTGGTTTTAGAGTTTCGTTTTTGCTAGGGTGGAGTGGAGGGAATGATGATGGTGGATGATGTGATGGGATGATGGAAGAATATTATATGATTATATTTTTGATGGATTTCTCAAAGAGGTATATTAATCATCGGGATATAGCATCGTTACATAGTATACTGCCTAGTATACTGAATCAGAAAGTGATGCATCACATTTCCCTACATTCCACCGATCCTATCGTAAATTCGGGGAATTCCTTTCCTCCAACCTACTTTTCTCATCCGATAAACTTTTGTGCATTGACACCTCCTCGCGATCATCCAAATGGTCATGTTTTAGTTTCATCTCATCAATACCTTTTCGCCAATGATTAACCTTAACAGAGGGTTGAGCATTGCCATGCTAGTGACTCGTGGATAGCGTGCATATGGTATGTGTAGTGATCCCGTGGCCATGTGTTACGGTGATAGGGATGCAGTTCTTGGTCTTAGTCATTGGGGTGATATTGCTTGCCAAGATGTTCGGGTGGTGGGTGGTTGGTGTTGATTGATTGATGAATGAGTGAGTGAGTGAGTAAGTGATGATTTCGGGGTTCACTTGAAGATTCTTGATCAAGGGATGGGGAAAATGTCACTGATTAGTTTATTGCTTAGCTTGTTTTTCTATATTATGTCTGCATCTATTGCATTGATTGCATTGATTTGAAGGGTGCTACTTCTCATGCTTCTTCAAGAAGTTAGATGGATTAATATTCTAGAGCTTCAATTCAGATTACCCAAGGTATTCTATTCTTCATGTGATATATCATCCGTCACATCCTCTCTGCCCTGTCACCAAGTTCTCAGTATTCTCAACTGTTTGATAAGAATAACATGACATCCTTGCCTCATAAATTCAACCTCTCCTGAGATATACACTCATACAATGCGGGGTTGTGGCGTGGACACGGGTAGACACATTCCAGCCCCTCCACTTTACTCTATTACCCAGCTCCTCATTTTCTGCCTCTACATTACAATTTCCTTGCATGTACCAATAAGCATTTCAAAGCTCAAAGACTTACAGTGACAACGCAGCAGCATAAGGCAATTTCCAGCTCACTACTAGTTCCCCCATCGTACATGCCCCCCTCCCCAAATCCCACTCTCCTCGTCTCGAAACCGACCACCTCTCATCGGCGTCGGAACTTAAGACCGAATTAGCGAAGGCGATCCCCCATTCCTGCTGGTCTCATCCCCATAGCACGTACATTTAATGTACTTCATCATACGAAACAAAGTACTGGTACAAAATACAGTCAGCACTGGTAGACAAACGAACCATGGAAGCTAATGGAATTACAAGGTACGAGTAATTGGAATCACCAGGAAGCAGGATAAACAGAAACCCGACGAACAAGTCTCGTACAACATGAGATCTCCTTCCTAGTGAAGGGCGCCATGCAGATGTCAATGTGAGTATTGACGCGAACAAATTCATTCCAGTCTGCTTGTGAGAAAAGGAGTTAGTGAGATAGTCAGATCGGCTGTATGCAATCTGTGAACCAAAGTGGTGAGTCCCGCATCTCTCTCACCCAGTAAATGAATGCCATGCCTCTAAGAAATCCTCAACCATTCACAATCACGATGCAACCACTACTCCTGCATAAACCATCAGCATGTACAAAACAACCCGAAATCACACATACACGGCGTACGGCCCTACCACATCCCGTTCGCTTTATCCATCCTTTCATCCTATCCATCCATCCCAAGCTTTTCGTACCACCAGTCATGTCACCCTAGAGCTGAACCCGATCCCATGGAACCGAACGTAGATGCATGGCAACGGGATAGAAGCTGACGAACGAACTTCTGTAAGATTATTTCTCAGCTGCACGGGCCGACATTGATATTGGTCGGTCCGGATTGGGGGTGTGAGATTCGGGTTGGAGGGTGCGGAGGGAAGGATTGTTAATGAGGTGCTGACATTTGAATAGGGACGAAGGGTAGGTAGGATGTTGTGGAGGGTAGGATTGGGGATTCTAACGGCGGGCTTATGAAGAGGAGGACATGGGTGTGTGTGAGGAGGACATAATGAGGATAATCAATACGAAATTGTGATAATGATAATGATGATATTGATGATTTTCAATGACCCCCTTATTCTCCCGTGTATTCATACCCTTTCAACTATCACTACGTACGTAGTACGTACCATTTCCGTTTTATGATCCATCCATCTTGCCTCGTTCTAGAATAAGCTGAAAAGCAATAAGCGTCAATAAGCAGGAATATGAATATCTACCTATCCATTGATATCCATTCATCTAACCCATCCAATAATTACCCGAACTTTTCCCATTCTATTTTCTTCAATCGATCAGTAATCAATCAATCAATCCATCCATCCATCCATCAATCCCACTAGCCGTCAATGAACCTGTGGTCCATCAATTCCAGCTAGTCAATTCCTATCTATCTTCCCGTGATCATCCCCATTCTTTCCTTATCAGCCATTATCTCCATGAAAGAGGCCAATGGTTACACAAAAAGTCACAGTATCGCTACTCCACCTCCTTTCCTCAATTTCGCACCGATAGTGCATATCCACCAATCAATTGAGATTAAACTTCTCCTTGTTTCATCTCATTGGTGCTCTATTGAACTATCGAGACGAATGTCACGGATGTACACGTACGTACCTGCTTGTTATCTCTTCGGCTGCCCAAGTAGAAGACCAGAATTTCTACATTGGGGACTTTATATCCGGGTTCTCGTAACTTAACGTGCAATGCGTCCAGCATGTTGAAGAATGGGGGAATGATTCAGCATCGCATCATCATCGTTCTCCATCCCAATCCCAATTCAAATAGATCATTGGATCCATCGTATCTATCCCTTCCCATTCTACTCGTTCACAAGCTACCCAGAGCCTCGTTAGTTCCAAAAGCTAGAGCCAGCCGTTTGTTGTTTCTTGTGCTCATCAAATGATGAATCCCGTCAAGGGACCAAGCCCCATACATCATTCCACTTACAGAATGCGAGGGTTGGCATCAATGCTGCGGAAGGTCTGTGCGAAACATTGGAACCTAACTCAGTAAGTGAGTGACATATCATCACATCTCATCTCAGATCATATCAAGAAACCCAACAAATACGAAGTATATCTTCAATAAAAAGTCATTTCTTGGGAACACGAAGGCGTAAGCTTACCTCACTAGACAATTTCCCACCGGACCCAAGAATGCAAAAATCCATGCGCATTCCATCCCCAAAGTTTGGTTCAGTGCTTACAGTGGAGCGGCTTAGGTGTGCTGACAATTTGTCAGCATTTGCCTTGTAAGTCTTGTACTCGTAAGGTGTTTGATAGACGGAGGTATTTCCGTTCACCGTGATGTTAACGATGCTGAAAACCTTCCGCCAAGACGACGTTGAAGTCTCCGAGTCGCGAGATGATCGGGTACCATGATACGATATATTACTGTATCCGATATGTGACTCCGCCCGAGAGCGATTCCAGCCCTGAAGCAGCCCCGGTGTTCCTCGTGTAAACATGGATTGGGGAACTTTTGTAGACCGGGTACGATTACATCTAGGCGCCAAACCAGCGGCGGTAGGTTGTGTCACATTGGAATAAACGCTGCATGGTGACTTCTATCTTGACATAATGAGATGGGCCTCAACGTCCATCATGACATAAAGAATAATGGACATGAGATCGCGAGGTACGAGGAAAACCCTGTATGTGAAGAAACCCGGGAATCTCATAGACTCCAGGGCTCTACGAAACGCGGCCTTGAGAATTAAACTATCTTACCTTTTTCGCATTCTATACGATATCATCATAATGCATGCCCACAACCCTGAAACCTTCCGGTACCTGAAGTCTTCTTATCTAGGTAGGTCTCGCAGTGGCATGATATTCTCCAGGACGGACTGGAATTCAGCGAAATCTCCGTTCATCCGGAAGAGGTCCATGCGATAGGGCATGGGAATGTTGAATTTGCGGATGTGGAAGTTCGATGGAATTCGAGAGCTGAAATTTTGGGGTTTTGAGTTTGGGGTGGTGAGAGAATACCTAGAATGTTGATTTCTAAGTTTGGAGTGATGGATGGGTTTGCAGGGGTTGCGGACAGGGGAGTCTGGAAGGGGTGTAGTGTTTTGTAGAGGTAGCTATTATGGACTGTACGAAATAGAGAGAATTAGATGAGCTGATGGGATGGATGAGAGAATGCAAGAGATATTAATTAATTGTCATGTGAAATATGGTGGTAGTACTAGGTATCAAATTTTATAATCATCCATGATAAAATCCATCACCAGTTATTTATAACACAACACACGACACCTACATTATACGAACACATCTCTATCTCCAACCCTAGCCATCAACAAATTAAACCCCATCATGCCTCCAGAATTCGAATCAGATGAACAACTAATCCTATCCTTCAGGTACCTACGAGCGTACCCCTCACCACCCCAGCATACACATCCATCAAACCTTAAAAACGACCACATGTTACACAAACACAAAGTTACAACATCTGCCGATCCCAGTCACCGATCCTAACCTAACCCAACCCAAGCTAATTCTATTGACCTCATTACCTCTCCCCAGAGTCCAACCTTCACTTTAACTTTCTCTCCTTGTATACCTCCTTCTCCAGTACGTACATATATACATATACACATATACACATATACACATATACACATATACATACATAGCTAACCACAGCCATGTAAGCAACCCCGAGCATCCGCACGCACGTACGCACGCAAATCACCAGGCCCCTTCCCACCCGTTGAAACCGTCTATAGTTCCCTTCTTCCCCTACTCTCCTCCCGGTGGTTCCGGGATTCCGTAACTGAGATTTGCAAATCTTTGTTTGTAAGCGAGAGTGATTATTACTATTTTAGGGAGGTAGATATTGTAGGTGGCTTGTTTGTTTATTTGTTTATTTGCTTGGGAAGCGGTGTTGGTGGTAATGTAATGTGTATTTTAAGGGGCTCGGTAGTGATGGTATAAAGTTTACTGGTCTGCTAGTTTACTGATTTACTAGTTGGTTGGTTGGGTATGAGATGGGCTGGGGGCTCCAAAGTTAAAGTTGAAGTTAGAGACGGAGGGTGAAAGTTTAAAGTTGATAGTTGGTGATTACTTGATGGTTACAAATGCATATACTGCTCAGCCTCCTGTCTTCTTGTATCATCTTGTCTCGTTTCGTCTCGTTGCAAAGCGTGACGGGGTATGGGTGTGTAGGTGTATTGAAATGAGTTTCTGGGGGAGATAGTTGATGGTTGATGGATAAAGTTTGTGGGATACGTGTGAGGTGGTGTGGTTGGATGTTTATGGTAAGGAGGAGGATGAGATGGAGATAAATGGATTTAGAGTTGGGGAGGGGAGGAGCGCATGGAGATTGCGTGGTTGAGCTCGTGGGGTCTAGATTTTAGATTTTAGATGGGTCAGGTGAGGTGAAGATTGAGGAGAGATAGGGGAGGAAGAGATGGGTTTGCCGAGAGGGATGGATGGTTGCATATTGGGTATTGCATATTGGGAATTTACTCTTTGGATGCCATTTATTGGATTGATGGATATACAAAGAGGTTGAGAGATACATTCAAACAGACCAGCGCGAAATCATTCACAGTGAAGAACATTTCATCCTTCCATCTATCTCTTGTACATATTGTAATTAGCACATCCAAAAAACAAGCAAGCCTAGAACCGTCCATCCGTCCCCAAAACACGGCAGTCATACCTTCTAACCGAGACGAACATGTTCGGAAGTACCGTTCGCGATGAACTTTGCGATAGATACCCTCTTTACTATTTTAACTTCAAAGACATACATGGAATCATGATGTTCTATGCCAAGAATTCCATTCCATGCCTTCCATCTCTTCTATATTGGCCACGGGTCAAATGATATGCTGGTGATCAGATACGCAGGATTCTGGAGGCGAAAGTTAAAATGCTCGATGTCGATGTCTATATCTATTGGTACGTATGCATAGCAGTGGCAGCACGGAGTGGCATTGCTTGGCTTTCGTGGCTGCGGGTAAGGATTTGAGCTTGGGGGCTCGGTCTCTTCGGTGTCTGAATTCTCCGTGATGAGAGGGTTTATCTACGTAATGTTTATTCAGGGAGGGATCATGGCTGAAGGAAAGATGATCTGTTCTTTGGTGTGGGGTAGAGAAGGGGATGGATGGAGGAATGTTGAGGTGTGAGGGAGGGTGAGGATTAGAGTTTGGGTTTTGATGGTAGGTAGGTATTGTAGGCCAATGTTTATTATATTGTTTGGTGAGTTTATTTTTGTATTTTATAATTTCATTTTGGAATTCGGAATATGAATTATGGGAAGGAGGATTTAAGTAGTTTTGTATCGTTATATTGTATTAGAAAAGTAAGCATCGTGAGTTACTCAATTGGGTTGAGAGTAAATTAGATGATACGAGTCAAGAATTTCAATAGACGAATGAATTGCTGACTCTGACTCTGATATTGTTTCCTCGAAGAAGCAAATTATGTCACATGATAAAGTGTTGACGATAGGTGTTACACAAAGGTTACACAAAAAATGAAGGGTTACACAAAGTTATTAATGACTCGAAAATTAACAATCTGATAATTTGACATCAATCATTCTGCACGGTGTAGTCATCATTGTACGACTAAAGTGCGACTTCAAGAGGATTGGTCATTTAAACGGATGGACAGGGTGAGCTTTGATTTGAATCCCATTTGATCCATCCATCATGATATTAATATTATATCCGATCTAGTTTCCGCTGTCTATTTTCGATCTCCAGAATCAAGATGTGGACGGTGATGTGGGTGCGCGCGCGGAAAGGCCTCATTAAAGATTGAGGGCCGCTCCGTGGTGTCCGTGGTAGACTGGACTGGCTCGAAACAGGTACTTGGTAGCAGATACATCTAGAATCTACCTAGATGGAGACGGTCCGATGCGAAGCCCTCGCTCAGACGATGCATTTCGGAGCTAAAGTATCTAGGGAGGACCTAGGTAGGGGGAGAGAGGGAGCTTGGATCATAACCTCGGCACTTTATCCTTCGATTCCTGGGTTACTCATTCATCGAATCTACGACTCCTATCATACGTGTACCCGTCTCATCTCCAGAGAAATTGAAGGGGTTGATTTTACAAGTAATCGGTATCGTGATAATCGTCCTCGTCCGGTTGCAGATAAGTATGTACCGAAATATATATAGAGTACATGAGAGAATGTCTAGGATCGTCTCGAAAATGGAAGATGCCGAAATGTCCATGTCGTAGACTAGACAGATTTATATTAACATGACTGGTATGTTGATCTCCCTCTCCATAGTAAAAAGCATCAACATTCGCGACAGCACCCTGAACAGGAACCTGTCATTTTGGTGCTACGACATATGGGGTAAGGGTTGTTGAAGAATTTCGACTGGGATTACTTGGATTGTTACCGGACCTTTCTGTACACAGTAGTTTTGTGACATCTTCCGTGCCCCTACGAAGTAGATGGTTGGTTCACTGTCCTGTGGATTGGTTGTGGAAAAGGGTCGAAGGGTCGAAAGAGGGGTCATTAGAGATGATTTACTTCATTGGTATTAAGTTGCCTGCCTAGTACTCACAATGATTTACTGATATTGTTAACTTGCGAGTCTCATTCGTCAATCTGATCCGAATTCATTTATAAGTGTACATATGTACATACCATCTACCATACTGTATCGAGGACATCTGAATCGAATCGTCATCTAGTGACATCTACACCATCCTAACCTCTGTATCTCCCAACATGAATCAAACATGCAATTCCCCTTCAGCATGATTCAAACGTTTGATTTCTCCTCCAACATGATTCAAACGTTGAATCTCAATCTCCAAGTTGAGTACAGACCATAACGGGGGAGGGGAAGGGGAAGAGAGAGATGTACATACGTATGGACGGGTGAAGAAAAAAAATAAAAAGTACCATCCCCCAATTTTGATAGCGAAAGGGCCGACGACGATCAATATTTCCACTTCTGCAAGTATTCCCAGTAGCGTATGGACTATGTATGTATGTATGCGCAATGGATATATATCTAGTCAAGTGTACTTTTTTTTTTTTTTTGTCCGTCCGAGGATCCAAAAAAGGTCACGATGATGAAATGTCTTTGATGCCGACGATGTTGGTGTTGTGTGGATGAGAAGACAAGAAAGGCCAAGTGGTTAGTAGGTTAGTAGATTTGTTAGGACTATACAAGATTGAATGCATGTACGCCTGATGTGAAAGAGTTACACAAGGGTTGATTCATGGTGAAAAGAGGTGAGATTTAGCGAGAGATTGGAGAGATTGACGGATATTGTTTTTGATTTTGATGGGGGTTTAAAGATTGTAATTAATCCAAGGAAAAAAAAGATTGTTCTGTAAGGGGTCCTTTTATTTTTACATGTTCAATTAGATATCCAATTAGATGCTCAGCTGGATGTTCCGTTAGATGTTCATTTAGATGTTCATTTAGATGTTCATTTAGATATTCATTTCGATGTTCATTTAGATGTTCACTGTTCCCCCCCTAATCCGTAAGAATGACTTAGTGTAACATGAGTAACAGAGTATTTTTTATGAAAGAATCTTCGGAAAATCTTACGAGTTATGAAATAGTCTAATACACCTAGATACGTACCTAGGAACTTACCCTTACCCAGATACCTTGGTAGACACTACAGATACTACAGATACTGCAGATAGATATGCAAGAATTCATCAAGGATGTTCCTAGTTGCGATCCTCGTTAGATCATTAAACCCACGTTAGACCTACATTAGTATAAAGGAAGTTGCAGCAGCTATGGTATGAATGTGAGTGAGCACGAGCACAGGTAAACCATTAGAGAAAGCTTTTGACTTGTGTGACATTTCTCTGTAAGGTTAAGGCGGGGTTGGAAGTTGGAACCTTTCGTTCGTTTGAGCATTCAAAAGAAATATGATTTCAATAAGAATTTTAAGAATAGATAGTAAGAATAGACAATAGTAACATTAACATTCACATTAATGATAGATAATAGTAAGAATATGATATATCATTCGGAATTCATGGTATCACATATTCATCACATTATTTCCATGGCGACTCGGTAGAGGATACTTTCCCTACTGCGGCACTGCCTTCATATCATTCCCTATTTAGATCTTGACTACATCTTTTGATCATTATTTCCAGAATATCCCGTAACACTCTCATTCTATGGATGTCTAACGGAAGAAAACTTCCTACAACCCTGTGAGATGAAAAAAGTGGGAACCTTTCTTCCACAACTCCCTAGCCTCATACCCTCACTCGCCTCTCGCCTCACGCCTCACTCTCCCTCACATTCCTCAATCCCTTAACCATGGAATGTGGAAACTTCATGTCACTGGCTTCAAGATCGATCCAAGCTTCAAACTTCACAGATTTCTCGGTATGCCTATTCCACAACAAGGGAAAAACATATTCGAATCAAAGTCCCCCGAATTTTACCCTCACCCCAGAGAATCGAGGATCGCCCATTGAAAAGTTAAAATATCCCTGAGCTGAAACCCTTTCCTACCGCTTCAAAACTTCAGCTTGAGAACCGATCATTCGTTCAAGCAATGATATCTTCAAGACAATCACCAAACCTATTGAGAATGAGATATGTCAATATGCCCATTGAAACCCATGAATGATAAACAATATATGAGGGTTTCGTCAAAACTATTCAGCCAATATCCTGCCTGTTGCATTCTTCGGGATGTGACGCTCCTGAGCTGAGCCTACCAACTACGGATTTTCTCTAATGAACCGGAGAGCAGCCATGCCGTGAGAAGCATGGCGAGCATGATTTGTGATGTTAACCAAATGATCTAACTGGATTCTATAAGTCTAATGATTTTTGGAGCTTTTTCGATCTGTGATGCACGATTCAGGGACACAATTGAATGTCACTGGTTTTTGCCCAGAGAATTCATCCGAATTCGAGAAGCATGGTTCTGGAATCAAAATGATCTTTTTTTTTTTTTTTTTTTTTTTTTTATACTTAGTGAACTAATTTATGTTTTCTTGAATGCTGAGAGCTATCTGTTTTGAGTAATAGTTTAATATATCACTTCATCCTAGCTACGAGTATACTTTCATTTGTAGATACCGTATACACGCATATAGCATTAATAAACATATATATATATATCTCTCTCTATACGTATTCGTATCAGGAAGAGATATAACATCAACATCTCATTATACCATTCTCCCTCTTCCCTTTCCACAGATCATTAGATACCGAGAAGCTTTCCCCCTTCATATTACCTCTGTTTCGTTTATTATCCGTCCCCGTCCATCCCGAATCCCTTGCAAAGCCGCAACACCACATCCTCCTGGACCGCGCATCACGGACCATCCTATCTTAACAAAACAATCAAACGGGTCTCACATTGGCTTGACTTGTCATCGTCTGGAGAAATCGAAGTGGAAGGGAAACGAAGGAGTATTCTCGACCCAAAAGAGTATCGCATGATTCGCATACCTGTCTTACCTTTTCAAATTCAACCAACCTACGTGCCGTACCCTATACCTAAGCTTTTATTTCTGCATCACGGAACAAATTGCGACCCTGTCCTCTTAAGTGGTTCTCGCCTAGACCTGTTCATCTATTACCCATACATTATTACTTCGTACAGTAGTTCGACCTAGCCATCTGCACGCAGGACGAAGACAACTGGAAGGGAAGGGAAGGGAAGCAGAGCAGAGCAAAGCAAAGCAAGCATTCTTTTCTCAACCTTGCAAAAAGAGGTCGAAGAGATCGAATAAACAATTCATAGCAGAGGCCAACTTGACTAATTGCAGTTTGTTACCCGTTTCAAACTGCAAATCCCAATTCTGGGGGTGGTGGTCCTTCTTTTCCGGATCTTGGTCTCTTCTTCCTTGGCTGATTCGTTAATAAATACATATTCGTATAACTACATCTATCGATCTTTTCTTGTCTCTGTGTTCACTCCTCTTGTACACACACAGCTACATAGATCCCGATACCGATACACATATCCATCCACACGCTCGTACATGTACAATTTCATTTGAACATTGTACAACAAACGAAACATCTTTTAATTTATTATTTCCCCAACTTTTTGGGAATTGAGTTACGTTACTCCGTTACTACGTTATACCATAAAGAGGGGAAGAAAAAGTTCCAGGTTTATCTATCCATCCATGGTATCATCTCAACCAGCTTGCCTTTCATTTTCCATACGATCCTCAGCATCCATCGTCCGTTGAAGACGACGTGAGTCCTTTGAGGGATCGCACGCGGAAAAGCTACTTCGGGGGATATCATCATTAACCATCTACCAACCACCATACATATACATACATACATACATACATACATACATATCTATCTATCTATCTATCACATACATACCGACATACGACCTACATACTACCTGCCTACATACACACATCCAGACGAAAGTATACAGGTATCGGTATCCATCCATACGGAAATCTCTCCTCTAAGTCCTCCTCTCATACCAAGACTCCACTCACTTACCTTTGGGTTAATTGGAAATTGGGAACGAAACGGAATTGAATCTCAATTCGAAGATTATACAAGTAAGGGCCCCTTGTTCAGATTTCAATTTGTGCACGTCCATCTCCCGTACCTACACACCCACATCCAGATCCATACCCATACCACATCCATACCCATATCTATCCATACCTATCCATATCCACATCCATATCCATATCCATATCCATATCCATCATATCCACTTCCACTTCCACTTCCACACCCACTAACCCCTTCACCATCTCAACATCCTGACATCAACATCCCTCCCTCCTCTCTTTGCTATTTACCCTTTACCCTTTACCCTTTACCCTTTACCCTTTATCCTCTACCCTTCTTCCTTACCCTCCCTACCCTTCCTCTCACATCCTTCCCTTCCCTTCCCTTCCCTTCCCTTCCCGTTCACCAATCAGCACACGAAAGTGTTCCACCTCCCCTTCATAATTATCTTAGTTTCTTCCGTCGCAATTCAAAATACCCCCCGTCGCTCATTATTAATTATCCTTGATAACAGACCCGCTAAATCGAATCTTTACCCTTTGCTCTTTACCCCGAAACTCGAACATTGTTCCCATTTAATCGGCAAAGAAGAAGAGAGTGGACGGACGTTGGGTGCATTGGCGTTGCCAGTAATATACTATCGTGAACCTCCTCGCTCTCTCGAATACTCGATAATACTTTTGATTTCCCATCCAAAAGTCAAAGCTTCTCTTATACCTTACCTTACCTTGCCTTGCCTTGCCGTGCCTTGCCCTCATCATCACCACGACGGCCCTCACGACCACGACCAACATCCTCACTCACCTCAATCATCCTTATTTATACCTATCGACCTATCCATACGTACATTTTTATCATCCAAGAATACTTCATCACACCTTCATACTTCATACTTCTACCCACATCGTCCCCAGCAGAAGAAAAAAGAAGAATCCTATATTTATCATACCTATTTGTTACCACATAAACTCTTCTTGACTTATTTATCCTTTTATTTTCCTCCACTCAAGCATCGTCGAATGATACTTTGGTTTTAAATTTGTCTTTAATATACGAGTCCTTTCCCTGGAGTTTTTGATGAATGCCAAAAATAAATTGACATTCATCACTTTCTTTGGTCGGAGCTTCATCGGTAGGAAAGGTGGATATGGACATGCAACTTACACCTGTGTCATCAGAGGAGGCGATCTTCGAATGGTCAGATAATTCAACTAGCCCAGATCGAGACGACGTCGAAGAAATCATACGACAAACACAAGGCGTGCGATATAGTCCCAGGCAACCAAGAGTTATACGTGCACCAACCCGTCGACGAGTTCGAATTGACGAATCGTGTGCGGATTATTCCATTAATTTTCAACATTATAAATTTGGGAGGATTGAAATGAGAGCCGGAAGTATGGATGGCTCAGATGGTTCGAATTCTTCCGCAATTACCGTCATTACTTCGGCAGGTTCATCATGTGGTGATCCTTGGAGTGCAGGAGGATTTGTCGAGGAAGAAATAGAAGATGGGCACGAACATGATGGATCGGTTGAAGGTAGTTGGGATGGTGAACATACACATGAACATGAACATGATCAAGATCAAGATCAAGATCAAGACGTCGATATGTTATTGGAACCGAAATTGGAACCTTTGGAGGAAGATTCGATCCTTGAATCCGTCGCTC
This sequence comes from Botrytis hyacinthi, assembly GCA_004786245.1. Taxonomy (NCBI): domain Eukaryota; kingdom Fungi; phylum Ascomycota; class Leotiomycetes; order Helotiales; family Sclerotiniaceae; genus Botrytis; species Botrytis hyacinthi. The sequence goes on from PQXK01000002.1 coordinate 26,942, forward strand.
CCCGCACATCTTCATCGTTACCCTCGCCTACACAGCCGAAACGACCTAGAGGCCGCCCGCGTAAAAATCCTGTACAAACTATCGAACCGTCGCACAAGGTTACCAAAGGGAGATCAAAGACTGGCTGTGTAACATGCAGGAGAAGAAAGAAGAAGTGTGACGAAGCGAAACCTAGGTGTACGTCTTGAATCATTCGCATGGTGCTATAGTTTCTTCTTCGAAAATAATACTAATCATTGTTCACTATACAGGTCTGAATTGCGAAAAGAATGCCGTCGTCTGTGAAGGGTACCCAGAAAGACAAGTCTGGAAGAGTGGAAAGGAAAAGGCTGAAGAAGGTACGACCTTATGGAAATGCCAGCAATCAAAAACGGAAGTACTGATTAAATCGACAGCCCGTCTGCGAAGAATTAGCTTACCCAATATCACACTTCAGCCTGTCATTCATGGAGTGGAAACATCTGGCGACAAAGTCTTTTTCGAGCATTATATCTACAGATTAAGTCATATCTTCACCGTCGAAGGTGCAGACAAAAATGCTTTCAAGGATCAATTACTGCCCATGGCTGTACAACATGCTGGTCTCATGCATTCAATTCTTGCACTTTCGAGTAAACATATTGATTACGATTCGGAATATGGACAAAAATTACTTCAACAACACCCCGATATCAACAAAGAATCTTTAGAGGAAAGATCTCAATACCATCACTCGGAAGCCATCAAGGAAATTTTGAGCATTGATGTAAATACCCAGATCAGAGATGAACACGACACCACAGTCGTCTCCGCATGCCTTGGTCAAATGTTATGTCTCGTTCTCCAAACCCTCGCAGACCCAAATCCAAGCGGGCAACACCGCCTTCATCTCAACACCTATCAAAACATGATCAAATCCGCTCCACTTAAGGAAGGGCCTTTCTCGAATTTTATTGAGGAATTCTTCCAATTTCACATCATTCTCGATGAGATAATCTCTCTACCAAACACAATGCCAGAACGTAGCCGTTTGGGCACTGTGTCTGATGATTGGAATCTTCCATCCAATATCATTGAACCTGATGCCGTCCGCCTCCTAGGTGTCAATGACGGTCTTTTTCTCTACATGTCTAAAATAACGAATATTCGCAACACCATTCGTGAAAATATGCAGAATCACATTGACCCTGTGGTGAACTACAATGCTCTTTATAGAGCCGCCGAAATTGATGCAGGAATTCGGGACTGGACCCCCGCGTGGCCAGCTGGAGACTCCAGAGATCTTGCGGGTTTACTCTACAAACAAATGATGTGGGTTTATTTATGGAGAACTATCTATCCTCCCAAGACTACGTTTTGGAAGCCTGATCCTAGAATTACACAAGCTGTTGACGATGGAATTGCTTTACTTGAGCAAGTACCACCTCGTGATCCAGCTCAAACTCTCGTTCTGGCCCCAGCTTTTATCATTGGTTGCGCTGCTTTTGAGGAAAGACAGCGAGAACCGATCAGAAAAGCCATTAGTGTAGTGAAAGCCTATATGGAATTCCGAAATTCAGATGCTGCCTTAAAGGTACTTGAAGAAGTTTGGAGATTAATGGATGCTCAAGATGAGAGAAGTTGGGATTGGCAAAGTTTGGCGCATGAAATGGGCATGGATTTTTTGGCTACTTGAATTTTCGTCATCATACTCATCGCCCTAATCACAAGAATATGATCAATTACTCATCTTCATCGAACCGAATCAAAATTGGTTCACCGCAACACGGCTACGGAGACACCTCCGGTCAAGGTTCTACGAAGTCTAGAATCTACATGTTGTGCAACGGTGGCACCGATAAAAGCATGGATCTCGCATCACATCTAGGATTATTCAACAGCCTATATTCCACAAATGGAACTCGGCATGGACAAAAAACCTGCAGATGCGGACCGAAATTATTCGGGTCGATAATTTCTTACCGCCTCATGTCCCATGATTTTCGTACCTGACGTCAAGGCTTGCTTTGTCGATCATCATATCATGAGTGTTCATCCAGTTATTTTATGACGCGCGTCATGAATTTCTGCAAGTTTGTCCATACGAGGTATAACTTCGGAATGGGATTGGATTGCGTTATACAATCCTGTGTGATTACATATGCCACCTTTGTGACTAGGTATCCACACACCCACATACCCTGATCTACATCGGCTACTCACAATTCGGGATACCACGTCGGTGATCTCAACACTTTTTATTCGCGAGCATATTTCTCGAGTTCTTATTTCTTGTTGGCCTGTCATACATACGTTTGATATTGGCACATTATGTCTTTTGGAGTTTATTATCGCATCGCATTATAGTTTTATCCCTTTTCAATCGATATTGTCATGTCGATCTTGTGGGCGGTCAGAATTTTAGCATTTTTAGGTTTAGGAATGTAGAGTTGAAGAAAATCATCTTCACTCGAACTGGTTAAAATTTTGGGTGGCTCATGTCTTATTTTTCTCTATCGTCTCTATTTGGGAAAAATTATTCTCCGGTCTGGTGGGATGAAGGATATGGAAGGAATGGTATGGAATGGTTTGGATGGGATGGGATGGGATGGGATGGAATTGGACCGATTCTGGTGGGTGGATGGGTGGAAGAAACTTCCATGGATGGGATAATGCGGATGGATGCATTTGGATCTATGGATTGGATTGGATCGGATTGGATTATGGAATGGATTTTGGAATTGGTTGGCGAGTGATTATTTTATGGAATTCTTGGAATTTGAAATTTGCTGTTTGAGTATTTGATATTTGGTCTTTGGTGTCTTGATGTCATGACGTTGTGTAGAGGTGGTGGGGAAGAGGTGTGTATAGGTGGACATGAAATGGAGTCGAGTGGAGGTGTGGAGATATGGACACGGAAGTTCAGGAGGTGTTTTGATTGGATTGGATTGGATTGTCTTGACTAGCTATGGATATCAATACAGATATACTCGTAGATACAAATACAAATACGTACAAACAATTACAATCACAGATAAAAAGCATGAATATCATTATATGATACTTATCAATGAGGGCAATTATCTCGGCATTTGGTGTATATCAGTATGTGTGTCTGTGCGTATGTGCGTATGTGATATGATCTACAGTTTCCTCGTGGATTGGATTGGATGGATGGATGGATGGATGGATGAATGGGATGGATTGGATTGGATGGGTTCACTATGCTATGCTATGCTGTGTTATGTTGTGTTGTTTATATTCTATGCTGTGTATATGATGTGTTGTGTTGTGTGATGTTATGCTGTGCATACAGGAAGAAGTGTAGGAGTGTAGCCGGGTTGAGGGGATGAGGGAATGAGGCAGTGAGGGAATTGAGTGAGGGTGAGGGGGTAGAAGTGGGGTTCGATATGTATTCGGATGTATACTCGAATTTAGATTTAGATTTAGATTTAGATTTAAATGATTGATAATGGATGGATGATGAAGAGTGTGTGAGGATTGGAATTGGAATTGGGATTGGAGTTGAGAAAATGTGGATATATATGTATATATGGCTATATATATATATATCCATCGAATAAAGTATTATATATTTCTATTCGACGATCCATATATATATATATATATTTTATTCCCTTTTTATTCCTCTTTTTAGTCATTTGTTTCCCTTGTTAGTATGTAATTATTGTAATGTAAGGGAATAGAATACGAATGTGAATTGTATTTTATGGATAGAGAGGGTTTAGGGTTTGGAGTTTGGAGTTTGGAGTTTGGGGTTTGGAGTTTATATAGAGATATATGGAAGGTTTCCAGGAAGGTGGAAGGTGCGAGGTGGGAGAAAATGGAAAGGGAATAGGAAGGAAATAGGAAGGAAATAGGAGATGGTTTTAATATGGATATGATAGAGATGTGAGATGTGAGTGGAAATGTATTGTATTGTGATTGGATGGGATGGAGTGTATATCTATATCTATATCTATATCTATATGTCTAGAGAAAGAGAATAGAAATACGTATAAAACTCCTAGATAGATAGATAGATCGAGAATAGAGATGAGAGGAAATAATGTACTCGTTTGTAGGATCTTGATACCTAGATATGTTGTGTCTATTGTGCGATGAAGTTTGAAGTTATGCGCTCTCGGGGAATTATTTAGGATGGGCTGCATATGGGATGTTGCATGGTGAATAGTGAATAGTGAGTAGTGAGTAGTGAAGTCTATATTTAGGTATAGGTATAGGGTTACAATAGGTATGAGTAAGCGAGAGGTGGATTTATGGAGGTAAGTTGAGTTGAGTTGGGTGGGAAGATGGGGATTGATAGGGATTGATAGTTACATTGATAGATATGCAGATGGGTAGGTATGTATGTAGATATTAAGAAATAGAAATGGAAATAGAAATGGAAATAGAAATGGATATACAAATACAAGAGAAAGAGAAAGGAGAAAGACAAAAGAAAAAAGGAATGTAAGCCGAGCGAGCGAGCGAATGAAAACAATCACGAGTGGAGAATTCTCCACTTCATTGGTGGATTTTGCGGGGGAGGAGGGAGGGGGGAGGTTTTTGATGGGGGTGAGTGGGTCACGTTGGGGGTTAGAGGTTAGACGTTTGTGTAAAGGGAGGGAGGTCTAGTGGTTCCTATTTATGGAGGGGAGTTGTGATTGGGTATCTAGAATGGTTAGGTATGTAGAAGAAGAAGGATGGGTGGATAGATGGATGGATGGATGAACGGATGAAAACCGATAACGGAGAGGTGAGCGGATAGATAGATAGATAGATAGATAGATAGGTATGGTGTGGTATATACAGTATATGAGGAATACATAGATGACATGATGAGTTTTGTGGTTTGTGGTTTGTCTGGTACGATGCGTGGAGGATTGTGGTGCGGTGGTAGGGGTGTGAGAATCTGAGGCGGTTTTATGGGGAGGGAGATTGAGAAGGAGAGGGAGACGGAGACGGAGATGGAGATATAAATGGAGTGGCCGGTGGGAAATTTGATTGGTGTAGAGTATGAGTAGAGTAGCAACACAAAAAGGAGGATATAGATTGTAGGAACAGTCTGATTCTAGATATTCGAATCACGGGAGAATCACGAACGAAACACACACACACACACACATGAAATGAGCTTCTCTAGAAATATCACATGCATTTATCTGTATAGGATGAAAACTCGGATACTCGTATACATAGCATCACACACAAGGAAATCTCTCCATTCCTCCTTTCCTTTCACATCCCTCACTCACACAGATATCAAGCATAGCAAGCACAACCGAAGGATCAACTAATAATAACCCCTTCCCACCCGGAAAAATTATCTATCATATTGAGCGCTCATAACCGATTATATCCGTATTTGGTTGATGTGGTATGTCTTCATCTGACGGGTTGAATGTAGTGTGACACCCGTTTAAGAGCTGGTTGGATGGGTGGTTGGCCCTGGCGGAAGGAGGTATGATGGGAAAATTTACGGAGCGGACCGCACCTATTATTTGATTGGTTTCTGTGTGCAGGCAGCCAGCGATTAAGGAAGTAAGGAAGTACGAATGAAGTACATGTTCGACGTATCAATACACAGAAGAGGAAGAGATGTCGTCGAGTGAATCAGAGATCTGCAGACAAGACTTCAAGATCCGCACGTGCAGTACTAGAGAGACATACTTGGAGCATTCGGTACATATTTGATATCTAACCGATGAGGAAACGGATATATACTGCCTTTGTTATCCTGTGCCAGTTTATGTCTTGTAACTTGTCTCAACTCAATTATTCAGTCAAAATCATTTGGTGTACTCTGGAAGAATTGAAACAAATGTGTCAGGATCTCACCGCCCCACCGCGGGAGTAACCTAGATCTAAAGTTACCTGCCTATGTACTTACTCACAGCCTCTCAAGTCGAGTTCCTCTACATCCATGCCACGAATTCGGATGTAATAGATGATTCTTCCACACAATGTTGTGCATAGCTAAGCTACTTTTTAGATTAACTTTGTTAGCTGCGACGGGGAAATACATGAACCTTCCGAGTCGACGTTTCCATGGTACACATGTGAAGTAACGGTACATCGCTCAATGACAAATATGATAGTTCTCGTAAGTGTACCTTCCCCCAGTCGAGAAGGAGCCAGAAAAGAAGGATTCGGGGTGTCGGAGAACATGGGAGTATAGGACCGATCGCGAATCGGAAGTTCGTTCGCGCGCGGGAATATATATATTCACCGCTAGCCTAGATCAATTATTTTCACGAGCGAGGCTGTCTGTCCGCGTCGAACTTCATGTTTGCTGAGTAGCGGATTGAATTGTAGTGAGAGACAAGAGAGTGTTGAGGTATTTTGTCATATTTCACATTCGTACAACGTGAGCTGCAGTTTCTGGTATCCCGGCTTGAAGCACTGCAAAAACAACAAATGCATGCTTAAATTTCTCTGAAATTACGCATGCTCGAAACAAATGCAAGCAAGCGGCGAAGGTATCTGCAGTTGATTCCAGATTCGACTAATGCAGGGAACCTCACATGGTTCACCCAACGTGATTCTAATGGAGAAGTGCTTGAGTACGTACAGAGTATGTAATGCAACAAGAGGTACCTAAGTAAGAATAGCCAACAGCCTGTATGAAGGATCGGCCCGTTGAGTGATCCTGTTTCGATGATCAAGAATCTCCTTTCGGTAAGCACGATCATATCGTGTCACTCCGTAACTGAACTGCCGAAAGTTGGTTCCAGATAGTGAGGAACGAATGATTTTTTTCTGAAGATTCACCATATCATCTGAGGTCGTACGATATGTGGAGTATCGAGTGACTTTTGTAAGTTGTGGCATTAAAGATTCCTAGCGGAAAGGGTAAACAGGGGCTTAGATTAGTCTTGCATGATGCAGTGTTACTTCGACAGGTGCAGAATCAATCACATTGCGTATGGATAAACTGCTTGTTTAGTGAGAACTCCCGAAATGTGAATATAATGAATAATCTTTAATAGGTGGATTGGTAAATATAGTATTAGATGTAAAAACGCCCACGTGCATAAATCTTATCTGCAGCTGAGGTTCTTGAGCGGAAATTACAGTTAGATTTTTTTTTAGAAGATTGAAAAACTCAATGTAAATTTCGACGAACATTTCTACGAACATTTGAAATATAATAGCAAGAGATCTTGACAAAAACAATATGCTGCATCGTTTTTGACGACCGTATTGCGTAATTAGGCGATATTTGAGTTCAACGGCATACAAGCTTTCGAGAACAGTGGAACGTTGAAGCTATTCAGAGACAAATGAGGTCATGTTTGAACGATAATGATGATATCTCAAACTCTAATTGATGTTTCAGGAAATATTAAAATATCCTATTGGTGTTGTCAAAATCAATCCACTCTTCTCTAACGGCTTCTCTGCGGTTGAGTCCAAATTTGAGCCACGAACATGCTCATCCTTATGAGATCCACCTTGTGGGTCACGACGGTGCCATTTCGAATAGTATTGTATGACTTCAACAATACCCAATCGAGAAATGAGTGTTAGAATTCGGCTGGATGCACTTCGGGAATTGCCTAAAGTAAAGAAGAGAGATTTGCACTGACAGGGACTCATCAAGTCCCCGAATTCATTGACGTGTTTCCGGATCGTAATGAATCTTCGGATTATACTCGTCTCCAACGATACCCACCTGGAAGTCAACTCTGAAATAAAATTGTACCTGTCAGAGTTCCAGGGTGATCTACATCGGGATGCTTTAGCCGATGTACAACTGAGGCACAACAAAGCATGTTACAGTACTTGTGTAATTCCGCTTAAACTTCTTGTTGGCACTTCTGCATTCGGATACTATTTCCATGATTGTAACTAGGGCTTGCATTCGACTAGCCAAGGGTAACAATCCATAAAAACCACTTGCATAACCCGCATCTCACCGTTTGCTCCCTGGCGAAGGATGATTTACCAGGCTTTCATTCCTTTGGACCATTGTATCGGTAGCACCATATCGATTTCGGAAAGCCGATCGTCAGCTGAACCTACCATTGTTTCATGGGTGTTTATTGCAAGAAGGAGCATGGTTTCTCGTTTTATACAGAGTACGGCGATGATACGAGGATACAAATGTCCGATAATATGCCAGCTGTTTGAATGACTTACTGAAAGCGGAAGTATTCCGTTATGTAAAGTGTGTCATGATAACATTTGTAACCTTTGTGTTCATGACATGTGTTGTGTATCTTGAGGATATATATTGTATTATTGAGGGTGGTGAAGGAAGGTGGTGAAGGAAGATGGTGAAGGAGGCTCAATGAAATCTTGTTGGGATGTAAAAGTTGAGGTGGAGTGAGTAGTGGTGGCTTTAGTGCGTGAATAGACACTAAAGTTTTAGCGGCCGATAGCCTAATTCCTAACGCTTAGTGATTGAATCCTGAAGAACATGATCGACAACATCAATACATATGGCATTTTAGCCATCCACCAGGTGGTGATCTAACCGTCAACACTTGAAGTCTATCAAGTCTATGAAGTTCTAGAAGTCTACTGCGAAAGTATGATCGCAACTTTGAGTGAGCTCACTATCATGAAATATCTTGATGGCTGTCAAAACATGCTTATGTTCAGTTACTTTCTATTTCTAATCTAATTCATGGCAAAAACCATATTACCCATCTGTGATTTCACAATTGCTTGCTCATCATGCATCCAATTTTACCACGCCGAGACCTTGGTGAAGGAAGTTTCCTATACCCAAACAAAGTAAACAATGGTTGACGCTGACGCTGATGATGTTCTGTCACCTCAATCTTCAAATATGATACCTTGATTGCAAATCAAAACTGCATTCATTCATTCATTCACATACAAAGTCACACCTCTTCAAATGCATGCACGACTAAGCACCCCGCTCTATTCACATGTTTGCGTACCACGATTACGAATTTCTTATCGTCAATTGAGGGGCAATTTTACTTCCAACTGCCTTATATAGACACGTGAATAATATTCTGTGCACCCATTTTGATTCCACAACATCTTTTGATCGGAAAACATGTTGAAATCTGATACTTTTTGTCCTTTGTATCACCTGTTGAGAAAATAACCCGTGGTTATACCATTACCGAATAAATCAAACATGACGAAAATATTCATGTACGTTCTGTTGAGTCTTGGTTTTCTCTCATACCTTATCCGGATTGTGTTATACGAATAGAACTTTGATTATGTCGAGTCAATTTGCTAATTCATTCACTGTAGCATCGGAGCAACAGGTCATATTGGTGGTGCGGTGTTAGATCTCGTCTATCCGAAGTATCCAGATGTGCATATCAAAGCATTGGTACGAGATGAGAAGAAAGGCAAAATGCTTGTGGGCAAGTACCCGCAAGTAACCTTTGTTGTTGGGGATCTGACATCTTTGGATCTCTTGACTAGAGAGGCGAAGGAAGCGGATATTGTTATTAGTGAGTGGCCGTGTACTTGGCCTACCGGATATGTTGGAGTGAGACTCCCCCTCCTATTGTCGCTCATCGCGAGAAAATGAACGGGTCTCTGGATCCAACCCCTCTCTTAATTAAATCGGGGAAAAGAGTACCATAACATCCGGTGATGTTGCAAATGACAAACCTTTGTCTCGTGTAGTGAGAGCTGAGATCACAGTTGCCTTGGGCCTCGCCCAATCTCTCACTGTCCAACTTGGATACCCTTCCAAAGTTACATCCATATCTACATCTCCCATCCAACATTACCCCAAAATAGTTCACTAAACCTCATCATAGATACAGGACCCGACGTCAAGCAAGATGTAGCTATCTCAGCTATCCTTGAAGGATCAGCCAACCACTCCCCAAAAGCATACTATATCCATACTACCGGTGCGTCACTCATCTGGGATTCACCCGGTAGCTCTCAAATCGAGCCAAAGATCTTTGACGACGTACTCGATATCCAAGCTTTAAAATCTTTCCCACCCACCGCACTCCACGCTACTTCCAACGCCGTATGCTTCTTCAATTTCCCCTCCTTTCCCCCACAATACAAACAAACCCCCTAGCTCGTATTCGCCGCATCACCCTCCACAAACATAGCCATCGTCTCCCCCACCGTCGTCCACGGCCTCTCCCCCTCTCCTCTCCACCCCACCCCCATCTCTCTCCCTCCCCTCCTATCGGCCATCACAACCACCCAATCCGGCTTCACCATCTCCCCCACCACAAATCTCCAATCCCACATCCACGTTCTCGATCTCGCTCAAATCTATCTCTCTCTCCTCTCCTCCGCGCTCAAAGACCCATCTCCCGATCCTTTAAAATGGGGCCCGGAAGCCTTCTATTTTGCTGCATCGGAAGACCTTTCTTTCGGAGAATACATGTCATTTCTTGTCTCAAAGGTGTCAAACCCCCCATATAAGTTGGTGCACGATACACAGATTAAGGAACTTCCATTCTCGGAAGCGGCAAAAGTAGTGGGAACGTTGACGGCGTATTTGTTCGGTATTAATATGCAAGTGAGATGTACGAGGGCGAGGGAGGTATTGGGATGGGTACCGAGGGCAAAGAAGGTGGAGGAGGGGTTGGATGAGGTTCTTGAGATTTATTATAAGGAAAGGGATGATGGGGCTGGGATGCAGGAGTTGGATGATACATATGGATTATGATGTTTTAGATAGATATTTATATTTAGATAAAGGAATAGTGATTGCAGATTCCGTGGTTCAAGAGGAAGGAGAGGTTATGAGAATAGAATTGTTTTCTTTCGCATTGGATATTAGGCCTTATAGATGACAAATTAGAAGGGAAATCCCGTATTCTTCGAAAGGATACCTTTGGCATTTCTATGATACTATTGAATAATAATTTTATTGCATACGAAGAGTGTAGTCAGAAATACCATGGTAAAAGCTGTGGGAATATGGGAGTCTTTATCAGATATTGAATAGCCTTCTATTCAATGAGAATATTCACAGTTATCGGGACAACTACACCTCCTCTTCTGAGTATACATACGTGGTATATACACTTAACACACGGTCTCACACGTATATTCCATACCAATTCGTCTTTCTCGACTTTCGGAGTCATGCGCGTCTATCAACTCATCACTATCCTGCTTCTAAAGCATCTGCGAGCGAATGTGAGCTCACCAGTATGACACTTCATCCCAGATCTCTAACATCCCCGACACTGGGACTTTTCTCATCTTCCATTACGATATACTATCATCTGCCATTCATTCAATTCCATTAAGATAACATACTAGGTAAAATACACTAATCAACACATCATCCTCCTCTCATCTCTCATCCCTGACTATCCTTCAATCCCTCATACTCCCTCCCTTCTGTGACAATCATTACTATCATCTTGTTCATATAAATCCCACTGTTAAAACGCAGTACATACAACCTAATAAACACTATTCCCAATCCCCGAATCTAGAAATATCTCACAGAGAATTCTGATCTCCAATTCCGTTCCTTATCCTAATTCCAATCCTACATATCCAGCCAATTTTCCATTCCCATTCTATTCCATCCTATTAATACCGATCATATTTCTCCGTACTAATCATAACATGCTTTTTCCTCTCCCCATTCTCCACCACCTCTCCATTCTCCCCCTTCTTCCCAGCCCTCACTCTCCTAGCCCTCGGTTCCTCAAACCACCCTTCCTTCCTCCAATCAATCTTCTCCAATATCCTCTCCACCCCGCTCTCCTGATCTCTTCTCCCTCTCACACCTCTCACATCCCTCGCCACAAACCCCTCAAAGACTCTTCTCCTCGTATCTCTCCCTCCTTTCTTAACTCCCACCCTCACACTCGCATCCCTCAAAAACGGCGCTCCTGACACCTTCCCCAGTCCCTCTTTCTCCGCCCTCGCACCTTCCAGTAGCCAAGACCTCATCCACTCTTTCCTCCTATAAACCTCTGGACTTTCTCGTACAAATGGTTTATATCTATCTAACCATTTGATTCCCTCTGCATACAATATTCCCTGACCATCTTCTAGTACCATTTGCTTTTTATATCGTTGCAGTGTGTGCGCTTTAAGTCTAAAGTGTTTTCGAAGAAGTTGTTCGCGACGACGATAGCTAACCAATTTGTGTTTATGAGATAGAGAAGATTTGTTGTTGTGGTGAGAGCGTTTGCTAAAGATGCGGGAAGGATTAATACTGTTGAGGAGGTTGGCTAAAGCTATTTTAAGAGAGGAATTGTCAGTATATATTCTTCATAACCATTGAATAAAAAAGGAAAAGTACGTACTACCAGTTTTTTGCTGCCTCCCTATTGTCCCGTCCTTTCCATATACAGATTTCTCCTTTCCCTCTTTCTTAGAAAGTATAGAAACCGGCACTTTCGGCGATTTTCCCTGCAGATCGTGCAAATTAGGAGTCGTGGCACTCTTCCCAACAAATATTGCACTAATATTCGCTCCCGCATTCATAAAAAGCTTTCCGAATTTCCCAGAACTTGGTGTCGTCGGAGGTTGTAGAATCTGCTCCTCATCATCCGCAAACGATGCGGTCTTTGAAAGCTTTGAGGTTGTTTTCTTGAGTTGCAGGGGATTTGAATCATTGAACTCACTAGACGAAATTGTATTGATGGGAGAAACTCTTTGTTTCATCAACTGCTGAGATGGGATTTGAGCCTTTGCATGTTCGAGCTTGAGACGATGTTCATGTTCTAACGCAACATCGAGATCAGATTCCCAGCCGCCAAAAGTCATTTGCTTTTTGAGGGGGGGAGGGATAAATCCATATACTTTGTTTGCGGGAGATATAGGAATTGGATTTGATATTGTTGAAGACTCTCTAGCTGTGTTGATTCGGACCACCGGCTTTGATTCCATGGAAGAATCTTTTATGATTGGGGTTTTGGCAGCTTCGGCAGCTTCGGGAGGAGAGTAGAAGGATTGAGAGGCGTCATCTTGATTAATTGGAATTCTATTAGGCGGGACCGGAAATCTGTATGGCTCTCTGCAAGCAGTGGCTGTATGAGCCGAATATGCCGTGCAGTTCTGCTGCGAACCATCAAATATGCCTCCCATATCTTGAGACTTGGACGTCATAGCCGATTGTATAGATTTATCTTCCTCTTTTCCGCGATTTCTGCGAGGAAATAGACCCAAGCTCTTTTGCTTCTTCAAAATTGCTCGCTCAGGAAGATGCACAACATCATTTGCTGGTTCGTTTCCTTTACCAGGAAATAAACCCAAACTCTTCTGCTTTTTCAGTATCTGCTTAGGCAATGGCGGTGGTGGAAAAGCCACACAAGAATCTGTCGGAGAAATAGGTGATAAATGAGAAAAAGTAGTGGTTGACTTTGCATTCGGTATCGAAATACCAAGTGCGTTGTCACCGCTCTTGGTACCAGTGGACTTAGAACTTTCAGAAGATTTCCTTGAGGTCTTTGAACGTTCAGATAAGTGTCTAGGAGTTTTCGGAGTTGTGTTTTCTTGGCATATTTCGGTGTCCTCAAATCTGACCGACTTTAAACTCTCAATAGATTTCCTACAGACTACGGTCGCCATACTACTCTTCCTTAATCTAGGTTGAAACACTTCAGAAGGTTCATATGGACTAGCCAAGAATGAAAGATCAGTACTTGGAGACATTTGTGGTAGAGTGGTGTCTCCAACAACCGCATCTATCAGATTTTCCCTCGCAACGGAAGTCATGTTCTTGGTCGCGCGATCTGCCATGGCTTCGCATTGAAGATCATTATAGGGCCTCGAATTAATGAGTTTCTTTGGGTTTTGTCGAGTTTCCATACGCGGAGATGGTGTATCAGGATTCAAAAGTGAGGGTATAGGAGCTTTTGAACCAGACAGTGATGTCCTTTGTGTTTGATCTTCAACTGAAGAATTATGCAAAGCAGTTCTATGAAGTTGACTCCCAGGAGTTGGTGTAATAGGCATTTCTTGTCTTATTGATAGAAGCGACTGTGGGATTGATGGGAGTGGACTTGGGGTTTGCATTCCCGCATCGGCAGCATCATGTAACGGCGTTTTGCGAAGCTTGATTCTGGGCGTCGTGATTGCTGAAGTGGCTTGAGGTAGAGGAGACTTATACTCGCGGTTGGCAGGGTGTGACTCTAACTCCAGATCTGTAATAAAATCGCGCAATGGTGTTTTACGCAGTTGAAGTTTTCGAGAAGCGCCTATGACTGGGGTGACCTGCTGAGAGATAAGTGGAGAAACAGCCGTTGAAGACGCGCCACTCAAAGTCCGGCTCCCAACGCCACCGAAAGTGCCGCACGATTTGTGTGTATGGAGTAGAGTCAAAGAGTTGTATTGGGAAACGTGTGTTGGAGAGCCAGCCCGCAAAGTTTCAAATGAAGTCGCACCGCCATTTTTGTACATTCTGCGAGACTTTACTTTTGTGGAAGCAACACTCAAAGTCCTTGCTCGTGAGGATGAACTTGGAACTCCATTCGGAAAAGAAGCTCTTCTTTCCATTGGGGCTTCTGACCGAGACAAGACTCGCAGAAGTTTCTCATCTTCAGATAATTTTTTTGAGCGAAGCTGATACTTTGGTTTAGGAGGACCTCTCGACCACGGATCAGGGAATGATGTCAGACGGAACGGCGACATTTCTTGTTGATTTTTCAATGGGACCCAAGATTGAAAACTGCTATGATGTGCCGCTTCAGAGAATTGTTCTATGAACGGTGTGTTTAATCGAAGTATCCGTTGCTGATTGTGCACCGATTCTCTCACATCTCCATTTGATGACTTTGAGCTTGAGAAGCTTTGAGCATCCAGAATTCTGGGGGTTGTCATTATTGAGCGAGGAGTTCTTGGTGCGTTCATTGGTATCGTGTGATATTCTTCACGGTATTCGTGTTGACGTTTTGGAGATGCCAATCGCTTTCGGCTGTGTATTTTTGCCTCAGCCCTATCAGAGTTTTGAGAATCATTTGTTGAGCTTGAAATGGCTGAGCTTGATGTATTTTTCTTGCTGTTCGTTTCTTGTGCTGTGCTTTGTGAATGATGCTGGGAAGCTGGCTTTTCTGAATAGAAAGCAGTATTCTTTGTTGTGACTGATTGTTCGTTCTCATCACTTTGGCGTTCAGTGCGAGCTGATGTAGATGAGGATGCGGTTGTGCTTCTGGAGCATGCAGATCCTATACTGTATGCTACTGCAGCGCTTCTCTTGAAGAACATGATATCGTGTATAGCGTTAGATTGCTCAATCATCTTACTAGCTAGCTCAATATAATCTCTCAAGTTCTCTCGAGTATCAACCCAATTGTGCTTGCATTCAGGGTTCTTTAAAAGGGTTTCAAACTCTTTCAAAGCTCCGATACCTTCGTGGGTCACCTGGATTATAAGATTATAGAACTTGGCTCGATGCTTTCGTAATTTGTCGCGATCAATGCGATCGTTTGGGAGATCTCGAATACATGGTGGATATAATGTATTGAGCATGGCGAGAGCATTCGGCTTATAAAATGGACGAGCTTTAAGTTCATGGAGCATTGTCTATCAAATGAAGGGTCAGCATGACCAATGATCTTGAAGAGGCATATTCGCATACCCAGATTCGTAGATCAACAAAGCAAGTAGCATAGAAGCCTTCGATGATCGTCTCTTGAGCTTGAATATCTTCTACCCATTTTTTGGCATCAGGATCAGCACTCAAAACTCTTCTCCAATTATGCTTGTCAATTTTCAAACGTAAAGCAACTTCCCTAAGAGCCTCTCGTCTTCGACATTCAAGATCTTGAAGATAGTCAATGCCAGTGAGGGCCTGATCAAAATCCGCCTGATCTTCATCCTTTGTGAATACTCTATCCAAGCACCACTTTCTGATGAAATCAGGTGGTAGCCCTCTACTTGCTCGTCTGCCATCTGAAAGCTCTGATTCAAAGTTGATATCAAGAAGAGCTTGATTTGAAGCATCCATGAAAGGGTCATAAGCAGCATGGTTTCGAATTGTTGATTTGATGTTTTCATCCTTAACATCGTCAGGCTTGCTGGGTCTATCCTCTTGAGTATCTCCGGTTTCACTGATCTTATTATCCTTAACATTCCCAGGTTTGATGGTTGGGTCTTCATTATTCTCTGGCTTTGATTTTTCCAATGAGATTAAGAAGTGTATGATAGCTGCTCCCTTTGGTTCGTACTGCCACCACTTGTGTGCTTCCTTTAATGTTGGCACCCGATGCCCTAATTATTTAATCAAGTCAGCTTTTGTTTTTAAAAACCAGGTCGGAATGCGACCCGTCACTGGGCAACAATGGGAAGAGAGAAGCTTGAACAAGTTTTCACATACCTGCATTAAAGGAAAACATTATTTTCAAAGGAAGTTCAGAAGATAGATGACACTCTAATACATGGTTGATGATCCAAGGAACTCGATCTGTGTCTTTATCAATTGTGGTTGTGATGGGATAGTCGGGAAAGTTATCGATCGGATCGCTTGAAGATGAAGATAAGGAAGACCTAGTTGATGAGACCCCATCCTGCCAGGAACCACTCGAGAATGACTTTCTCGCCATATCATTGAGATAAAAGCTTTCGAGTTTCCTCCAATCAATGAACAATATAACTGAAAATGAATGAATTTTCTCATTGAATATTTTCGGGAATGACAACGCCAACGACAGGGCGAAAGATTTGAAAAGCTCTACTGAATGTACTTTAGAAGAAGAGCTACAGATTTTCTTTTCTTCTTTTCTTATTCTCTTCAAATCTTGATACATAGGTAATTTGTATAGGCTCTCCAAATTGACATCCAGCAAGTATACATCAGACGATACAGCAGTACTGTTGGAAGCCCTCTAATTATATACTATTAATAGTCTGGGAAGATTTGATGCAAGCAGAAAATGTTTGAGAGAAGGCTCTCAATAATACTATGTAGAAGAGGATTTGTACTAGATATCTAGCTATCATCTGCTTTTCTTGATACCTCAATATTGACACTCGTCGTTGACTCGGTACCCACATTTGATGTTGGCATCCGCATGGCAAACGGGGAACAGCAAGGTATCCTAGCTAGTAGATGACCCGGGGACGGAGAATTTGACATATGATGGAAAGTTCTGACTGGTACTTTTAGGGTTGGAAGAGATATATCAATCGATCCACCATTCGTCTGACTAGAACGAAAAGCAACGGATCATATATGTGCCCATGATCCGCTGCCTTCAGACATCCATGCTCAATAATGGTTCCTGATCGAAATTCTTACAGCATCATTTTATGGGTTCCGGCAACTGAATAACGATCCGTTCCAAGGGAATTTGGGTTGTACAAAGCCAGAGCGTATCCATATATGGCATTGGCTGCATATTTCACATGATAATGCATTCTTACGTGCAGCTTCAAGTCGTCCCAAAGTATCCCAACGAAGACTATTTACTCCTCAACATTGTTCATGCATGGTTTGAAGGTGGGAGCATTCAATATATTGGTTATTGAAGTGGTCGAGTATGACGGGTATCCCGCACATCTTGCATCGGAAATACTAGCTTTCGTGTCGGAATCTCTTCATCCATCAATATACCACATGGCTTTAAACAGTCGACGATGTAAAGCTAGGTAGGTACAGCTCAAAAATCATCTTAGACGAAAGGGGAAAGGACGTTAGGGTGCATGCAGCAAAGATGATGTCTAGAATGTTAATTGCCGTCACTAGTAATGCGAATGTCCTCCTTTTCTAGAAGCATGTAGAAGGAAGCTGTGTGAAGTATTCTTGATGTTTACAGGTATATGTGAAACTCTTTAAAGATCAAGGCAATTATCGTACCGTGTACAATATTCTGTGCTAGACGGTTGTATGGTTGAAGATCTGAAGATTTTACCATGGTGTTGTAAGTGGTCAATTTTGTGCCGTGGTAAGGAAGGTAATGAAGGGTCACCGTGCAGGAAAAATTGGGCCTAATTTTGGTTATGTCTATTACCAGGCTAGGATCAGCATCCCCATGGACTTTACTTTCATTGTTCATATATTATTAGATCTCGGCATTAGATCATGTTTCTGCACTCTGAGCTCTTTTTAGACTCTGCAGAGTTAGGCCCCTCGAGGACCTGCGAGCAGATGAACGTTACAAGTCTTGGGGATTCTGTATAAGTAGACGGCAGTAAAGTCACACTAGAATGTTTGCAGCGAACAAAATATCACAATTGAATCCGAACTTGTACTGACAGCTGCAGTGATCCGACGGTGACCCGTGAGAAGAAGCAAATCTGGAGATGATTGCTGAATTGTAATTCGCTATGCCTGCTAATCTTATCACTTCATCACACAGGATTCTGCTTCTTATCCAAAAAGAATGGACTACCTAGGTAGTAATCACACAGTGAGGTTCTCCAGGATTCTGTTTACTTTGGGGATCTAATTATAGGAATTCACGAGAACCCAAGTAAAATCAGTTCCAATGTACCGGTATGAACTTGAGAGATCTCAAGTTGAGATGGATCCTAAGTACCTAGTACTCCCGTGAATATCACTTGTTTCAGAATTCAATCACAACTTTGGTCATAACCTTTAATTTACCATAGCTCAAGCTCTCACGCCGCCAAGCAGATTACGAACGAACATCAAACTTTGACCATAATTCACCAAAACCCAAAACCCCTACTAAACAACAAACACAACAACCAAAAACAAAAGTACATAGAAATGATTTCTGATGATTATATCCAATCGACACAATTTCCCTGACACTTCATTTCAACTTCCGGTTTCTCATACATACATTCGCCCTGAGCTAGAGAAAGAAAAGGGGAAAGGGAAAGGTTAGCGATGCAACCTCCAGTCATTCAAAGAGCCGTGGTCCAAAGAATCATACGCGCCTCTACAACGCGCTGTTGGTTACGAACACGAAAGCCCATCTTCACACAATCACAACTACGATATCTCTCGACAGAAACGGCTTCAGAACATAATTCAAATGGTTTCGATTCAGGAAAGCGTGAGTTTGTCCCTTTTTTCAATTCTCCGTCCTTGCCCTGTATTGCTTGGCAGTCAATTACTCGTCTGACTCGCTCCTTTTCATCGGAAGCTGGGTTTTCAATGGGGATGTCTCAGTTCATCTATAATCTATGGCTGTCAACATTGCATAAGCTATGTTAGGTGCTTCAAATAGATGAATCGGATGATACCGATCTAGATAGATGGCAGACATGCACATCTCAAAGCTAGCATTCATAGTGCATATTACCACCTCTTCACACGTGAAACCCACGTGCTCTTCACGACGTTTACTTTTTGCTTTTATTTTCAATTATTCTCGAAGAATGTTAATCTGACAATATATACAGGTAATCCCAAGAATGAATCATCCCATAATCAATATCGGAAGGATCGAAAAGATTACTCGTCACATGATGAGCCTTTCAATGCTAAGACTAAGATGCTCGACGCTGCATTGACGGCCTTTGCATCTATCATTGTACTTGGAACGGGATTTGCCTTAGGTGGTTATCTCTATCATAGGTTTTATAAATGGATGGTTATTCATAAGATGGAAATTGCCTTCAAGCCGGGTGATCCAGTTCTAGACCTTGCCGCAACTACGAAACAGATGCCAAAGAGGTATGCAGCTGACGATGATGAACATTGGTTCGTACACAAGTTTTGCTGCTTTTAACACCCATTCCTGTTCCTTAACTGGATCACTATTTTTCTTCTTCTCAGACTTTGTCATCTTCTCCTTAATTTCACCTTTGTTCTTCATTTTCCTCCAAGATTTGTGCTTGGCTTAGTAGGCGTTACTGACCCGATCAATCACAGGATTCACCGTGCAGAGCAAGAGAAGATTGACAAAATAGTTCACGGAGAAGATCGTGGACATTATCATCTGTTGATCGGAGAAAAGGGTGTAGGCAAATCCAGTATGTTGCTCGAGGCCATGCAGAAGATTGATGGCGAGGGAGTCAGTATGTTTGAAGCACACGCGGACCCTGAGATTTTCAGAGTACGTTTAGGAAAGGCCCTCAATTTTGAATTCAACGAGGATTACATTGGATCATACTTTTCTGAACGAGGACCTAGAGATAGCACAGCGTTATTGGATATTGAGAGAGCGATGAACAAATTGGAGAAAGTCGCATTGAAGAGACGAGGTACTGGTCGTGGACCTTTAGTGAGTTTTTACGTCTTTTTGATCTGAAAATGCCTGCTGAAACATGCTCTGAATAATGTCTCAATACTTACGATCTCAGATTGTCATTATAAATGCCATACACCTTCTCCGAGACGATGAGAATGGCAAGGACCTACTCGAACTTTTACAACAACGTGCTGAACAATGGGCCGCTTCCAACTTGGTTACTATGGTTTTCAACAGTGATGACTATTGGGTTTATGAAAGACTGAAGTTACTAGCAACCCGTATGGAAGTTACCACGATTCCTGATCTTCCACGCAGCCTGGCTGTGTCTGCTCTCCAAAGATACCGCCAAAAATACTACGCTGAAACGCCATCGACTGAAATACTAAATGAGGTCTACAACCGCGTAGGCGGCCGTCTCACATTCTTGAACCGAGTTGCCAAATCCTCAGATATGCTCGAAACATGCAACAACATCATCGACACTGAGCGCCGCTGGTTCCTAAACCAATGTTGGATCCTCGGTATGGAAATGGACGACGACGTAATGGACCAACAAAAATACGCCGTAAGTATCTTCCCCCTCCGTCCATCCCTCACACTCACACTCCCCAGTCCGCAGCCATGGTCCTAGCACAAGCGCTCGTCGCCGCCGAAAAAGACACCCCCACATACATCGACGACGGCTCGCACAACATTCCCGAAATCCCCCTCCACAAAGCCCGCCAGATTATGACGCGCGCAGATTTCATCCAGCAATACGATCACGTGAATCTCTTCACCATTACCTCGAAAGCGATGGTGCGCGCGGATTCCGTGCCCATGCAACAAGCTTTCCGTAGTATCTGCGCCGAAGAGGGCTTCGAACAACATCTCGAAGCGACGTTGCAGAGAATTAATGATATTGAGAGTTTGGGGAGAACGAGGGAGATTGTGGCGAAGGATTTGGTGCTGGGTGGGAAGTATAAGATTACGATGAGTGATGGCGAGAAGAAGGGTACGAAGGTTACGGAGGTGGTGTTGGAGGAGAAGCCGGAGGAGGAGGATGGTGATGCGGAGGATAAGTAGACTGTGGGGATGGGTTAGTGGATGTATGTATGTATGATTGTGAGATTTTTGTATATTTAGAAGGGAGGGAGTGGGGTTGAATTAGATAGGCTTTTGATATTAAATGAAGATATCTAGATAGCATAAATCTAATTCCATATTCTCCATCACATCCGATTTGAATAGTTCCCGCGAGAACTATTAGTTTAGAATCTTAAACTTCATGCATGGACCATGATATTCTCTTATACAACTGAAAACGTAGTACGTTCTTTGTCTGCCCTAGCTTGTTGATGGGACATGGAGTGGTAGAATGGAAATGTGGCTTTGAGACTCAATGAATCGAGTGAGAAAATTTGGCGAAGAGTTGGCGGAAGAGTTCTTAGAGGGTTGTTTGTGCAGAATACTATGTGAAAGTTTGGGGAAAAGAGAGACAGACAGTATATGGTATTTTCTGTATATGTCTTAATAGGATCTACGTATGAGGTGAAAAGGAGCTTCTTTTTTATATTCATATTTTCTTGGTGTAGATACCTACTGCACGTTGTTGAAAGAAATAAGAAACCTCAAACATCATTGCTAGAAAGTTGTGTATTCAATAGAATGTATCTTAAAGAAAACATATAGTTACTCCCTCCGCGCCATGTTGAATGAGCAACTCAAAACCGCGCATACAATTCTCCTACATCATCACCCCGTTCCCCTGCAATCCCCACTCATACATTTCGCTCCACACTCCCCACTCCATCCTGCATGCGCATGTGGCGAATCCAATCGATCGCTTCCAAAAGATGCGGTACAAATTTCTGCGGCTTCTCCGTCGCCGGAAAATGTCCAAGGTCAGGCATAGCCTTATGTCTCGCTCCCGGGATCTTATCGCACGTTGCTTGAGACACGGCAGGTGTATTGCTCCAATCGTATTCACCTGTCAGCATGAATACTGGACATTTTTTGGTATCGATGCTGGAGACTCTGGTGCGGCCGTCAAAACCGCCAAAGTAGAAGTCGAGGTCCCCGTGGAAAATTCCGTAGGCGGATGCACTGTACATGTGCCAGATGAGTTGTTTGTTGGCGAGAGAGGTGGTCGGTGACATCATCTGTGGGTGGATGTTAGCTTTGGATTTGGGGAGCAGGGATACGAGTCATTACGCCGTATATCCATTCTGGGTTAAAGAGCGATTGATTGACATAGGGTGATTGGTCGTTGAATTGACGATCCATGTTAAGATACTCGCAGCTGTGGTTGTTAGTAATGTCATTGTGTGGATAGAATACTCACCCTTGTAGTGGAATTGTTCCACCGGCACCAACTTCGTCAGCTCTAGTTGCTACAGCCAAACATACTTGTCCAGCCATGGATGCTCCGCATATTATGGGTTTATTCAATTTCAGTTTCTTGACTATGGCGGTGATAGCACCGACATAACTGTCTTCATTATTTGTATAACCACCGGGACTAGAGACTTTCATATCAGTAATTTTTCCACGTCAAACTTGTGGTGTTGTGAAGGTCGAAAGCGTATAAGAGGACCTCCAATCTTTTCAACAAAAGAAGGTATATTCCGAATCATCATGTGTACTTACCAGTGATTTGGAGGAGGGTAACTTTTCCCATGGCCCGGTAGATCAAAAGCTATCATATTGCACTTCTCACGCATGGCGGCATGATTCATAACCCCATGATATTGTCGACCGTCTGCTCCAGCGGTATGGAGGAAAACTATGTCTTGATTCCCATATCCGCTTTGTTCGTAGAAGACCTTGCATTTTCCCCATGTTGGGATGGTCAAATATACATAACGACCAATGACATAATCTTCATCCACTTCAGACTCTTCATCTAATTTCATCGGCCCGCAATATGCGTCATGAAGCACTTCAAGAACCCGTCTCCAGATATGAGTATGCTGAGTGAAAGACATTTGATCTCCTTGAATCTCGATACCTTTTTGCTTGATATTCATTCCAAACATACCCCAATAGCTTTGAAAGGGAGCAACTGGAATTGGCTGAAAGAACTGCTCCCAATGTCTAAGTGATGCTAACAGGATGAATGAAGCCTCCTGGGCCGTACCAACTCTCGCATGACATTTACCATTATCTATGGCAACGACTATAATGTTGTTTGAGGTCGATGTACCTATTCCAAAAGTAATTTGGGGAAGAATGGCTGGAGTCTTTACAAAAGCATTATATTGAGGATCTTTGCTAATCAGTTCGTCAAAGGCTGGAAGAGTTGAATGAAGTTGATCTGATAGATCGGTCCAGCGAGAAGAGGAAGCCATCCTGAAAGATCTCTCATTGCATGAAAGAAACGAGTGATCTGAAAGAAAGTGGACGTGTAAAGAAATGGGACAATGTTTGATGAAAAGGTGTTATATACTCGGCCTCATCTGTTCGAACAAAACACATTGGTGAGAGTGTCACCTACCCCGCAGCAAGAACATGCCACCAATGTACTTGCACAACTTGGCAATAAAAACAAAACAGTTTTCTAACCAGATATTCTGGAGGGTGCATTTGAGCTAGGAATTGATGCGCAACAGAGGCACTCAAGAAGTGGTTTCTGAGAAAGTCATTCCATGTGTTAGTGGACATGGCTTTACCAACTAATGATCTTTAAGATTGATGCTTCGTTGACCTTCCACATATAGCTCACAAATGGCATCCGAAATGCGTTCTTGACTTGATTCTTTGATCATGATATCTTGTTTGTCTTGGGAGTGGAGATGTAGTTGAGTGAAGATAGGATGGATGCATTTGTTTGCTCTTGTTATCTGCTCAATGCACCCACATCGTGAATTTGAGCTTTTGTTTACATATGAATGGTATGGGCAAGAGCTATAAATCTTCTCGTAGTACTAAAATATTGCATGACATAAAAGATATCTAGGTATATAAGAGAGCTTGAGTACCGGTATCTCGTTTTGTACAAGTACAGTACAGTCTCGGTCTCAAATTCTCAATCTCTCACAGAAGATCCGAGGCTTAACCGATCTGACTGACTAACTAATAATAAATCTCTACCTCGTATAAACACACAAACATACAAATAGGTCCGAGCTGAAGCTTTAGATACCAGATCCTTACTCTTCTAGCGGCCGCTAGATCTGAGTTCCCAAAAATTAAAATCATTAAATCAATAATAACTCTACGCGCCAAAGTTGATTCAGGTCAATTGTTCAGACACGACCCCTCCTTTCTACCAACTTTCATTGACGATCCCCTCAACAAAGTTCACATAAACGATTCAAAGTAATATGATTCGCAAAGCATGTTAAGTTGGGCCAAAGGTTTATTCTCCTCACAGCTGGAACCCGAGATTTTAGAAGAGGATCCGATAAGTGATCAAACTGATAAGATAATTCAAGGTAGATCAAACTTTTTTATTATTTGCTTTTGAGAAACCTGAGATTGTTGCACATCTCCTCAATTGTACTTGACGTATTTGTTTTGGTGTAGGAAACTGACTGCCACTTCCTAATCCAGAATCCGAAGCAACTCAATCTCTCCTGAATAGAGATCTAATCATGAACAATTCTCGAGAACCTGCAAGTGACCAATTTGGTAGCATAGATGACCACATTGGTACCAGTACGGAAAAGCACAAGAAAGATAAGAAGAAGAAGAATAAGAATAAGAGTATGGGTGGATCAGCAAGTGTTCTACAGAGAGAATATCAGATTGCTGGTATTCAAGAAAGCCCAGAAGATGTCGGCGCGTCGGAACGAAATCCAACTACTTCACCTACACCACCCTCGGAATTGAGCGCGAAAAAGGAAAAGCGAAGACGACAAAAGTCAAATCAGAATGCTTCTACCGGGGATGCAGATAGACAAGAGGCAAGCCCAGAAGCTTACCCATCTGGGCAAGTTGACCGGCCAGAGCTTGATACAGAAGAATTGACTGAGTTGGGCAACACTAAAAGACCAAAATCGCAACAAAAGCGCAAGCATCGAAAGTCTCACCAAGAAGAATCGCAGATTATCTACGAAGACTATGTCCCAAATGAGCCAGTTGACGCAGCACAATTGGAAGATACAGAACATCAAGAACCTGAAGTCGAGGTGACAACCACCGATTCGGTGTCGAAAAAGAAAAACCGCCGCAAGAGCCACAGATCTAGTACATCACATTCGGCACCACTAGGTGAAGAGGAAATTCTCCAACAAATAGAAACTAAAGCTGAAGAGGACTTCACCCATGCAAACAAAAAATCAAAGAAAAATAAAAAGGCAAAGTTGGAGAAGGCAGTTGCATCAGAAGTTGCGCAAGGGAATGAGGAGGCTCGCGATCGAAATCGATTTCCAAACCTAATCGACGAAGTCCCTCTAGAAGATGCTTTGAACAACCGTTTTGGAGACGAATCTTACCTTTTGAAGTCGAATACTAGCAAGAGAGATCAATCACAAGAAAACATTGAGGAAAATGGTACTCAGGTGCTGGACAATAAAATTCACACTTCTGGCAGATCTATACCCTCAAAGTCAAAGGCCAAAAAATCTGTCGCTAAACCAAAGACTCCAAAAGTCAACCGAACGGAAGCTGGCGATGCAAACTCGGCTGCCCTACTGAATCAATTCATTTCTGCCGGCAAGAATCGTCGCTTGGAATCAGAACCAGCTGTTCCGTCTGCAAAAGCTCTTGGGAAGAGGCCAGCTGCTGATGAACAAGTTGAGCACCAATCGAAGAAAAGAAAACAGATTGATCCAGATCCTAGGAACGGTGACATTCGCTCAATGTTTTCAGACGATGCTCAAAACGGAGGTTCCAGTGTGACTGCATCAAAAACTAAGCCAAAGACAAGACGACCTGCATCGAATATTGGTGTGTTTATTTCGTCACCTGCTGTAAGAACAAGTCGTTCTGGAAATGAAGAGATGGCAGGCTGGACCGCTTCTGATAGAAGATCAGCGTCTGCTAGAAATGCTCAAGACTCCTCGGATGATAGTTCAGAGTATGAGGAACAGTCAGTGGATACCTCAACCACTCGTCGAAAGCGGTATTTACCTGTTGATGAGCCTTCTCTAGTGGCAATGGAAACTCCAAAATCGGGCAAAAAACCAAAGCAAAAACAAGCAACATCCGAAAAGTCGACCAACAAAAAATCCGCCAAAGTCAAAAAAGATCCTTCGAGCGGAGCTAAGCCAAAACGCAGCAGAAGTCAATCTGTTACGAGACCAAGGGACGGGAACGGAAGACTCAACGAAGACGAGACAAGGAGGATCGCAGACGCCGTGGAGTTGTATCGTGTCGACAATGATCTAGAACAGCATGCCCTCAATACCATCATTCAGAACAATGCTCTCATCGATGGAAAGAAGTTTTGGGATTTCATGACAGAAGAAGTACCTGATGTTGCCAAGCGAAACCTCCAGAGTTGGTGTCGGAGAAACTTTCACAACTATGCAGCACGAGGTGTCTGGACTCCCGAACAAGACGAAGAATTGATGGAACTCTTCAAGACAATGCCCAAGAAGTGGTCTCTCATCGGTGCTCAGCTCAATCGTTTGCCTGATGATTGTCGTGATCGCTGGAGAAATTACTTATCTGTCACAAATTTGGAACTTGGTCCCTGGAAACTTGAGGAGGAACATCAGCTCAAGGATGCAGTCAAAAAGTGTATCGACCTCGTTCGCGAAGATAGACGTCGAGAGGGACTACTCACACCTGAGGAGGAAAACGACGATACTTATCACGAACACGATATAAGCTGGATGAAAGTCAGTGAGCTCATGGATCTTTCCAGGAGTCATCTTCAGTGCTATCGAAAGTGGAAGTCGATCAAAAATCGAGAACGAGCTACTACAGATGACCTTGTCGCGGAACGTATTGTAATCAGCAACAGCTGGAAGAACCTCAAAAATTATCAGGAAGCAACCAAGACTCTGGCGGGAGAGAAGTTGCAGTTTTTAAAAGCTATTCGCGATAGTAAAGCAGGAGCGGAGAGTAAGATTGATTGGAGAGCGATTGATGAAAAGCTCGATCGAAACCACGATGCAATGGAAATGAGAATCTGCCTCCGTGGCTTGGTACATAATATTACAACCCATGCTAATAAGACTCTTCAAGAGAATGTTCAGCTACTCATCGAAGCATATGAGCAATCAGCACCTCATGAGCCCGAAGGTTATGTTGACTTGCCTTTTGAATCGACCGGTCTCAAGAAGAGAACCAGGAAGTCGAAAACCAGTGCACTATTTGAGAATAATCCCGAGCTTTACGACGTTGGTGGTAGTGGCTCCAAGGCCAAGATGAGACATCGCATGCTTAAGGCGGATGAATCGCAGGGAGATAACAATTCTGCCGGCAGCCAGGAGAGCGAGCAATTCAATGATTCTGTTCAAGTTCCTGATTCGGCAAAGAAGTCCAAACGTGCAGCTCCTGTCAAGAAACCAATTAAATCATTTGCATTGAGCACTGAAAGGATAGTGGATAGCGACGTCGAAAATGACAACGATGATGGAGTACCAACCAGTGCGCAGAAGCCTCGATCTGAAGACGATGATGAAGATGTTCAGAAACCACGATCGAAGACAAAGCAGGCTACGCACAAGAAGAACAGTCAACTGGCAACCAGGACAAAATTTGTCGACGAGAACAGTGAAGATGAGCCAGAGCGCCAGCCAGAATCTGATCCCGACTCAGATTCTGAGGATGTTGAAATGGCTGATGCACAGTACGATTTGAACGATAAATATTCCAGTAATAAAACTTCTCAATCCACTCAATTTCACCTAGGCAGCAGTAGCTCAGATGGTAACAAGAAGAACAAGCATTTCGTCAATCGTAAGCCAGACGTAACCCTCGATGCTTCCGCTCACAACTACTCTCCCGTCGACTCAGATGGAGATTCTGAAATGCAAGACCCAGATGAACTACAAGTTCCTGCGACACCAGAACATGAATTGCAAGAGGGATATAGCGAGCTGAGAGAAGAAAGCGCAGACCTCGATGAGTCTGGTCAAGTCTATTCAAATGGTCAAGGCGATGCCGAGAGTGATGTTGAGAGTATCATGGACGATATGTCAGATATTCCAGCCAAAATCATCAAGAAAAGGGCACCTGGTATTAATGGTGAGGGAGGTGTATATTTTGGCAGAGAGTCAAGCGTTGACCTCGATCAATAAATAAGGAGTGCGAGAAGAAAGATGCACACATTATCACAATGGATTGGTTGCTTGCTTGTTAGCTTATGAGCGGAGGATACCCGGGGAAAAGAAATTTGCTGTTGGGAGGAGTTAAGGGTGTGTAAGGGATATGGTATTGTACATTTTTCATCTGTACAAGTCAGTGCGTTTGACGGAACATAAAACTTAGGTAGTTTGTGAGCACATATCAAATGACCGCAAGCGAGCATACATATCTCAGGTGTAGAAATCTTAGGAGACTAATCAGCAAGTCATAATAATGAACATAGGAATCGTAGATAGCATGAATACAGATGGTAAAATCCAAAACTCTCTGGCAGTGGTGATTATTCTCCATTTCTAATTTCTCAAGGTGATAAAATTTACTAAAGTAGTAGTACAAGGAAAGTATCAAAATGTATAACGCCGAGCCGACCCTGTCCTGTTGGTCCTTGCTCCAGAGTGCCTGATACACGATAGTTTTTTGCAATTTTTCCTCCCCCCCCTCTTAACCTCCGTATTCTAGTGGAAGACTGTGGTTTGATCGCTAAATATGCATTTATCTTCCCTGTGTGTGGTTGTTGAGATGTGCATCGTATCATTATATATCATACCATACCTAGGTATCACAACAAATCCCTCCCAGCCCATCCCCCATCCCATCAAATCTTCACGATCTTCTAACATCCATCCACTTTGTCTTCTGATGACGCTGACGATGATGATACAGAAGAAGTATCAAAGTCCCTCTCGGGATATAAATCAAGGTGAGGATCTTGTTCGTCCTCCCCATCTAAATCAGGAAGTTGAAGAATAGAAGAAGTTTGCTGGGAAGACTCATCTGCATGAATGCGTATGCAAGAAGCCGCCGTTTTGCTTCCTCCATTTTTAGGAATGGAGTTCTGTTTTTTATGATCTTCTTCTTCTAATCGTTCGTCGCGTCTGGAAGCGCCTGAATCTGAAGTATCACAAGACTGGCGGTCGGGTTCTGGATCTCGAGGTATAGTGATGTCGTTTTCGAAGAACCTAATGTTTTTGAAATAGTTGTTGAAGTGCTCATCGCGGTTTTCTAGGGCGGGAAAAAAAGAGACGAGGTCGGGGGTGTGGAGGGAATGCGGGGTGCGGGGTATGCGGGAAGATGGAGGGGGTGGAGGGGAGTGAGATGGATAAGGTTGGGATGGGTTGGGTTTGTATGTGTAATGGTGATATTCATCATCATCTTCTGGATTGTTTTCCACATCCATGTTCATAGCGAAGTCGCTATCGATACCGATATCATATCCGTATTCATTTCTCTCCAAGAAACGAAGTGGCTTTTCCACAGCGCTGAGTGAGTAGCGAGGGAACCCTGTCCCTGTCTCTGTCTCTGTCCCAATGTGGCGCGAGGCTTCATGTGAGGCTTCGCTGTTGGGCGTTATGAACGAAGAGGTGCTGGGATATGTTAGAACCCAGTAGTGGTGCCTTGAATTTGTAAGGCTAGATGGATTCAAAGGTACATACACATTATCTACCGAGACATTTCTCGCTGGTGAAGAAGTAGTTTTTGTTTCTTCTGATACGGGGGTACATTTGATATCTTCCTTTTTAGATATTGTTGTTTCGGTCATTGTTACCCAGTCGGTTTGATAGGGGGTATTGTGGTTTTTAGAGGAGGTTCTTGATGGGTTATGGTTGTTGGTGTTGGGAGAGGATGAGGGTTTGCGGGCGGGCATTATGGTATGGAGATGAGTTGATTAGGTATCATTATCTGAAAATGGAGTTGATCTGTTGATAATTCATGGATATAGGTTGAAGAATGAGCGTTTTTCAATGCAAAGATTAAAGTGTGGGACGGGATACGCAGTGGACTTTATAGAACAAGGTTTCGGGACATGGGCATCGGGCGAGGGTGAGGGGAAAGGCAAGAGGAAAATCACCAGGAGAGCATGGGATCATAGAGGTAAGATTGTCGTGGTTTTGTATCTACAAGATATTTCTTCTGCAAGGCGTACAATGTACTCGGTGATGGAAAGGGTAATTGTACACATATTGTATCTATATTGATCCATGACCGAGTATTCACATGTAAATATGTGTTCTGCCGTGATGATGTGTTATAAGCTAAGAGGCAAGCTTTCTTCTAGAAGACAAAAAGAAGGAATCCTTCCGAGCAAGGATACAAGGTACCCCAGATATCAACCATGTCGAAGAATACCAAGGCTGCGACTGATACTCCGTTCTGGACCACAAGGTGTGAAAGAGAGAGTACTAACACCTCTGGCTCATGTGTTCTCAGGCTCTCCCGCCTATTTTTCAATATGCCTTGTACAACATCAGTAGCATCCCAACTCCAAAATACACCCAAGATAATGTGCCTCACCACAACATCTTCGTATACTGCACGAAATAGTGTAGTAAGGTAAGCTCAGAACCCAATCTTACTGCACTCAAACTCAGAACCCAATCTCGGGAATCATCTTTTCCATCTCAACCTCGTGCATCTCACCCTTTCACCTCCCAACTTACCTCACATCCAAGCCCAACATAAATCCGAAACCCACTGCATATAGGTATGTAGTAGTATAGCGACAACTTCAGCCCAGAGATTGGATAATTTAATCCCTCATACAAATAAACCCTCATGTAAACAGTCAGAATAAAAGAGGCAGACAAAAGGGTTTAAATAAACCTGAAATCCAGATGAAACCAAAGATGTCGGCATGAGAACATCGCTGAGGTCCAATTGATACATGAGGCTGAAGGATGCAGGGGGGATACCAAGAAGTCAGAGCAACGAAGACGGGGCGGGGACAGGAGAAGATGAGGCTGGCGGGCGAGTGCCATTTAAGAACAGGGGAAAAGGAATGAAGATCAAGATGGAAGCCTCGAATTTGGAAGACGCGAACAGTGAGAAGAAGCACAATGTGATAGTTCGGGGAAGGCTGGTGGCTGTGCCCGATTGTGGCGGCGGCACAGTAATCTAGCCAAGCCGGATAGAGGAAAGATGCATCACCCGTCGACATAAATACAGGGCATTAGTATAATCGTGATGTGAAAGCTAATGCATTATGATGTCTATTAATCGTGTGTACTTTTCTCCAACCCTTAATACAGCAGAGCAAGGCGCAAAAACGCCTTGAAATCTCTTGAACGTACGAACCCACACGGCTAGCAACATCGGGCGTTTTAAATTATCCCGAGTCCATGCCCTATTCTATTAAACATTGGGCGTTGTATGTGCCAGCACATATCAGAAGAGAGAAATTTCCCTGTATCCTCTGTTTTCGAATCCAAACCCGCCGTGCCAAGTTCCGTCTAATCCTTGTTAACCTATCCTAAATCTATTCCTGCCATAACCCCCATAAACATCCCAGCCCGGCAAAGAAACAACTGCATGCAAAAGCGCAAAAGCATTACCTCGATGTCGTCGAGTCTGTTTTTCCCCCATGCGAGTCAGAAGTCATGCTCCTACGTAGCATTTCCAATTGTACGTCCAGAAGACACGGGGATTCCGCAGAATCACAAACATAGGAGCCATTTTGAGATGTCTTAGTCTTTCGTGCGCGGGCTTGTCGCTGCTTGTTCTCATGCTCCAGGGATTGCAATTGTTGTTGATATTCAGTAAGAGAATCCATAATATTGACAATGGAGATTTAATTAGAATTCGTGATCCTTTCGAAAAGTAATTGTGGGCGTGACTGGTTGTGGCTAGAAGGATCTGATCTTGTACTTCTCAGAAGCTGTGGTGAGATCGAGTATGTTGTAGGGATTTGGTAGTTGACAATTTTGAATTAATTGCTGGGATGAATTATGAGCTCGGTATGGATGGAGAGTTGAACTGAACAGAGGAGGATGTTGAAGGTCATGCAATGTGCTTGATATATTTGTTGGAATGGGATTATCCCGTATCTAAAAATAGATGTTGGGTGGATTCGAAGCGAAGTCTTCTGATTCGTGATGGAAACAAAAATGTATTGTTCTTGACTCGAAGGATTGTGACCGAATGTTCTAAGAACTTTCTAGGGATATTATCAACTAAATATATATCCCCATGATGGTCAAAGTTCATGTCTCGCAGATCTCCTCTAATGTTAGCGCCAATTTATCGTGGGATGCGATGAAGCAATCCTTTCACTCCTCTGTTTCGTCGATTAGCCGCCTGTCTCAAAATCTTTGCCGCATATAATTCTACTTTTCGGGACCAATGCGTACCTACAATGATTTGAGTAAACATGGTAGACTGTTGTATATCTAATTTAAAACTCGTAACAGATTTCGACCTGTCGTAAGCCGCGAAACTCTCATAATTGTTACAGAGCCATTAACATAGTCTGATGTTAATAAATAAAAGGCCATAATAAGACACGCCTCTAAGAATTTCAAAACGGAGCTTCCTGAGCTTGTATCAACCGTTCTTTCTTCTGCGTGGCTTTGCATCTTCGATGACATCTTTTTCGCAGATTATGACAGGCTCTGTCTGTTCATCCATTGCATCGCCACCAACTACCCATGTCTTCATTACCTCCTTG
This sequence comes from Botrytis hyacinthi, assembly GCA_004786245.1. Classification (NCBI taxonomy): domain Eukaryota; kingdom Fungi; phylum Ascomycota; class Leotiomycetes; order Helotiales; family Sclerotiniaceae; genus Botrytis; species Botrytis hyacinthi. The sequence goes on from PQXK01000002.1 coordinate 59,633, forward strand.
ACCTCCTGCAGCTTCTTCGCTTGCCCTTTGGCTTCTCCAACTCGTCTGATGTAGCCCATGTAAACTACCACCTCGGCAATGCCAACCAGGAGACTACCACTCATACTCAAAGCTAATCGGGCAGGTGTGCTCCACCATCTTGCAGCCATCCATAACCCAAATGCACAAGCAATAATAGATACAATGACATTAAATATAACAGCAATTTGTCGATCGATATCCGCATATGTAACGTCGTCATCCTCGGCGTTTCCTACTTCTGGAAAGTTGGCAGTGAAAGCATGAGCGGCAGATGTAGATGGGAATCTTTGTGCAAATGTTTCCATGGGAGGCGGCGGATTTGTCATTCGTTCATATGCTCGAGCTTCTTCTTCGCGTCGAAGTCTTGCCATTAGAGCTTTGTATTCCGACGTCTACAGATGATATAATGTTAGCTTAGATACCTATCGCCCAACTCCGAGCATATGCCATTTGAAACATGTAGTGAATATCTTAATCGAGTTTATTTCGGATATTAAATTGAATTGGCATCGGCAGACGTGAATCATAACTTACAGGCTCCGCCTTTGGTACAGGAGGTGAAACGTAGACACGAGACCCTCGAAGCAAGAGCTCCAAAGTGAGCGGTGAAAGATTGTATTCCCTTAACTTTCGAGATAGATCAATGGTTTGACCATGAGATATCGGATTACCAATTTTAGGATTTTCTAACAGCGGTTCCTTTGACACCGTTGCATCTTCTGCCAGGTTTGCGTCTTCCAAACTCGCCGTGGGCACATCCTGCTGGACCAGCAATTTAGTCTGGGTATTCTCTTCAGTTATATTTGCATCTGTCTTGCTGTCTTCTGCATTCAGTTGGACTTTATTTTCCGAGAAGGTTTCCGGGTTGTCTTCGATTTCTCTCTCCGTTCGCTGTTCACTAGGCAGCTGTGTTGGCTCGTCATGAGAATGGGCATTTTCGAATTCATGGAGGATCTGTAATGCTTCGACTATAGTCGGAGTCATGGTAAGGAGAACCATTTTCACATTATATGAATGTATCAGGTAGGTAGTTCACCACAATCGCAGATGTTTGTGATAGCTCCAGTATCATTTCCCGCTTTCAAAGCTTATCGGTAAAAGTTGCTTATCGGCATTAACTTGTCCGACATGGGTCTAGTCCAACCGAAATATTCATGCTCGGAATCTTGCGGGGAATAATTTTTATATTCCTTACATTCTTCCATACATACTAGGTTTATACGGACTCCTACGGCTGCTTTTGATTTCGAGGTACTAGTACGTGGAATTGAGTATAAAAGTGTCTTTTCCACGAAGGAAAATTGGTATTTCGACATAGTGGGGGTTTCACAGGCCATGAGGAATTATTCAATAAGGGCTTCGAAGCTCTTCTCCAGCTCCTCCATAGCCAGAACGCAGGTCAATGGCGCATGTTTCCGGTGTCAATTAGCTTGCACGGCATCACTACGTCCTATACTTACTCGTTCATACCATTATAGCTCTACAAGGCGGAAGCAATCAACCTGGGCGCAGGCGGTATCTGTGGCGTCCAATGTATTTTCAAATGCTACCACCCGGGCGACAGGAGGGGCCGATTCGATAGACCCTTTACGAATGGTTGCGAAAGAGATGAAGTTCCTGACTGGAAACATACGGCAACTCCTTGGATCTGGACATCCCTCTCTCGACACTGTTGCGAAATACTATACACAAGCTGAAGGCAAACATGTACGACCTATGATTGTACTACTAATGTCTAGAGCTACAGCCTTAGCGCCCAAATCTTCTCGATATAATCCCAATCAAGAAATTGCAGATATAGACAACCCAATATCGCCGACTACCATTCTTTCGGATGTAAATCCTACCGCACCTACATTAAACCCTTTGGCACATGTGCCCAGAACATATTCGGCAGCAGAAAGTGATATACTCCCCTCTCAAAGACGTTTGGCTGAGGTTACGGAACTTATTCACACTGCGTCCCTTTTACATGATGATGTCATCGATCATTCCGTCTCGCGGCGAGGCAACCCATCTGCCAATCTCGAATTTGGTAACAAAATGGCAGTATTGGCTGGGGACTTTTTGTTGAGCCGAGCTTCAGTAGCTCTTGCACGTCTGCGTGATGCTGAAGTTACCGAATTATTAGCGACAGTCATTGCGAACCTTGTCGAGGGAGAATTCATGCAATTGAAGAATACCGCGCAAGACGAAAAGAATCCTGTTTGGACCGAAGAGACGATCTCTTACTACCTACAAAAGACATACTTGAAAAGCGCAAGCTTGATCTCAAAGTCATGCCGGGCAGCGGCTTTACTCGGAGGATCAGACGGTGTTACTGTTGATGCAGCGTATGATTATGGTAAGAATCTGGGATTGGCATTCCAGCTTGTTGATGATATGTTGGATTATACAATCAGCGAGAAAGAATTGGGAAAGCCGGCAGGAGCCGACTTGGAATTGGGTCTTGCGACTGCCCCATTGATATTTGCATGGAAGAATAACAAAGAGTTGGGCTCCCTAGTGGGAAGGAAATTCTCACAGGAAGGAGATGTTTTGCGGGTAGGTTGTGTCACGACGAGTATATAAGAGTTCGCACTAACAGAATTGCAGGCAAGGGAATTAGTGCTACAAAGCGATGGCTTGGAGCAAACTCGTGCTCTGGCTGAAGAATATGCGAGCAGGGCAATTTCTGCCATCAGTGCATTCCCCGACAGTGAGGCCAAGGACGGCCTGATAGAAATGGCTGATAAGACCTTGAAACGAAGGAAATGAATGAAATGTACAAAATAGAAGTTTTTGGTTTGCACCAATGATATCACGCCTTCTGTACCGGATGCAAAACTATTGTATTATACAAAAAGCTTTCAACTTGGCGGGAATTATATAGACAGGATCTCAAGAACCAAAATAGACGCTTAATACCTCCAGGAATCATAGGCCAATTTTTGTGTTAATGTTAACCTGGTTTGCACAAACAGCTGTTTGATTCTGTAATTCCGTTTCATGTGTCTGTCTACCTGGTAGTTTGTATATCTCTTCGACCTGTAGTCACATGTCCTTCCATAGCAATCTTGATTTAACCCAAAACCCTATTTTAAATGTATATTTATATCCTTGGTAGTCTAACTATAGCTACCTGGGTTGGATGTGGGCTTTTCAGAAGGTATGGAAAGTATTATTGTTCAAGCGGCGCCTACACAATAAAAGCAAATGCACTTAAACCATTCACTTCTATGTCAACCTCAATACGCACCACGACCACATCTGTCCTGTGGGCAACAGAACTCTACGCTGATCACATTCTGCCTGACTTCTTATATGCCTCCAATGAATCACATGATAGATTAGGAGTTATCAGAAAACCTAGCATACTCGCACGGACAAAATGACGTTCCAATCATCACTTCAAGGTTCCTCACATGAGACCATCAAAATGCGTAAGGTTTGTTTGGTGAAACATCTCTGCATTCCGGACAGAAAGCGTTCATAATCCCTCTGAGATGGCATCCACCCACGGATAAGTTGCCCAGTACCCAATACTGTCACAAAGTAACCACCGAGCTTGAACCCGACGGGTACGGGTATGTACCCGTCAATATTCCCACATTCTCACGGATAGCACTTTCCCGGGTTCCAATGATGCAGGTCAGCCATCACTCGCATGGCGTTCAAGTACCTGAGGTGAAGATTCTGCAAACTTACCGTCGCTTCGCAACTCTTGGTTTAATGAGGTAATACTTGAGAACCTCCTGGGGCGATATCAGTGTTGTGAGTATTCATGTTGCAATCAACGTATACTCAGTCATATTACCTTCATGCCTAGATACCAGCCCTAGGCAACCTTCTTTTGTGAGAAAAAGAACTCTGTAACATAGAGAAAGCTGAATTTGAGGGAGTAAGATGACTTTGTGATATCTATCCAGATGCAATAACTTTCAGAATTCTTATTGATTTGATAAGGCAAGGCTGAGAACAAGGCTATTGAAAGTTGAGAGAACAATCAAAAATGATAAGACTCAAATTTCAGTTTCACTCTTTAGTTCACCTTTTGGTGTACAAAAATGAAGGGTTCATGCATTGATTCATCGGATGTCGAAATGTTCATGAGATGTATGTTGGATGACTTGATTGAGTATATTTCTTGATCAGTTCGAGCACGGACCACCACTTTAACTAGCGTGTTTTCACAACTTCTATCAAAATTACCCGAAAACGCGTCTCCCCAAATCTTCAATGTGTCATGACCAGGAGAAAGATTGTCACAAAAATTAAACACCACAACCCGAAGTAACAATGGAGAATCATTCAAAAAGGTATCAACTCTCATATTCACTTGTAAAAGCACAGCCGCTAATTATATACCCTAAGAAAAAGTAATGCTACCATGAGAACTTATTCCAAACGCACAAGAGGAAGCAATCAAAATCTCTCCAACAAGAGACAACGCGTTGATGCTTCGGAATTCGTGTCAATTTCCTCTCCAGTTTTTTCTGAATCGATTACTCCTTCAAAATCCCATTCTAAGGATAGATTTGAAGAGGAACCACGTTCTCCTCTGATTCGTTCTCCTTCGAAGCAGCCGCGGGGAGAGATTGAGGATCTCTCTACCATAAACTCACGAGTTCTATCTCCTAGATCCGTCAGATCTATCTCTCCTCTCACGGAACTCAAATCAAATCAGCAAAATCAACGCGATAATGAGATCAATTCTTCCGATTCCCCTGACTCTTTGAAACGTAAATCTTTAACGAAGGTTCAAGGCGTTAAACTCACTTCTACCGCGGAAGCTTCGAATTCTACGACAGTTCTAAGAGCTAGTTCAAGATTGCAGCACAATATAGGCACTAATACGACGAAATCCGTCTCAGAATTAGTTTTTTCAACAAGAAGTCTCGCTTCGAATCATACTAAAATTGATTCAGAAACCTCAAGGCAAAATCCACGGAAAAATAGTACTTCGGCTTCGAAAAAGAGACCAATTTCTCCTTCGTCAGAGATATTACCCAGACAAGATACCGCCATTACCTCGAAGTTCCATCCAGTGGAGAAAGCTAACAAATCCTCTATTCGAAACTACTTCAAACCATTACCGCAGCCACAACCACAAACACAACGATCTTCGAGTCCACCAAAATCACAATCCTCTACTCTTTCGGATTCATCTCAGCATCCAGTATCATCTCCTCCTTCATCGCCTCCTCCGATACCCCAGGATCATTCTACATTGAAAAGATCGAAATCAGCTCGACGTCGCATTAGCACCAAACCAAACCTACCAAAGATTGACACCATGTCTGAGATTTATGAAGACGATTTGCAAGAACTATGTGGAGATTTTACTGATGATTCACGAGTTGAATTAATGGAACGTTATCAAGATGCTCAAGACATGAGAGACCAAGCCATCATCGATCATGGCACTCTCATCCCTCTTGCCGACCAGGCCCTTGAAGCTCCAGAACGTGCAAGACTCAGAGCCGAGATCGCCCGCCCTATGGGTTTTGCTCTTCATCAACAAATTCTAGATCTCGGCCAATCGTTTTCCAAAAAATGCTCTAATTGCGGCATGCAGTATGCGATCAATGACCCCTCGGACCAACGCATGCATGATCAATTCCACAACATCTTCAAATTGGGCGGACCTTTCTTCAAGCCAAAGTACGTCAATACTCAAGCATGGCAAAAGATTATTGATGGTGAACTTCACACCATCCAGTGCATTAGCTGCAAGGAATCTGGTCCCGTCAAGAGTCTTGTAGAGAGTATCCTTGAGGCTACTTTGATGGATATGGATGGCATCTTACCAACTCCCGAGCAACTCTGGTCCATGATCACCAGTCCCAACGACTCCAAGGATCTTATTCCCGTTCCCCGCTACAAGGTCTTCCTTTACGTTATCGGCGCCCGTCCAATTGGTATTCTCCTCGCTGAGCGAATCGGCAAAGCAACCCCTATTATGACCACTGCCGAAACTGCTGAGAATACCTCGCTCTCGCCCTCCCTCTCCAATGCATCCCCAACTCTCGCCACCCCTGTCAATCCCGTCCCACAAGAAGCATACATGTGCATCGATCGACTCTGGGTCCACTCCGATTTCCGCCGAAAAGGCATCGCTACATCTCTTGCTAACCAAGCGAGAGAGAAGTTCATCCCGGGTTTGATTATCGAGAAGAACGAAATAGCTATTAGTCATCCTACTTCTGTTGGTGATCAGTTTGCAGAGAAGTATTTTAAGGGTGTTTTCGAGGGCGCGAAGTATGCGATTGGTTCTCTGTGAGTGAGCACAGACTGGAAGAGGAGACAGGCGAAATGGGACTAGTACTGAGCAGATGAAATGAATGGATGAATACATGAATGAATGAATGAACGACGGGGACAAGAGCGGCTGCTTTCGGCGTTTTGCGAAGATTCAATCCCATAGAGGAAAATACCTAGGCTGGAACCATAGTGTTCTAACAATGAAATAGCGGTCTCTTACTAAATTGCTGACATGTGATGTTACGTGATACCTTGAAATATAACTGGCTGTAGTACAACCTGAAGACTGAAGTGGATTAGAAGTCTATGATATCCTCACCTGATTTCAAACTATTCATCATGGCTTTGCCTCTTAATCTCTTTTGATGCCCCTCAACTTCGGATCGATATCTTAGCCCCTTAACATTGTATTGCATTCTCTTGAGGTTTCAAAATATGATCTGAACTTCTTCTCAGTGGAAAATGGGAAATACATATGATCCAATCAATCTCTTGAGCCTGTTCGACGAATAATTACCTGGATGCCAATCAGGTGATGAAACAAAATCCTCAAGAGATGTTTGAACGACCAACCAGAAGCTTAGGCATTCTCAACTGATGCATGAGGGGCTTGAAAATGGTACACTGCTAGCACTATTCCACTGAATGGCCGAAATCTCGATAACTCGGGAAAATTCCAAGAGACTGAGACGAACCGCAAGAGCTTTACCTTTCCCCTTTGTCCTTTTAATAATGCAAGGATTCAGAAGCACCACTTCCCCCCAAAAGAATTGCTTCTCATCACCAGGTAACCCGTAGTAAATCAAAACATAGTGAATCGCGGTTTGACATCCTGCAATCTTTCCATCGTATTCATTAATTTCCCTCTGGCCAGAAGAATACTGAACTCCCAGACTCTGCTTCATCGTTTAACCTATCGCAGCGTTACGAGATATCAAAATTCTCCTCTAATAGTCTCATGCAATCGGAACACCAATGTTCATTTCTTCCCATCACCATGCGTGATTCTCTCTTATCACGGCACAAGAGCCATCTCTTTTCCTACTCTACAATGACAATAGATCGAAGAGAGCGGAGTTCGCGTTTCACCACTCCTATACGATACCTATTGAAGTCCTTGAAGCGAACACGAAGCTCCCACTACCGTTCGCTCAGAACCTGCTAAAAATTTATCTAGTCCTGATAGACAGGGTCTCCTTTCACATACCGACGACCATTCTTTCCATTCGGAAAGTATAGGCTTGACCTCCTCCCCCGAAAATACAACAGAGCTCTGAAATCCAACTACCGCCGACCTCGGGCCAAGCCAAACAAAATGAAGTTATTCATAGCACCATTCTCTCGTATTGTACGAGATATATACACATATCCATGTAGCTCATCACCTTAGCGTCCGAGATAGCTTACATTTGATCGGCACTTTCCACGTGGGATGTCAAAGCTGTCTTTGTGCCGAATTCTGGCGATGGTCTATTGTCCGTGCTTTGTTTCGTTTGAGGATATTATCACGATATCGAAATATGCTGTCGAATATCAACTGCGAGATAGTTCTTGGAGAAAATTGTTTGTCGGTCAATGCACTCGTATGCGCATTGATTTTGATGCTTTGGTCAGAAAAAACATCTCGGTACTTTTAGTTAACTCACTATGGATCAATCACAAGGGAAAATCTGTTTGCGATATGTGTAGAATCATCTTGCGTGAGAGGTCTGGACGAGTGTTCAGGGCGACAGGATGGGTACATAAAGATGTTGAATCCTCTCGACAACTACATCAATCTTCACTGATCCAGCTCATTCTTTCTTTCTCTGCTTCATCATAATACATCCGATTAATCCAACTCTCTTTCCACAACATTCGTTAAATTTTCATCAAAGATCTCATCTGTTACTTATTTCAAATTCCTTCGTTGATCACCTCGCATCATCCACCCTCCCAATATTCAAAATGAGAACCTCATTCATCTCCCTCCTCGCCATCGCTGGTCTTTTCGGAACCTCTCTCGCCGCCCCAATACTCGTTGGAGTCGAGTCCCGTGCTACCGCAAACGCAACCGATATCATGAACGACTTCTACACCCAAGTCCAAACCCACACCGGAACCATCAGTAAGTTTTCCTCTCTAATTCACCCCCCTTGCATCCCCACTAACAACCCCCAGACTCAACCCTCAACGGCATCACCTCCGACTCCAGCACCGCCCAAAACAGCACCGCTCAAGCCGCCATCTCCAAAGCGGTGACAAACATCATCACCGCCGCCACTACCGCCAACACCGCTCTCAAGACCCAGAAACGCAATCTCGAAGCTCGAACCTACTCGGCTCTAGACCAACAAATCATCAGCGGTACTTCCGCCAACGCCATCACTTCGATTGCCGGAACCCTAGGTCTCGTACAAAACACATTCGGAGGAGTATATACCGGTGGACTTATTGGTGGGTTGGCTGGTGCTCTTGGTTTGGTGTTGGGTACGTTGGATGCGATTGTGGGGGATGTGCTTATGCTTGCGGGTGCTTTGGTTGGGGGTGTCTTGCAGGGCGTGGGAGGTTTGCTTGTAGGCATCTTGTTTGGAAAGTGGTAGATTGGTGGGCTTGTTTGGGGGTGGCGCATTTGCTTTCTTACTTATTTGGGATTTCGAGCTTGCGGTCGCGTAAACTTGGTGGAAAATTAAGCTAGAATGCCGCCATCCAAGTTCAAGATGCGGATGTTGAGAGTCTGCTTAGATCTGGAATTTCCTGGGGAATTGTCGGTGGGGATGTAATCCAAATCTGGTGGTTGTGTGCTGGGCATGTGGACGGTAATAGTTTCCTGGAAGTGGCTTTCGTTTCCGTTCAATAATACTTATTGTTTAAATGTTTCATAGAAAATACAAATGCTTTTAAGATCTCAGAAACTAGTATCTCGCAATTTCAATACAGTTATGTTGCTCCGGGTTGGAAAATCCCGTGGAACTTTTCATCCTCCCCCTCCTCCGCCCTAACCACTCATGGGATAAATGAAGTTTTACTGCGATACATCGGCATTCGCTAAGGAAACTCTGGCCCATCCACTGTACGGGAACAAACTTTTGTTCATAATTTCAGTGAAACTGCTAGAAACCACATGCCTTCCTCCGTCAGGTTCCAGTTCAAATCAGCTTCAGGGTCTCTCTTTCCCACCAATCCGAAGCAAACCATGGATCCAAATCAGGCTCATCTACTTCTCTGTAGTAGATATTCAGGTCTGCTCGTCCCACACGTCTGCACACCTTTGCGTCTTCGGGATCCTCTTGCAAGATCAGACATTTTAAACACGATACTGATCCCAGCACGGATGTGCCATCTCCGTACTTCTCCGATCGCCGCTCTAACCCTACGAGCATGACTTTATACTCAAGCGGAGAAACAGCCGACCAATCTGGGGTGTCTTCATCCCAGTTATGATTGTAAGAAGTTCGTAGCTTTGCACATTTAAAACTGGTTTCGATACTTATAGGGGCTACAGATCCTCCGCTTTGTATTTTTGTTTCGCCTTCTTTCTGGCGAGAAGTTCGGGGGGAAAACGGAATTAAGGGGGAAGACTCGGGATTAACTAGGGGGATAAAGAAATGAGTCCGTTATCCCCAAACCAAGTCGAGATTAAGAAGAAATCGGTTTTGTTGGAGGGGTTCTTGTGTTGACCTAGGTGAATCAACTTCAGCGTAAGCGTGTCAACAATGATATGGGCGTATTTGACAGCACCATAAGGATTCTCGCTAGAAAGTTCAATGTGATGTGGTAAAAGAATAGGATCATATGGGGTAGATGCTAAGCGACTTAAATTGTCGTAAGATAGAAGCATTTCTTCATCCGTAACGGCCCAGGACCATGATGGTGCTCGGTACTGCTTTTTATGAGGTGCTGTGCTTCCCACATTATGCCATAGCAAGTTTTCCCGGAAAAGTTTACTCCAGATTCCAGCTAAGTAATGTCCTCCAACTGCTTTGTGGAGTAGTGCTGCAATGCCGGAAAAAGCTGGGAGTTTATCATTTGGGTAACTCAAAGCTCGAGTGCAGTATTCCATTACCATGGATTGATACTCGTGATTGATCTCTAACAGTTCTTCTTCGGAGAATCTCGTGGATCCATCATTATAATGCTGGCTAAAAAAAAGTCTTTGAGTAATTATAGGATATATGTAGTCCTCGCTCGAGGGGAAAGCTACACCACCTGATGGCGTGCCGTCGGCAGATTGAAATCCACATAAACATTGCCAATAGATTTGTCTGCGACCATACCACAATATTCGAGGGGAAAGTATTCTCTCTTGGAATGCCCAAGCTCGAGATTGTAGAGGTCCATATCCAATCAAATTGGCGAGATCTTCACGCCGCAACACGGAGCTGGCAATTTCTACAATGTCATCGGATCCACTGTCTTTTGACAATTTGAGTTTAGGCTTCATGTCGCGAGATGTTGGTGATCTAGTGTGAAGCATACAATCGGCGGCTTTATGCGCTGCTGCTGCCCCGATAGTTAGGGCGGAGTTTCGATAAATCTCTACCATCTTTTTGATTCAATTCCCCAATCATATTTGGAGTCTTGAATGATACATAAGGAATCGATCCACAAATATTGAAAGCCGAGCGCTCGAGTAATCAAAATCGCGTCTCTGAAATTAGCTGGTAAGCTTGTCATTTTGATCTCTTTCTGAAGCGATCGCAGATTCGATGTTGTTAACATGGTCTCAATTTGACCTCCCCAACAATGACTCAGTGCGGTCCATTTGCCCCTAAGACCGTTTGTCACAAAAAGAGATGGATTTGTGTCTTCCAAACCAATATCAATCACTCTAGAAGGTAAACATTTTTCTTCAAACGAAGGACATATCGATTTAGAGTGTTCAACAATGCAAGTGTTCATTCAGCCTCGTGCAATATCGAAGTTTGCGTCTGATGCCAAATCGTCGTCAATGATAAATCGACCTATTCGAATATCGCCGATAAATTTCGGTTTATCTATTCAATATCAGTAGCCAGCAATAGGCAAGGCAGATATCTCAACAGAGCTGCATATTCAGAATCCATAATACCTCTTGGTGTCTGCAGAAAGCAATAAAGAATCACAGTGGAATAAAAAATCGTATCACAACAACGGTTGAAAATCAAACGATCAAAAACCTTTCCATCTTCGAACAGGTGACCATAATATAGATGCGAAGCTTTAATCTCTACTCGCAAGTTCATTAATCCATTTTGTGCCTCCATCATTCGAAACCTTTGTTCGCGTGTGGACGATTTATTGATCTCTTCTTCCTCGCATTGCTGTTGAAGAAGAAGACAAAGCTCACATCCGGACGAGGTTGCAGTCACGAGATCATCGTATCTTTTGTGATGCTCGAAATATAGGTAGTCATTGGTGCCAAATCTCTTACCACTATTGGCCTTTGCCAGCTTGAGCAGGTCGGCTACATTCAAGTGATCACACAATTTGCAAAGCATTTTGGGCGTTTCGAGGAGAGTTTGGGGTATCTGATGGAATGTCGTGAAGTAATGTATCTGTCCTTGTTATATAATGGTAAGCCGATCATGTTTATAAGATAAGCATGTCAAGGTCCAATGACAACAAAGACGGGGGGTAGGCCCTGCGGTGTAACGACGTCTCCATTTCACGAAATATACAAGTGATAGCATCAAGATATGGAATGGATACCCAAAGGATAGAGTAAATCGTTGGAATATGAGACTCGGAACTGAAAAGTCAAAGCTAAATGGAGATGAGGACACGGAGAATTGATATATATGAATCATGTAGCTGTATTCTTGTGATAAAAGGTTGTGTCGGACACAAGCTGCCATCAAGATTCGATAGGCTGATGTCGGTTACACTAATCCCGAAATAGAATAGTATCTGGGGTAAACTACATTCAATAGCGAATAGCTCCATATCGTAGACGGAAGGGGGATACAACTACAAATCTCTGAATGGCGTCAAAATCGAACAATTCATTAGCCGCGATATAGTTTATATACAATCATGATTACGATACTTCCCAAGCAGATATTATCCAACCATATATCGACAAACAAATACAGGAACAAGGAAAACCATCACCATCACTAATACCAATACCATCGAAAGAATCGTCTCAAGACCAGCTTCGTCCTAGACTTCAAGCTCGCTAATATCCCGTTCACAGTGTAGCTCGGAAAGACAAAAAGACTAAACTTCCCACAAGCCCACAATCACCGATCATGAAAGTCCGCGAAAAGATGATTGAATGCAACCTCACGACAAAAATCAAGTGTAGAACAAGTATGACTAACCTGTCTCTCCGAAAAACCAAACCCGATCCCATTCAACACTCAGAAAGTATCTGAATATTGAATCCTAGCATTACAATGCACAGTTTTCCAAAAAGTAGCGACGCGGAACGTGCATCAAATAAAGAGCGTGTACCCGAGAAGTCGTCGAGAGGTAAGATAAGTACATGTCAAGCCGACCCAACCCACTGGTTCCCACACTCATACCAACGCACGCCCACACCATCCTCACCTCATTCCCCAGATCCGTACTATCTAAACACAATCCTCCAAGACAATATTTCTCGTCACCGAAACATTCCAGGGGACGCTATATCCTCCCCTCAGCTCTCTACTCCTCAACTTCCCACTCCGCAAGATTTCTTCACACACCAAACTCAAACACATCCACCACACACAGAACAGCACAGAAAATCAACACAAACAAATCCAACCAAACGTAAAAGCATCCCGTAATCAATTTTTCATTCATTCATTTATGTATTCATATACGCATATATTCATCGCTTCATCGCACCATCAATCCAACTTTTCACCCACAAACAATTAAATCCCCACTCCAAGCATACCATCCATCCAACCTTCCAACCATTCATCCATAACAAAAGCAAGCGAACGAAGACGACGCAAAAAGAGCAGACGATAAAAATATCAGAACAGGACCAATGACCAACTTATGTAGAAAAACAGATAGACAAGATAAACAATGTGGAGAAATGTAAAAAGTAAAAAGGTAAAAGAGTTGAAACAGCCAGACCCGAGTATATCTTCATGGAGAGAGAGAGAGAGAGAGAGAGAGAGAGAGAGAGAGATGAGTCTCAAAAGACGAGAAAGACATCAGCATTTCCCATCCCCAAACTAAACCCTCAAATCCCTCTCCAATCTCCCTCTCAACCTCTCGATCCTCTCCCTCTTACTCCCCACACTACTAACACTATCCGAAGGCGCGACGCTCATCGCACCACGCGGATTAAAATAGCTCTTCCCATCCTCATCCACCCCCCTATCAAAACAACTCTTCCTATCATTCCCATCCCTCTCGCCCCTCCTCTCCGCATCCCTCTCCCGATCGCCCGCATGCGTATATCCACTTCCCTGTTCCCGATACCCACCCCCATACCTCGCACTCACCACCGTCGACGCCGGAAGCGGGACATCTCTCGCGCGACTGCGTTCGCTCACCGCGCTAACCGATACATCGTCTCGCTCCCACGTCGCTTCCGATCGGGGAATGCGTTCTCGCGAGCTCGCGCCTACTTTTGACGGTGAGAATTTAATCGTAGTATGTGTATGACTGATCTTACTTTTTGCATCATCGCCTCTAGGCGCCTGTGAATACCGGGTTGGAGCTGCAGAAACTTGAGTCGGAGCAGGTCCGTACTCGTATTCGGATTCGCGCACGCTGACTTGACTTTTGGGGGCGCGCGAGACCTGGGTTGGAGCACGACTGACTGCTTTGACGGTGCTGGTTCGCTCGCTTACTTTGGTGGGTGCGATGCTCTGGGCTTTGTCTCGGATGTTGATTGCGGTGGGTGGTCTTGCGGTTCCGGCATTTGAACCTTCTCCTTGATCCGCTGCGCTACGACGGATTTTCGTGCCTGTGTTTGAAGGCGCAGCAGAGCTGTAGTAACTACGTTCCTCAATTGGACTTAACACGCCCTCTCTCTCACGTTCGCGATCACGTTGAATGCGCGAGTAGCTAGAGGCAGGGGGAGGCATAGGAGCATGCGGGGCTTCGATAACTCTATATCTGCGTTCTGGGCCTCCGGCTGAAGAACCTTTCGTGCTACTTGCGATGGTTTCCGCATGACCGGTGGTGTAGCTTCTCCTTAGACCCGGCATCGGTTTACGCTCTGGCTCTAATTCGTATTCGGGGTCTTCGCTTTTGACCATTGCATATGCGAATGCAGCGCCTGCAGCCGCGCCAAGAAAAGTACCCACGAGAGCTTTATTGGTCATGCCGAAGAGACCACCATTCTTCTCTTTCTCTTTTTCTTGCTCGGCTCGTTCTACCTCGTCTACGTAGACGGTTTGCTCCTCATCATGACTCATGTCTCTGCGGATACTGACTTGTGTACCCGGATGCCCATGACCTGCATAAGTTTCTCTCCTCATAACTCTGGGGAAAGTTTCTGCTCTTCGAAAAGGTGGGTGTTCTGGAGCTTGAGATTGAGGAGCATGGGAAACTTGTGTTCGGGCAGGTGCTCTGGAAACGTGACTTGGAGCTACAGCACGGTATGCTTCGTCTGAAGTAGGAGAAGTGGAACTACCAGCTGTACTTCTGGCAACTTCTTCTTGCCATTGAAGAACACGACGAGCTTCTTTTTCAGTAGCAGCTGTGACTATGGTTGGGGGACGGGAGGATTCTCGACCGCGGGAAGCCATGTTCGGTTATGGCTTCTAGTGTATAATTTGAATTTATGTTTCGTTCTTTGTGTTGCTTGTTGTTCAGGATAATTGTGCTGATTTCGAAATCTAATATGCAATGTACTTTCTTATACTTGTGAAAAGTCGAATGAATGCGTATGTATGTGTGTATGTATATTCCCAAACCGAAGTAAAGATGAATGACTCGAATCGAGGTGGCGTGAACGGTGTAATGTGTTAACGGTGAGAGGGGAACGGTGAATGTATGTATTTCAAATAATGCCCAAAATTATGCCGAGAAAAAGGAACATCCGATGAAGATGGAATGACGACCCTGATAAGTTCTAAGAAAAATATGACTCCGGTTTGGTCTTGGTTGTTCCTAGTTGCTCCGCTTGATCTGCTAACTACCTATGTAGTTGTGGATATAAAGGCGGTCAGCGGTCAGATGAGATGAGGTGAACTCGTGTGTGCATGCACATTTACTTCATTCAGCAAGTCCCAGAATATGAAACACACAAGTAATGATTCTTAACGATTTAACTTGTCAATCGTATTTGTCGTTAGATCGATGGATTAAGGTCGATCGTTGAATTAAGTCGTATTACTCTGATGATGCAGAAAAGATCCACGCCGGGAAGCACAAAGAAACCCTCCGGAGGTTAGAGAGTGAGACAAAAGGATTGATTGTTGATGAAAATAGCTGAAGATGGGTTGCGTGGTGATGCAAGATTCGCAAGAAGGCAGTGTTGGCGTTTGATAAGTTTCGGAGGTTGGGAAAATGCGGTAAAGAAGCAAGCAGGAGGGAGGAACACTTGACAAGTAATATCTGTAGGTACTAGGTATTTCTCTGTACCAAACGAAAATCTGCCGCGATAGGAATTGGATTATGAGATGAAAAAATGGGTCCTTGGGAATTATGAAACGAATTTAATAAGGAATTCTGCAAATGTAGATAAATATGTAAATGTAAATAAATGCATATGTATACGGATATGTATATAATAGGTGAACTGACTTCTTTAACGAGATATCAAAATTCGTACTATGCACCGAATTCCTCGTCAAAAGGATCTCCAAAACTTTTCCAAAGAAAATCAAAAATTCAATTGATATATGAATGTATATAAGTATTATTTGTAACTTTATCTTAAACTTTGAATTGATGGACAAACATTAAGAGGAAGAAGAAAAGAGGAATTAAAAGAGAAGTATTGTCGAAGCATTAAGTTTATGCATCGGTATGTGGTGTTGAACTTTTGAGTCCGGAGTAAATAGTATATATGCATACTGCAAGAGAATGGAGAACATTATCTAGTTTTGACAGTTGTCGCCTCATACTAATCCCTCGAATGAATGGATCAATAGACCGATACAAATCAATCAAATCAAACCCATGTATACTCGTTCGACACTGCAGCACATCCCCACAACTTTTTTTCTTTTTCAGCCAGCGAGCCAGGCGTAGCGAACAAGTTTTTGGTGTGATTTGATCATGTCAAGAACTTTGAACTCCATCGATTCAATCAATCCTGTCCAAGCAATTTCGACCACTCTTGAGTCTGGAGTTTCGAGCCACTCACTCACCTAAATTCTTATGGGTAATCGTGGCCGATTCTTTGTGCCTGGCCTGGCGAGCCTGGCAAGGAAATGAGCCCAACCACAGATCATACCTGGCTGGTAATGTTAGGGTAGACGGATAAAACTGCACACAAGACACAAAACACACCCAATTGCAAACCCGATTGAAAAGCGTCCATATCATACATATCCCAATGTCATATCTCTATCTCTCAATACCACGAAGCGATAAACAGCATCAATCAAAAGTAGTGCAGTGTTGTAGTCGAGAATCTGAACTATCAGTAAATTTAGAAGCAGGTTAAAAAAAGGTTCATTAAATTCTCAATTCCGAAATCTCAATCGATTGAATTGATATAGAATTTCGAAAAGAGGACTGTAATTTGATTGACATATAAAGTTGCCCAATTGACTTGTGAGAATCCGTCTCCATCATATATCACTTCTTCTACTGCATCATCTTCTACAAGTCTATAATCTACCAAACTAACTAAAAAGTAATCATCATCCCGATGCAGGATCCTGTGCCTGTACCTGTACCTATACTATGCCTACCGTTCCTACCGTTCATAACCCGCATCGTAACCACAAAGAAGACTTGCACGCTGCATCCCCCCTCTCCCCTCTCCGCATGCCACGTCTCCGGCCTCCTACGAAGATCTCCCGTCCATCTATACAAAATCTTGTTCGTCTCGTACCAAGTATTGCTAACATCCTACCAAGTTATGCGGCCGCTCTAGACCAGGATTACCGGTATTGCACCGCCTCAAATAAAAGCGATTGGTTTCGAGATAATGCCATGCTGCAATGATTAGCAAATAGGACAATCTGAACCATACTCGAGTCTTTCCATCCCCATAATTTGTTGGAGACGAGCAGCTGCTTCACTTCCGAGGTTGAAAGACTCGATTTGCTATTACGATTTTCTGATATGTCAATTCAAGGCGACAGGAGGATACCAAATGAACTATACGCGGATTAATTCAAGATCTATAAGTTTTCAGTTCCGTTTCCATTTCCATATCGGTTGCGCAGACCTGAATCTAGAACCTGCATGGAAAAAGTATAAATGTTTTGTTGTACTTAAAATCCAAGGCGGGTTAACCGTTATCCCATTCTTGATCACGCGAAAACCGTTCTTGTTAAGTTGCAAGCTAATGAGCAAGAAGAATGGGGCATGCGACAGATGGTTTAACTTCACGCATTGTGATTTGTTCAAATTTTGGAGAATTTCCCTTTCATTGACCAGTATAGTATTTTTGTACATGAAGCTATCCGCTGTCACCGAATGACTCGCGGTAGTGTCTGCCACCTAGCAGCATGAACCAATTTCCCATGCCAATTTGACTGCTTGCAGTTTAGCTAGCTCGAGGGAGGAAGCTGAATGCAAAATTCTACGCCAAAGGTATGTATGCTGAAAAGGGGAAATACTTATCGTCATCCGGCGTGCAGTAGCTACTAAGCTCTAAAGTGGATGCAAAATGATACTAGAAAAGACAAAAGAGATGTGGATCAAGTTGAAGTATTCCACGAAGACGACTAAAGCGTCTTGGATCTAATGTTGAACGCCTTATGTTTTGGTTGTAAAAACAGAGACAGAGCACACAGATACCCAAGCCCGGCGACCACAAGCATATCGAACGATGTTGTTATCGTTGAATCTGCTCAATGGTCCCGCTTTCACCTTTTCATATCGACCAAACCTCCAATGCCCATTATCTCATACCATTCACAACCCTGCGGTCTTTTGTGCTCCGTTCCTCCATTCGTATACTGTCGAATGTGTTCGTCGGTAATTTTTGTGGGATGAGGAAAACAGCGGAATAGTCTAAATAATATCCCATGCATCTTCTGCAGCGTGGCAGAATTTGCTGCATGCCACACTTGCAGAAAGACTGTAGTTACTAATGGAGATCTTCTCATCCACTAGATCATCTGCAAAGTTATCTGTTCCCTTTGCCATGGCACCAACAAATACACAAATGCTCTCCTTCGGCTCCAATGTCTCCACATAATCCCGAACACGGACCAATTGTGATTCGAAACTCAATGTAACTTTTCGGCAATTGGGAGGTAGGTGATCAGTGATCGGGTTCGTAATGACCTTGAGGAGTTTTTCTTGAGAGTTGACAGATCGGATAGAGAGGCGATGTAAGAGTTGAACCATCAGACCGGCAAAACGCTTAAAGGTACGTGGAATTCGGACCGTTGGGCTGACCTCAATGAGAACTCCCTTGGCGGTATGAATGTAGATTTGGAGTCGGCCGGCTTTATTGATCGGCGAGTCGAGGAGAGTGAGAAGACACTGCGATAGGTCAGTATTGAAATGACTGATCATTTTCTTGATTATATACGAACCTGATGTGTAATATCAGGTCGGGCATCACTAATGTCTCGATTCATCTTGCGCATAATACCAATGTGCTCATCACTGTTGAGAAGAGAGTATTTTTCCTCTGCGGCACGAGCGCCAGGTCTTCCACCACCCGAAGATTGTTTATAAGTTTCGAGACTGGCATTGGAGAGAACGACAATCAATCTTTGCGAATCCTTATCGGTTGAAGGTATAGGAACATGCTGTTCTGCGATGACTTGAGGAAGACTTGGAGGGGGTTCTGATTGAGTTCCTGCCATTGCGAATAAATGTCAGTGGATGGGGTGGCAGAAGTAATGTTGAATGCTTCCAAAAGAGATTTTGAATTGTAAGAAAAAGATGTATCGTTGTATCTCTATATCGATGGATTGGTGAAGGACTCAAATAATTGTGCGAGTTAACAGGAATAATATAAGTGTGGTGAAGTTCAATAATTGATTGAAAAGATTTTTTTTCCCTTTGGCATTAGAGCGGCGCGACCCGCTGAATTGGTGCGGGAAGGAAATTGCCTATGTAAAATTTCAAGAGGACGCGATTGAAGATAAGAGAACAAAATTCGAGGAAGAAAAAAGAATCTTACTTGGTCGCTTTACGACTCTTGGTTCTGGAGAAGACATTGTCCCTATTTGCAGTTCCATTAATAAAGGTTTCGATGCAGGTATAACGGAATTGTGAGGTGCTCGCATACTAATATTGGGTGCTTTTGATTTGGTGGTCTAAAAGTCGATTGGTTTGATATCGACAATCCTTCACAACGGGTGGATGGAGAGAATGGTGTCAATGTATGGATTACTTCTGGTGAAAGGAAATAAATATATATGCCAACAAGATCTTAAGAAGAGAAATCGAGGATCGAATTTATTGTACAGTTGTTGTGATACAGAAGGTTGGTTGGCTCGTTTGTGAGTAAATCAATTCTAGAAAATAAATTTATATTTTGACGGCAAAAGTGGGATGAATGTGTGTGTGTGTGGGTGGGTGTGGGTGTGGGTGTGGGTGGATGTGCGTATGTATGAGTGTGAGTTTTGAGGGAAAGGGTCGAAGGATACCGGTAGAAGTTAAAAGTTACGAGTGGAAAAAGGTCATCCATCATCTCGAAAACATCAGTCAGTGCTGTGCCACAAACAAGTTCAATGAGTAGCTAAGTTATGGGACCTAGCGCTGATATCATATGCACCTATTGAGCCTGTTAAACCAAAGAAAATTTCGAACAATGTAATACCATAAACATCGGACAATGTTCTCTCCTTTGTATATACTTCACATTCCCTTAACATTGTTCTCAAGACTACATACAGACTCTTTCATGTTGCATTTTATCATGACTTGCATGCGGTGACGGGTACGAAGGGGTCATCGTTGCACGAGCCAAGTCTTGGTAGAGCAACGCCATTGAAAAATCGGTAGCACACGACAGGCATGCCCCTCACATTGAGCCTCAGCAAGATGAGATGAGATTGTATCGTGGGCAAATTTCGGCGAAAGCAAAGTCGTAGTGATACTTTCTTATCATAGATATCTTTCACCAAGTTCCACAATATCCGGAGTTGTGATTGTGCGAACTCAAGGTGCGTTCTTAACTCTGGATTCTATGAGTAGATTTCCATTACTAACATGGTGGAAGCAGTGTTGGCACAGACTGAATACAGCACGCACCAGTGCACTACACGTTAATATGCAAGGCACCAACCCTGATTGCATCACTTCCGCCCCACGCTGATCTCAAAAAATCGACTTCGGGGACTTTGTCAATGCTCATCATTCCAATGTCTCGGGTCATCTTCAGCCAGTTGTACAACCACCGGAACTGCTTCGGGTATCAGAGGTATAGCTCGTGTGCTTACGCTGCGAAATCTGCGATAAAATGGCGGGTTTGGACTTGGCAATGGCATCTTTCTCAATCCCCCATATCCTACTGTGCTACCTGCCTTTGCCGTAGAACTTCCGCCCGACCCCACCATAACAGCCATCCCATGTCTTGTTCATCGATAAAGAAATATAGGGTTAAGGCAGTTCCGTAAGTTTTCACCGCAATTTGATGTTGCTTCTTTGAATCGATAGCAATTGTATGCTGTGCAATGGTTGTGCGGAACCATGCCTCGGCGGAAGTTTAAAGACACGCAGGTCAATCGAGTATACCATAGTACATTTTCGACTCTGCTTTGTATCAGAAACATATCATGAATGTCGACTTGCTTTTGACAGCATCCCTTCGTTCAATACATAATATGGGAATAACTGAACTTTATATAGCCAAGCTTCAATCCTTGTTCTGTCGAGATCAATCTATTCAACGACCTGAATCTTGCAACTTTCAGTAGAACCACGCCAAGGGCAGTGAACTGTAAGTTAAAGTTCCAAGAGATTTATAGTTATTGTGGCCTCTCGTTCGTTTTGTTTTGTGAAGGACATTGTGAGAATGTCGAGAATGCGATTTGTAGATTTGATGATTGCATTCGGTCAAGTGTTCTGATGTTGAAGATAAAAGTGCAACTGTCACTGATGATGTTTGAAAGGAGGGTAAGGGGTGGAGAGATAGAGCTTCAAATCGGCCTGATTGAAAATCGATATTCAGCAGATGGTAATCCTTCTAAGACTGATTAGCCATCGAGTGTAAATTTTGGCCTGAAGATATTTCAAACACACGGTTCCCTAACCCGAACTCATTCTACCATATCTGCGCTCACAGAACATATGATAAGAATCCATCCAAGACAAACTGATGTTAAGGATTAGGTTGTCATTAGATGCTTGAAACCCGACGGGGAACAACGGTGAAAATGCTTGGCCCGGGGTCAGTGTATAAGCATCCTGGAAATCAATGAGCCTTATCGGACCTCTGCAACACGACCTGAGACGAGAACAAACTGAAAATTTGCTAACTCGGATGACATCTGCCAATATTCTACCGTTCAAAACGGTAATAGTCAATGCAATAGACATGATAATTGAGTAGTGGAACATTTCATGACGTCAAACTGTCATTGGAAATGTTCTCTAATGAGGATGCCAAATATAGGTTTTCGAAGAGTGGAAAAGGTGTACACATGAGCATGAGAATGACCCTTTTAATGAGCAACAAAGGCTCGTAGCAAACTCGACGTTGCCTGTGTCCAGATGGTATTGAAATATGGATCAAGAAAATGAATCATGTCTTGCACGGAATTGACTTTGACTGCGGGATATATTTTCTGACTTGGTGCATGGTGTGTGATTGACTGTCTTGACCAAGTTGACTTGACTTATATCCCCATGCTGTCAGATTCTGATGCTAAGATCCAATGTCTTACAAGTAATATTGCGGCTTGTTGACACAACTTAGTGGCTATAGAGTAAAAAGCTGTAACCTTGATTCCGATCAATAATCCGATATCTTATCAATATGATCCTCAGTGTCTGAAACTTCAAACCGCAAGATGCTCGGATGTAAACTGTCAAGAGGACTCGGTCCCCCAGCATAGTTCGGTTGGTAGCTTCATCTGATATCGTAGTTTGCGGAGTCTTAGTCCAAGGTTGAGAAGGCTTTCTTTTGGTGATGGATGTAAAGGTAATGATGATTGAATTATCATCAAGTGATACAGAATGATCTTCGAGACTGTGAGTACTGTTGATTGAGAAGTTGAATCAGAAGCTATTCGGCCTTGTAAATGCTGTAGATGTTATGTTGTGTTCGAGTGTGCTTGCATTTCTTGTTTGAGCCAAACTTTATCAATTACCCAGGTACTCTAATTATATTAACTAGCTCTAATTAACTACAGTAGTGGTGGTGTGGTAATAGTGGTAACAGTGAAGCAAGGACCAATTTCAGGGTCATTTGAACCCTATTCAAATTAAAAATCCACTCTTCAAGCTTATCGTAACCCCGAAATCATTCTTCACTCTTCCTTCACCTCTTTCACTCTTCAACTCTTCTCTCAACGACATCAGACTTCAAATCATTGCTCTCATCCGCACCATAATTCTAAACGTCTTGATTTTTATATCCGAGATGTTATACATATCATTGCCCTTGTTCGATTCAATACATCGTAAATTCCTTTTATTCCTCATGGTCTCGATAATCCGATTAGACGTCAACCGGAGTTTTGGTAGGCGGGAATTTTCATGGTTATCGGATGGTTGGCGAGTTTTATCACCCTTGCACTTCAGACGTCAACGGTTTCCAATCAGCCCTAACACAGCCAACCTTCGTACCTACATCTCTCCCATTTCATCCCATTTCAAGCCAGCTAGCCCATGTTCACGACTTAGTTGAGATCAATATAGACCCAGATTATAATCCTCGTCTGATATTTCTACATACTCCCTTCTCTTTTTCAGATGACAGGTACTCCAGGCGCTGCGACAACTTCGATCTCATGTCTAGTTTCATAGCTTCTTATGCAACAGCGGGAACTCCATTTCCAATATACCAGCAGAATTATGATCACTTCTGTCTATCCTTTCCTTGATCCACTTGAAGTTACACTACATTCACAGATGCCGCAATGCCAAGAAATAAGAATAAGTATAGACGCTTCGTCTTCTTCTTCTCTTTCAACCTCGTCACAAGCAATCTCTTCTTCTCTCTCTGTTCAAAGTTATTTGGCGGGTTCCTCTCTTTTACAGTTTCTCTCTTTTAATTTACTTCTATTCTATCTTGCCAGTCAAGTAGATCACGTTGACCGTGCATCTAATTTTCACCATCTCCCACACCTCGGCGGTCTTCATTCACTTATACTACAATATCATTTACACTTATAACTCCAAGCTTTAAATCAAAACAATGTATATCAGCAAAATCGCAAGTGTAGCTGCATTGATAAGTGTTGTAGCGGCAATTCCATCACCGCAAAAGGGAACAAAAGACGCTGCTACAGCTGCCAGTGGAAACGATGCATCCCTTACATTAGCATCAGATGCTATTCAGAGCGGTTCATTCGCCGATGGTTCAGGAGAAATTGGTGCGGCGGAAGTTGGACAAGCGAAATCAGCAACATCGAAGAACAACTTCATCAACTTTTGCTCGGGTTCAACTCTAACAAATGGTCTACAGGTTACTACAGGATCATGTAACGGTATTCGTAAGTTATCTGTGAACCATATTTGGTCGACGCGAATCTAATCATAAATAGCAATGGGAAAGCTTCCCGCGAAGACCGCCATGGTCTCTTCAACCATCATCAATCCCCCAACAGGTGGAAAAGGCATCCCATCAGACACTACCTTCAACATCACAGTTCAAATGTCAAATATTGTCGCCGGTTCCTTCACCAATGCCGATTCCACCTACTTCGCTGCACCCCAAGACCTCTCCGGCGGTAAAGTAATTGGACACACCCACGTCACTGTCCAAGATCTTGGTAGTTCTTTGAACCCTACGAAAGCTCTCGACGCTACCCAGTTTGCCTTCTTCAAAGGTATCAACGACGCAGGCAATGGTAATGGTCTTCTTTCCGCTGTCGTTACGGGTGGTCTCCCAGCTGGAAATTACCGTGTATGCACAATGGCTTCTTCATCCAATCATCAGCCAGTTATCATGCCTGTCGCCCAGCGCGGTACCGCGGATGACTGCACTAAATTCGTAGTTACCGGTTCAGGTAACACTGCAAATGCAGCTTCAAATAATGGATCTGGTGGTCAAGCTGCTGCTGCTTTAGCGGCAAGTGCAGTGGCTGCTGGGCCTAACAACTCGGTGGCAAGCTCAGCTGCAGCTGCGAGTTCGAAGGGTTCAGCTGCCAAAGGAAATGCTAATGCAGCTAGTGCTACGAGCACTTCGGCAAAGGCAGCTAGTACGAGTACCTCTGCAAAAGCAGCCAATACAGGGAATGCACAGGGTGGGAATAAGGGACAGGGCGGAAAGAATGGCGGTACCAATGCACAAGGAGGGAGAGGAGGAAATAATGGAAAGAGACGTCGCTCGAGACTTGAATTTATTGCATAGATTTCTTGTTTAATCCGGGAGGTACAAGATATTTGGTGTCTTATGGACAGGAGAAAAGAGGCTCAGGATACTCGAGTACGAGTCGAAATCAGTAATATAGGTAAGGCGAAGCATGGACTTGGGGACTGGGCAGAAAGGAAAGGTGTTTTATTTCCTTCTTCCCTTTTCTTACATTATTTTCATTCACGGGAAAAGATGCATTGGTATTGGTACTCTGCGATGAATGAGTGCGCGGATGAATGGTTTATACCTTGATGGGAAATATACATCATGTATTTGATGCGATAAGACGAGTCGAGGAATTGTTTACGAATGTCACACATAATAGATATCCTATTTGTTTATTGTATGTATTGTAGTGTAGTGTAGTTGGACGCTGGATGTCACGAATGTAATATTAAAAAGAAAATCCACAAGCAACTGTCGATCACTTCCCTCCCTAAAACTCCATCTGAATACTTCGAATGAGAAAATAATCTGAACTTCAACACAAAATCAAAGACCTCCAGCTGTCATCCTATCTCACAATATGCACTAACCTTGCTACCCGGGCACGATCAAACATCATACGCTTCGGTACTACGTACCTCAGACGGTAGATCAGACGGATGGCGCTTAGATGCGTCGTATATGTTGTGCATATATATGTGTGTATATTAAAAAAGAGGGGGGAGATGAGTGAGTTTTTTATAGGATGAGCTGAAACGGGTGGTGTTTGGGTTTCCAAGGGGGGAGGTGGGAGGAGAGGTGTGGCGGTGTGGAGGTGTGGCTGGGGTTTGGGGTGGGACGACGTGGGGGTTTGGGGGTTTGGGATGTATGAAGGGAAAGGGTAGGGGAGAGTGGAAAAAAGGGGGGTGAGAAGGAAAGGGGAGATTGGAGATTGAGGGAGTGATGATGAATGTGTAAGTGGAATGAAAAACAATGGGATAATTAATTTCTGTGAGGTTGGGGTTTGAACTAGTGATCTCGAAGGGGAAGTGATCAAGGCGGCATATAAGTCTGATAGTGAGTGTTCTACTAATACATGTTTGTGGAAACTATAGATTGGAGGAGGCGGCTTTTTTGGGATTATGAGAAGATGGATGTGGAAGGTAAAGAGTTAGCTCTACTTCGATATATGACCGCCAGAGCAGGAGGAAGTAGTCGATGTAGGATATTTCAGGTAAGAATTCGAGGATCTGCAGCTTTAGTCATTGGAGGATATTCATTGATGAGTTTTTGTTGATTTGGGAGCTTGAGTTGGCGTGCTGATGTATGTGATATGGAATGCTTATTGTAGTTGAACTTCCTTCTCGATAGTTTTCAATAGGTTGATCCTAAATTTAAGGTAGTTGTGCTCTTGGTCTCGCTTGAGAGGATTTATTGAGATGAGGAAAAGTCTTCTGGTCTTGACTTCTTGAATTCTTGTCGCGTGGAGTCTCCGATCGCAGTGTTATATCCTCTCGAGTTATTGGAAGACCTGGCTTTGGACATAACCATCGAGCTATATTCTTGGAGCTGCTACCTTCTACCCCTCTTATGAACATGTATTTTTGAATCGAGGGACTAGCATTTTCCATTCACAATCATGCTCAAGGGATCCAAATTCTGCTATAAGAAGCTATACACAACAAGAATGTCTTCTTCATTTCGCGTATCGTTCACTCCAAGCCATCAGTGCTGCGCGCTAGGATGTACACATCATGTACTGGTCTAGTTATTCAGCTGTATATCTGACTTATAAATTTTGATAAGCTTGAGTCTTGTCGCTGACTCACACCTTCTATTGTGAACATCTTCTATGGGGAGAGCTGCAGAGTTTTAAGTCTTGAGGCTTGAATGTCTAGTATTTGGCTGATTGAGACTGAAAGCCGGTGTGAGATCTGGAGGGTCTACTTCTGCTTCTCTTGTATTGTGAGTTGAAGATCAAATGTGACCTTTAATTTTTGATCTTCAGAGACCTTGGAGTGATGTATGTATAGAGGATAAAAGGGGAAAATACTTCGTACCTACTTATTAGGTCTATCACCATTGCTAGTCTCGATGGATTGAGGCCGAATTCACTTTTGATTGTTCAAGAAATTGAGAAACTCTGACATACATGATGAGCTCAACAAGTCTCATTGGTTTGATCAAGATTTGTTATCTAGCGGGATATACCGCCGTGCTTGAAATTCACTTCGACAACGAACCAACAAATTAAGAGATAGTTTCAATTTCTACCGCCTCAAACTCTTTTCGAAAACATCAACTTTCTTTTCGTCGCTCGTTCAGTCTCAACACAATCAGAATCACAATATAGTCAGAAAATATTACAACATGATTTTGAACTTCCTCATCGCAACATGGGTCATATGTGGGATTGCTGTTGCAGCTCCTCAGTATGGTCCCATCGAGTCTACTGTCACCATTTACGCTTCCTGTTCTGAAACTACTGCTTCATTTCCAACCGCTGTAGCAAGCAATCGCATGGCACAAGTTTCTGCAGATACATCTCTCCCTCTTTATGTCGCACCCACCGTTTCTACCTATTCGCCAGTAGGATTTTCGAAATCAACTTGGGCAATCGAAGCTTCTCCATCATCAAAACTTACTGGATCACTCGAGACCGCTGCTGGAGTAACGCAAATCCCTCAGTCGTCCAATGACGTCTTTTCCTTCATAGTCGTCAAAGGTACAACTAGCTGGTTGAATGGACAAACGCCAACTAGCGCTCCAAGTCAATCTTTCGTCGTCATTACGAGTGCTATAACAGTGGTTCCTTTATCGATCCCACCGCCCGTATCTACGTCGACTTCCAGCGGTGAAGTTGTGGTTATATCCACAGAAACCGTTATACCTCTTTCAACTGCTCCATCTTCAGCTCTATCGTCCCAATATTCTTCGGCGAAATCCTCCGGTAGTGAGCCCGTGATTATATCGACAGAGACGGTTATTCCACTGTTAAGTCTGCCATCATCTCAATCTTCATCAATGATAACCACAACCAAATTGGTATCTACCAGTGAGCCTGTGGTCATCTTAGCAGTAACTGCTACTCCTGTACCATCCACTTCCCATTCATCTTCATCGGTTACAAGTCAGCCAGTGTCTGTCAGTAATGTGGTATCTACGTTAACCACCACAAAAACAACTGTTGTTCCTTTCTCAACTCTACTTCCAACGGCAACTGCTAGTAGTAAATTTACATTTACATCAACCGGCGCAATTATTTCTTCACAGTCCAGTACAAATTACGCATCTTCCAATGGAACGATTATTTCCAGCACTTCCACATTTGCATCGGTAACTCTTCAAAATACAGTTGTTTCTATGTCCATAATTTCCTTCAATCTCTCGTCCCTGGCCAGCAATCTTTCTACTACTGCAAACCCACTTTCGAGTTTGTCTTCTGTCTCAATCCTAACCCTATCTAGACCTGAAGTCTCTGATAGCAGTATCAAGCCAGTGACCTCAACTTCATCAATCATTTTACCAAGTGTTGTTGAGATCTCACCATCATTGACTGCTAACTCCATTTCCAAGTCAGCTTCGTCATTGGCCACTCTTACCGTCTCTTCTCCAACATCTGTGGTTTCTCAATCAGCTTCAGGAAGAATATTTACCGGTATTGCCTCTAATGCGGGTGGATGGAACTCAACGTCTCAAACAGCATCGGAATCGTCATTCAATACACCTACGTTCGACACAATTGGGTCTCTGACTACTTTGACTGGAGTGGGAGGTTCTCAAGCTGCTGCTCAAACTCCCCATCCTGTTTCTGCCACTTTGACTACTTCGGACTCTTCATCTTCGATCTCGACGTCAACGTCGAGCTTGGTTTCTTTATCTAAGGATACTTCATTTTCTACAAATACTTCAACCTCTAGGTCGACTTCAGTGCCTAGCTTTACCTCAATTTCCGGTTTTAATACAACATCTTACACCTCCTCCTTATCGAAGTCTACTTCAGCCTCAATCTTGACTCCAGTATCCAATGTCACTTCAACATCCCAATCAAGTTCACTGTCTACAACCGCGCCAGTGTCCAGTTTCATTCCGGTGATTAAAGGACCAAGTTCCGTCACTTTCCCCAATTCAACATCCTCTAAATCCACTAGCATCACATCCTCAGCCGCACCCACACCCACATACTGCGGAGAGCGTGGAGACTTCGTATTGACTGTAAGTCTATCTTCACTAAGTGTAATATCCAGCAACTAACCAAACACTCAAACAGTTCGATGACGTCCCACCATTATCCGTCTCCAACGCAAGCGATACTGACGTCCAGCCGGAACCATTATTCAATCCATACTACCAATTTCTCTTCTCGGATGGTTTCACCGTCGTTCCACCACCAAAGCGCCTCCCCTTCCTCCCCTCTTCAAAACCACTCCTCCTCGAATTCATACCCAACTTCGAAGCCAATTCCTCAAACAGAAAAACAGGCCCCAATGCTGCAGATCATGGCTTCTCAGGCCAAATAGGAAGTGGCGACGAAGGACTCACCGGATGTTTTAATTTCAATCTCTACGGAGCATCACTCGGATGCGATTCCACGGGTCCTTCATGTGATTTCGCATTTACAGGATACAAGTACGATGTGGCTTCTAAGGAGACCTCTCTCGTAACCCAACAAGTTATCGATGTTCCAGCTTGTCCTGAACTTTCGAATTGCGTTTTGACGACCGTCGATTTGAATTCTAGTTTCAAGGATTTAACGTATTTTTTCATAAATGTGACGGTGGCTGGCAAGCCGAAACTTTGGTGGATGGACGATCTTCGTTTGGGATGGTCGGATAACAGTTGTGCTATGGGTCTTTGTCGTCAGAATGCTCATGTGCGTTAGGCATTGGAAATGTTCGGGTTGGATTTCTGAAAATTGCTGAGGGAGAAAGGGGTGAGGATGTAGATTCCCATCTTTTAGTAGCCTTGCTGAGAGCTTGGGATCTTAAACGAGTGATATCAAATCTACTCGCTTTCTGAGATAGGGACACACATCAGTGGCTAGATATGACAAAATGGAGAGTTAGCAAATGAAAGAAGGGTTTCCTGCCCTCGAAGCTCAGTTCAGAAATCCAGTAGCCTTTGCACAGAAATCCAAATGATATTGATTTGATCCGGAATGCAAAATCTATCTTATCATCCCTTTGATTTTCCCCGATTCTCATATTTCCGCTTTTTCCTACCGTAAATGCCCTCAGATCCCGATATGTGATTACTCACACTCGTAGATTGTGCTCAGTTCTGGAATCATCGATTGCCTACCTCTTCGCATAATGTGACAAGCCACAAGAGCTTCTATCAAGTTTCTTTCCCAGATTATCCCTAAACACATCTCATACTTTTCCCCAAGGTAAATTTGACTTTCAAGGGAAGTCGTTACGATAAGCGCCACTCAGATATCAAATGAATCTCTTCCTATACCTTCCAATAAGCAATCATCCATTAGTCAGACCCAACATTATCCTCTCAGATATCACGTCCGTACCTCATTTTACCAGCGCAAATAATTCGCAATCCGTGAAACACCTGGACAAATACAATGAGAGATCTCTTCATCATGACATCCCCGATACATGAGAAGATACTAGATGCACGCGACAAAAACAGACAGTCCATCCACAAAAGTGAAACGTACAAGCAAAGAGAAAGAGAACTGTGATGAGGAGAGGGTATCAACAATGCTTTTTTTTTTTTTTTTTTGCAATATTCAAGAGAACAAGGAGGAAGTGTTTTTGGAGTAGTTAAGATTGCAAAGATAGCTGGTGTATGTATATCTGAGTTTTGAGGCTATAGAGAGAGAGAGAGAGAGAGAGAGGGAGAGAGAAATAGATAGACGAAAGAAGAATATCTGTATTTGCGCTTGATATTGAGAGTGGGAAAGCGATTTGTCGTGGTGGATGGATAGATATACATGCATGTATGTCTCTAATTACCTACTATCTATAAATTTGTGAAAATCTTCAAGCGGAATACCTCAATGGTAGTCCGAGTTTTGGTGAACGATTGGCGTTCCAAATCGCAGGGAGAATGCAACCAAGTACTACTTAGTATTCGATCAAAGAATAAATTACACTGTAACTAAGTGGTAAGTAAGCAAGTAAGAAGTAGTAGGTGAGTAAAAGATAACTAAATCCAGAAACAAAACATTCATACCTACTCCAAGTTTCTCAACCACCCACATACACATTCCCAAAAGCATTCCACCCCGCAAATCCATCACTCATCCCTTCCCTTCTCAAAAAAAAAAAAAAAAAAGCACACTCCTTCACGACAGCAACAAAAAATATAGATAAATAAAGAATGCATAAAATAGCTCCCGGCCTGGTTCGAACAAGCGACTTGGCGATAACGTGACTGATAACGACTTTTATCAAAGTGTTACTGCAATCGCCCACTCTACCACTGAGTTACAAGAGCTGTGTAATTATTTAGATTGGTTGAGGCATTTTATTGTGTAATATATAGTAATGACAAATAGTGCGTGGGGATCACCTAAGAGACCACGTTAGCGGGAACGTGTGATTGGCTGTTTGCTGTTGGAGTCTGCGTGGGATTCAGGTCTGAGAGTCGAGAGGGGTGAAAGAAAGACCGGAATTTGACCGCGCGGAAAATGGTATGTTTGTAACTTGCCGGGGAGCTTTTCTTTCCGCTTCATCAATCTCTCAATTGTGTTGTGTATTGATTGAACCCTTTATTTTTATGCCTTTGGTCTTGTCAATTCAACAATATTATCCCGTGTCCATGAATATTGAAAGATGCAAATATGTATCTATATATTTATTTATCTATCTAGATCTATGTACCTTCTTCCTCAATACGCAAAGATGGAAATTTCTTCTACATTCAATCCAGTGAAGAAACGCTTTTGTAAACAACCAACTCCTTGACCCGGGATCAAAACGCCTTTATCAAAATCTAATCCTCAATACCATTTCAAGGATCATTAATACTCCCATAGTTAGGTCTCTGATCCGATTCATAATTTCCTTCTTCCGATGCGATAGATTGTATCAGATCTTTTGTTTTCGGTCCCGTGTATGTCCTAGATTTTATGTTAGTATCAACTCCAGATATTTCTATAAAAACTGCCGCGAGAATCAAAGAAGA
Organism: Botrytis hyacinthi; assembly: GCA_004786245.1. Lineage (NCBI taxonomy): Eukaryota > Fungi > Ascomycota > Leotiomycetes > Helotiales > Sclerotiniaceae > Botrytis > Botrytis hyacinthi. The sequence goes on from PQXK01000002.1 coordinate 91,497, forward strand.
AGAAGAAGAAGAAGAAGAAGAAGAAGAAGAAGAAGAAGAAAAACATACCTTCTCGCTCCAGCCCACCACCACCCCAAACTAAACACCGCAATAGCCGCGCCTACTGCCACCGCATAATTCATATTCTCCATCGTAACCGGCCTCACTGTTGGGAACATCAGAACTATACTTATGAACAACACCCAGGTACATGCTATCGCATTGATCGGCTTTTGCCATATGCCAAGTGTGTATGGGCCGGGAATAAATTTCACGCGCGAGGCGTATATATTGCGTGCCAGAATAACTGCCGCATATGACATGTCAAGAGCAGGAGCCGTGATATTAAAAATTGCGACGATGGTAGCGGTGCTGCCGATGGCAATGGTGTTGAGTGCGCAGGTTAGAAGGACGATGAGCCAGACAGAGTGGAGAGGGGTGTGGGTGTAGGGATTCACTTTAGACCAGAGCCTATGAGGTTGGTTGTTAGTATTTCTTGGTATGAAACGCATGATGCAACGAGCAAAATGGCATCTTTGGAAATCCAGAGACTTGGGAACTTACTTTGAAAAGGGAAGAGCTCCATCCCTCGCAAAAGCATATGCCATTCTAGTATCAGCAAGCATGGCCGAACATCCCGTAAAAAATTGAACAAGAATGACAAAAAACCACATTGCAGTTGCACCGTTCTTGCCCGCCGCATTCAAGAATATTTGCGCTGCTGGCATTCCTGTGGGCGAATGAATGATAGCCTCAAGATCAGTTGCACAAAAACAAAGAGTAACGGTGAGCATCCAGCCAACGACTCCAGAAATGGTAACGGCCCATCTAATAGCCATTGGTCCACGAACTGCCGCATCATGAGTTTCTTCTGACATATGGGTTGTGCCGTCGTAATCAGTCATGGTCCATGCTACTGAGAGAAAGGAGAGGAAGAAAGAGAACGGAGTTCCCCATCCGGATCCATTGGTGAAATGTGTAAAGACCCATGTTGCAGATTGTTTGTTGGGAGTTAATATGAGTAGAGTGATGCATATGGCGATTGAAGCTAGTACGTTGATTGGCATGAACCAAGTTACGATTTGGTGAAGACGTCTTGTTGTTAAGGAAGAGATTACCCCCATTATTATAAGGATCAACCATGAGAGTAGAGCGGTTTGCAGTGCAGTTCTATCGGATCATGAGTACACCAAATTTCAGACATTGTTAAACAACTTACGGTGAATAGGCATATGTCCCGGTGACCTCATCAAAATCAGAGTTCATACTCGCAGCTGCTAGAACAAGTTGAGAAACGGTATATCCCACACTGGCAACCCCTGCAGTTTGACCAAGTAAATTACACCATCCAATAACCCAGCTCCATATCGCCGCATGTTCAGGCGGGACAACATTCTTCGTAACGAAATACATGCCACCTGCCGTCGGATATGCAGAGACCAATTCGGATACTTTGAGTATATCAGTACAAGTTACAATTCAAAAGTGAACAACTCTGACCTGAACTTGATATGATTGATGCCATTATAGAACCAAAAAACCATGCCCATACTGATGCTGCTGGTCCGCCCAGACTCAATGGGCTTCCAAAAGTAGCAGGAACGGATCCTAGGACACCAAGAACGGAGACCGCATAGGATAATGTAGACCATTTGGAGAAATGTCGATGTAGGTCCTTAGCTATTGTTAGTGGGCATCAGATTGATTGCGGGGGTGGTGAAGAAGGCTAACTTGAGTATAACCAATTCTATTCAACAATCTCTCATCATCGTTCTCGATTGTAGCCATGTTGCTACTCTTTTTCAGGCTTTGCGATGTGTCAGTCACGGAAGTCTCAATGACCCCAAGATCATTTTTTTGATCCATATTTGATAGATTTCAGGTATAATGTTGAGTGCAGATAGCTGAATAGCTTATGCAAAGTCACATACTCATGTGGGTTCGCAACGGAATATATACACATACGCATGGGCTAACGGATACAAAAGATGCAAGGAACGAACTTACTTTTAAGTGCGAACAAAAACAGCAAGCAATATCTCTTGCCCGCAAAGGCTTAATATGACGCACAACAGAAGCGGTAAGGCCACAAACACGCTGGGTCTTCCCACGCCAAATTCGACCTCGGATAACCTTACCTATTCCCCTGTCAAATATACCTTCCAGAGAGAGCAATTAAATGGAAGAATACGCCGCCACCACCAACAAGGCTTTCAATAAGCCTGGTCAAGAAACCTAGGACCTGCTTCTATTTCCAATTCATGCGTCCTGGGCCTGCATTAGGGCATGAACTTAATGCCAACAAAATCGTTCGTAAATATGTTTATCAAATTGTCGCTAGTTTCAGCCCAATAGTGGAAACTTTCTAAACGAATAGACAAATGAGATGAGATCAGAATCCAGATGATGTAGATGATGTTGCGCAAACTGGAACGGCGTGTACGAAAGCTAAGTGACTGAAAAAATATACACACATACAGGGATTCAGTGAGAAGTGGGGTGCGGCAATCGCAATCGCAATGGCCTTTCTTTTTCAGGTATGGTTGTCTCACGCTGAATCGATAACATTTCCATTGTATGAGTTGAAGAAGAGAAGTTATTGAATCGAATGCGGGGTCTCCGATAGTAGTAGATTTTGGTCTGGTATGATAGTTTTGTGCCGCTTTGAAACCAAGTTATTTGGTTGGTAGTATCGTTAGTACTATGGAGATATTCCGCAGTCCTGATCCGGTCCTGATCCAGTACTACTGGGCTCTAAGTTGGACTGTAGACTGCTGATTGACGATAATTTCTAGGTTTTGATGCGTGCCTATGATAGATGAAATTGGAATAGCTACTAGGTAGATACTCTATAGGCTGAAATATACATACATGATTACCTAGGTAGTACCGACCGACCTGTTATTTTTTCGGGTTATATTTCGGCCCCGGCCCGGGACTGGAAGCTAACTTCCGTGTGCCGTTGAGGGTTTTACTAGCATCTGTAATTTTAGACGACGTATTGCCTTTATATTTTGATATACGATCGAAAATGTGATAAGACTATTCGAAGTTCGAACGCGTATGCGATGTTTATCCACACTCGAAAAGCTCTATTCTATATTATCAAGTCAGTGGCGGTGAAGCTCCCTTTTACGGACCCCCTCTTTCAAAATTTCCCCGAAGTTTCATACCGTATCCGTCGATCTGCCCCTTTAAGGTTCTTTCAGGGTGGAGATATTATCTTACCGAAGAACTCATTTTCTATAGGCTCTGATCTACAAGGGCATTTACCGTGCTAGCATCTTGAACCTTGATAGGAGTCAATAAGGCTGTTTAGACCCGCGAGTTTGGTTCTGTTGGAAACACAACATTTCGAGCTTCCTATTGATTCATATTGTGCGATTGCCCGTCAGGACACAAAACTGGCGGTCCAATCGTACAAGCACACCAAAACCGACACGAAGCCTGGAGGAAACTGGAATGGGAAATCATACCTGGTAGTTACACTACATATTCTGGTATATTGACAACGATATAAATTGTTTGGGGCGTATCTCTTTGATCCATGTCTACCCATGCCATCTTCCGACTAGCGATGAACCCTCGTAAAGCTCGGAAACTTACTTTTGTGAAAAATAAAACGGTTACTCGTCGCTGAATGCTAGGTTTCAACCTGTACTTCGAACCGGTGGCTTGAGGGTGCTGATGGTTCGAGGGCGCTGAGCATCAATTGTCTCATATTCATATGTAGGTCGTATCCGATCACGTAACAATCACTAAAACAATGTCACTCAAAGAAATTGTCTGAACAACTGTCGGATGCAGCGAGACGAATCCGGCCATACGTTTTTTAAGCTTTCTATCAATCTTCCAGCCGACTTTTAAACGGCCAAGACTCGGCAGGACGAGGTATGAGAATGATGACATTTATGGGTTTGTATGGCGTTGGTATAAACTCTGTACAGGAGAACCGGAACGAATGCTCTTGCATTCTAGATGCATTCATTTGAAGATCCCCCACACATCGTTTTATTTCTTTTTTTGTTGCCACGCCGTACATGGATGGAACTCTAAGACCTCGAAAATCTAGATCTATATCACATGACCCAATCAACCTATCACGATGCAACAACCACAATAACATCACCTCATTCTGACTACAAAGTTGAGACACAGCAATCAGCATACAATATCCCCCTCCAATCTCCTCTAAGCTATTCAATTCATCAATGAATCATACCAACCTATCAAACTTTGCCTATCTCAAACAATTACAGCAAGAATGAGTCTTATCACATGTTTCACATAGCATAATCTCTATCAAGAAGATGAAACCACACTCTGAATGGACCTTGGCGGGAGATTTGAAGCAGAGCTAAATTTAAGCATCATTTGATACATGCCATCATGTGCCATCAGATCTTCGGACCTTGTAGACCTGATGTTCTGATGGAATCATATCTGTATTTTTGCCGATGTTCCGAAGCGGAAAGATGGGTTGAAACAGAGGAGGAAGAGAAAGCGAAAGAGAGTCTGACAATAAGAAAGTTCACGAACTGGATCCTTAGGTATGGTGATAGATTGTGCTAACATTAACTCACTTTGATGATCATTCAAGAGGGGTGTTTTTCATATCCAAATTAGAGTTCCTCTCATGTACCATACACAGCTCCCCCATCACATCGTCTACATCTCCTTCTGTACCTAGGATCCATAGCTTTAGCTTCCCCTCCAGTCTGTGCATCTTTCAAAGAACTCGTTAGCTCCTCTTCCCAAACAAGCTTTCCAAATACCAGCTCCCAACTCCAGAACGAAGGCAGTGCGACTACTACTCCAAACCATCTCTACCTCACCTCATCACAATTTACCTCATTCGCCCTACCATGACTTGTGCAAAAATTCCTTAGCCGATTTCAGAACCGTCTGAAGTATATCACTCTATTATTTCTCCGGTAAAAATTTCATCTCACACAATCACGGCATGATTTAGCGTGGCTGAGCACTGATCGTGAAGCCTATATCAAACCTTCAAACCTTCAAACATCTCTGTATCTCTGGCACTGTTTGAGAATCTACACTTGAACGGCGTCTCTCCTACATATGTATATAAACTTCTAGCAAACCACATCCGATATTTATATAAACTCGAACCAAACTTTCTAATACACTCCTTACTAATTACTCCTTCCCTTTTCGCGGCTAGTCCTGCTGAATTACTTTCCTTAATAAAATTAAACCGAAATTTGATATTTCATCTCCATTCCTTAGATTAACTGGTGTTTCTTCTCCTCATATTATCAACAAGATTAGTTCACCTCATATACCCAACGATACTCAAACCATAACTTCAAAATGCAATATTCATTCACCGCCCTCACACTCGCCGTCTTGGCAATGGCTATCCACGCCTCTCCTATTCAGTTGGAGACGAGAGAGTAAGCATTCATTATCTATCTATACCTTAAGCTCATATCATCGACAATGGAATTAATATTGTAAATAGTATAATGGCAATTGCCGACCCTAACGCTGCCAATGCTACAATGGCCGCTCCTCCGGCGCCCCCATCCGGTGCTCCTGCTCCCCCCGCACCCGCTGATGCAGCCAATGTTACGATGCCTGCACCCCCTGCTCCTCCAGCCGGTGGTCCAGCACCTCCAGCACCTCCAGCCGGTGGTCCAGCCCCTCCAGCTCCCGCTGCAAAAGGCAACGGCACAATGCCAGCCCCTCCTGCCCCTCCTGCCGGTGGTCCAGCCCCTCCAGCTCCCGCTGCAAAAGGCAACGGCACAATGCCAGCCCCGCCTGCACCTCCTGCCGGAGGTCCAGCCCCGCCCGCTGATGCAGCCAACACCACAAAGCCAGCTCCCCCCGCTCCCCCAGCTGGTGGTCCAGCCCCTCCAGCCCCTGGTAGCGCAACAAACACCACCGCGCCCGCTACCGAGGCCCGTGATTTAACCTCCTTCTCTATCACCGATGCCCCCCAAGCAAACACCACCAGTTCTGCCAACACCACTACCATAACCGCCACTGTAACCGATCCAACTACCAACACCACCGGTACTGTATTCCCTGGAACCGCTGCAAATTGCACTACATTTTTCATTGTCTCAATGGGAGATACATGCGATATCGTTGATGCGAAGAATGGAATCACGTTGGATACTTTGAGAAAATTGAATACCGAGATTGATGCTGGTTGTGCCAATTTGAGTGTGGGACAGGCGCTTTGTGTTAAGGCCTAGGTGTGATTTGGGAAGAGGAGAAAGGGGTGTGAAAAAATAAAAAAAATAAAAAATTGAACTTAGGAAGCTTCAAAGTATATTTGTCGTAGCTATGGAAAGTCGAAAGGTTGTTTTTAGCCATACCTGTGCCTGCAAGGCCACTGAATTGACAACTAGTCATGATTAGATCTCAGGCAATAGATGCATTTTTCCCAGTTCAAAAAAAAACTTGAACATACAATCAATATCTCATGATTATCTGTGAAATTTATTTTCTGTCAAGCAAACAATAAAGAACAGTGACTTCTGTATTGCCTTGTGACAAATTGACTATCAATTGCCAAAGCAGGATGACACCAGTGATAGACAAGCATAGGTATTGACACTTGATTAATCCAAGACGTTATGTCTACTAGTGAATCACCTCTTTTTTATCTCTGCTTCCATATCTATATCTGTAAAACTGGAATAAAGAGTGGAAAGAGAAAACCAATGCTAAATATATGAATTTGTCACATCTTACTTGCTGATTCAATAATGTTTTGAACACCTATGTAAAACAGCAGCCCTACCTGCAGTGGAACCTGAGCCTTAATCACTACAATATAATCACTATTTGCTGTATTGACTTATTGACAGTAAGTGTCCGTAGCTGTAAGTTCTGTAACATAGACTCAATGTCCTTTATTAATCATAATAACAGACTCACCATGTTCATTATCAATCTACCAATATATCACACTAGCTGAATGTGGCCTGTCCCTTCACTGCCCGAGGCCCGACTCGCACTCAATATATAACGCAACCCACCATCAAAGATCAAGGAAATTTGTTTTTATCGTATTACCGACCTTACTAAAGAGTCGGATTTGACTTCAAATACAAATTTCAATACTTGATTCAAAAACAAACTGAGACTTTGACATTCAACTCTCATTATCAAGTTTAAATCAATCCTTTTTTGCGAAGAGAACCTGGAGCTACAGTACTTGGCATCCATCTTCAATATCAAATTCAACCTCTTCTGCCAAAAATAAGCCTGCAGCTACTAGCTTTTGCAGCAAAAAAACTACTTCTAAAGATATATCCTGGTTTCTGCGCCGTTGAGATAGTCAGTAGACACTGAAGAGGTATGTGGCAATCGTTTTTTAAATCATCATACAAAAGCAAATCCTCAGGAACTTCAAATTTCTCTAGACCTTGGAGAGGATGCGCCTCTCTGGAGACAAGGTTATATTCGGTCTTTCATGAATTCTGACGCAATTGGATATTGACAATGAAGGAAATTAAGAGAGCACTTGAGTCAAACAATCAGAGTTCAGACAGCATTATGGCGAAAGATGTGGAGAAAGAATCTGAAATCGAAGTGCATGGAGATGATGAGCTCGCTGCAACCGAGAAGATTCCCATGATCCAGGAAGATACAATGTGCCAGCATGAGAGTTACTTCAAGGGTTCTGAAGAATACGAAGAGACAGATGACGAGATTGAAGAAACGAAGACACCGGCAAACATAATTACAGGAGTCGGTCATCAAATGGCATACGTGATCACCGAAGAGGAAGTCAAAAATCCATACGCGAAACCGGCAAGCAGCACTACAACGCGGACACGAAAGGAGCCGATATTGTCAAAATTTGTAAAATTAATATACAAAAAGCAATCAGTGACCATTGGGTTAGAGCACTGGCAGTCTCAACTTGAGCGATGGAGAGATGATCTCCAAGATGAAGGTTTAATTGGTGTTGTATGGGATGAACGTGCTGAACCTTGGAAATACCAAACGCGCTCGAAGGAGAGTAAGCAAATGGCTGCATTCATCTGCGACTTTGAGACGCCATCAGAGAAGGCTACCTTAGTTCTCCACTGCCCTGTTTAACATAAGGAAGACGAGCAGCGGGACAATTTCACACCCCTTCACTGCCCACTTGATGAAAAGGAAGATGGGAGCCCAGAAAAAGAGATTGTCAAGATCAATATCGGCCCGGAAAGATATGTGACCCGAGTTTACAAGAAGATTCTCTGCGAGAAAATTCAATACTTCAAAAACTTCTTTAACGGAACATCCCAAGAAGCAGCATCGAATTCCGTTACATTCCCTAGTGGCGACTTCGAGGCTTTCCACAATTTGATGTGGTGGGCGTCTAATGGGCACTTGCCTCCATGGTCGATTTATCCTGATGGAAAAAAAAGAGTGAACGCATGCAACATGATTGTCCAGTCGTTTGCGTCGAAAAGGGGTTCAATTGGGGTGGGCTGTATTTGCTGGCGAGCAGATTGTGTGTGACAGATTTGATGAATCTCATAACAGATTATGTCGTGAGAGCTCTGGAGTTGAACCGTGCCCTATTGACGAAGGAAGACATCGCTGGTATCTATAAGCACACCCCAAAGGATTGTGGCTTAAGAAGACTAGCCTGCTATAGCTTCAATTATGACCTAGATCTTCGTCATCCAGCGCTTTGGCCACGGTACTGGGACATGCAAAAACGCATCGATGGCTTGGAGGGCGACTCTGTTGCTCTCAGGAGAATGTTACGTGAAGGAACGGTAGCCTTCACAGCCGTATGGGACTTCCCACCATGCACCTTTCATAACCACCTTGATGGAACAATCTGTGACCGAAAGACTTTGAAAGACCGGGAAGTAGGTATAAGACGTCCTTGAAAGATTCATTGAGTGCCGAGCGAAATTGTACACTCTGCGGGTCGACAGATTCGGAGGCTATGGGGGACTGGAGGAACAGCCTATATGCACAAGCGACTTGGTATATTGTGCTGTAAGCAAAATCGGAAATGATCTATCCATGTCTCTGTACGAACCGTGTGAATATGTCAATTCTCGCTCGAGAAAGGCAAAATCGTGCTTGTCAGTATATTAAAAAGTCAATGAAAAATGGATACTTGTCCATACGTGACTTAGCTAGACAGCCAGAGCTAGATAGGTAGCGAAATGATGGTATTACCAAGGAATATAGCTGGTCTAATCAAAACAATATCTGGTCGAGTGCTGATGAAAGTATATTATCAATGCTAAAACCACTTTCATCCAAGATATAAGCCGTGGAATTCTGAGTACCCGGTACAAATATCGTCACCGCTACAAACGCCGCTATTGATTTTAGAGACATTTGACATTAAATTTGATAAGTCTAATAAGTATCAGTCAACTAACACACCCGATATTTGGCCCTGTGAAAGAAGAAACTTGATGGCGATATCTCATCAGAGCTTGATAGGGCCTGACAGGGAAAACATTCGGACAGGACAGGTATGGGCCTCAAGTATGACCTAATTAGCACACTGGCAAAGAGTTATAATACTTTCTCAAGTAATAAGAATTCCGATTTGGTCAGACATCGGAGAAGAAGCAAGTTTTTGAAATTGGACGTCGAAGAAAGCTACCCGAGTTTTGTGGAAGGCGTGAGTGTAGCTGAGATTTTAAGTGCAGTACTCATGTTCCAAGTCTTCCAGAAGTTTGATCAGTAATACTCTTTTTCGAACTTGTGTATATAGATAAAGAGGGCCGCTCATTTACAGACCACAAATGCTGTGTGTATGTGAGAACAAGTTTTGATATAGGAATTCGGATGTGATGGTGAGAAGGTCCGTGAAGCTCCACATGCTTCAGCCCGGGCCACCGCCGCCTATCTTCAAAATCCATGACTTTCATCCGTACATGACAATCATGCCCCCATAAATCAACAATCACATCAATGGGCAAGAATGCGATAAATACTCACGTCACATGGAGGTTATGTTGCGACTCTAGACTTCGAGCTCCTTGAGTTCTCACACAAGTTCAGGACGGATTCCGTATGGATGCATAGCTAAAAGAATTGTAGGTTACTAACATCAAAGAGGCGCAAGCCGGATGTGCTTGCGCAGATCACCTCATGGCTTAAATATTGTGTTAATCATTCCATTTGTTATACTTCGATGGCGTAGCAGTTGCAGAAAGTAATCTGTAGATTTCTTATATATCCGTCAAATTCCTCATCTCTGCAATACTTAGTGAACAGCATCTTCGATTAACCTCAGCTTAATTTACCTACCCCTCAGTCAAACAAGATTGCAGACAATAAGCCAACTCTCCATCACTTAGATGTAAGTTCGCCCCTCCAAATCTAATGATAACTAACTAACGAGACTAGCACGCCCAATCTCAACGTATCCTCTAGCTTCTTGAAGAGCTAGGTGTTGAATACAATATTATCCACCACGTCCGCAAACCTGCCGATGATCCTATTGCCCCTTTCCGCTCTCCCGAATCCCTCAAAGCCCTCGGCCCATATATAAAGGCCCCAGTTCTGACAACTGGTGCCGCGGATGGCAATCGATATATTCTGGAAAGTGATGCTATATGCACATATCTTCTTCGCAAATTTGACACCGAGGATAAGTTTGGCTTGAACAGCGGTGATTGGGTCAGAGATGAGATCCTTAATTGTTTCAATCTTACGACATTTGTGCGATCGGTTTACTTTGTCCTTTTTATTGATTTAGATTTCATTAGGAATGGAGCTGTAAATTGGTTTGATGGTCCCGAGTTGAGGGAGATTCTAACTATCTTGGACGAAGAACTAAAAAATGCACCGGAAGGTGGGTATTTCATGGGGAAGAATCCTGGTAGAGCCGATATTATGATGGAGTTTCCCATGAGCTTCGTAAAGCATAGGAACTTGGTTGATCTAGAAAAGGAATTTCCTCGATTGGATGAGTGGTTGAAGAGAGTTTACGATAGGCCTGCTTGGAAGCGGGGATTGCAGAAGGGTAATGGTTCTTATGATCTTAATGTTTTTCCCAAGCGAGCTATAACTTGATGATTGGGTTCTTTACCGTTCCACTATAGTCAAGCGCTTCTGGCATGACGCACCTAGTTGGCATCTCACAGGGGTAAGATATTGTTTCGATACTATTTTTCCTGCACGTATCAGGCTTGCTGGTACTTTTGTTTGTGGAATCAATCTGCATTCAACATTGCCATTTTGGCTCTGATGTCGCTAGCTAATAAGTAGAATCTATATCTATGTACCTTGCTTGCAGGCTTTTGGTTGATATTCTGATCCATTACCGGTATACGAGAGAGATTATCCTAATTATCTTGAATATCAAGTCATCTGATAATATTTTCACGTATTATGCTTCTCAAGGTAGGGAATCCTCTGTGGCGCAGCACTCAAGCCACCCCTCATCTATGAGCATCGTCACGACAAACACCAAAAAACCGGTAAACATACCTGGTCGCTTTCTGAACATTCTCAGATATAGATGCAGTTGCTGGCACGATGAAAGTTAAGTCCAAAATTCAATCCACTAGACTACATGGCTACTCAACTCAGTCAAATCTATGAAATCCTTCACACTCTCATTGGGCCATTCATACCCTTTCTTGTACCCATCAACTTCTACATCAACCTACGTTTCTTATGTCACCAAAAATGGAAAACGAGTACAGCTAGCAAATTCGTAAATGCAGCAAATATGGTACAACTTCTAAGCCGATCAGTACCGCGGGTATTACTGACATTATGGTGCATGAATGGGGACTTTGTTGGACAATGGAGGTTTTGGACGGAGACTGGACTAATTATTTTGGCCCTTTTAATCTGGGGCTCAGAATGGGATATTGATGAAGGATCGATTGATAAGATGCTAGATGATTGGTGGGCTACATCCGACGATGGAAACGAGCAAAGAAAGGTTGAGGCACAAGGAGAGAAGGAGTCTGATAATGGAGGAATTGCTGTTGAGTGCCAATGACATCATTCAAAAGGTCGCTAATTGAGATGGAGACGCTTAAGTACAAACAGCCCCAAGAGACTTGATTGCTTGACCACTCAATTGCGCCATGAATAGGAGATTAAGATGCCTTGAACGTTTGAGGTCACCGTGGATGATGACGATGAAGGTGTGCATCAATGGAACCGGAGTAATATACAAGCTGAATCAAGAAGCTCTGTTGTATGCAGGAGCTCTGAAGTTCTGTTTGGAGGGAGCGAAAAGGGAGACAGCGTCAAGCCCACAGAAATATATGGGATTATCGTATTACCCGCAAGTCATGATCAGGACTAAGGCATCTTCCCGCTCAATTGTTCGAATTTTGAGACTAGAGATCCATGTTAATTGAAGCTTAATGGTCTTAAATCTCACAGCATAACACTAGGTCCACTGAATCACACGCTATTATAAGCTAAGAATCGCCAAGGTCGCATTTGACGTAATCGTGCCGTTACTCCCGTGATAGATACTCGACCACGACGACACCCAGAATTATCTTCTCTTCTCTTTCTTTCAATTCATCTCAATATAACAACATTGTTGGCTATCCTCCACAAACTGAATATGTCTGAATCATCCATAAACAGACGCGCCGTGGTAGTTTCCGCTTCCGCGGTTTCATTTCTTTTCGCTTTGATTTTACTCGTTGTTTTCATCGCGACGGATATCATTCATATTCCATACGTTTCTCATGGTTTGGATTCACTTTTCTCTTGGATGACTGTGATCCTATCACCAATCTACCCATTCTGGGCTCCTCTAACGCTTGGTGTCTCTATCAAGCTATGTCGACACAAGGCATTTCCAAAACAAAGAGAATGGATTACTTCATCTATTCTGATCTGTACATCACATCTTGGAAGAGTAATTGTGGACACTATGCAGGCGCTGGGGCTTTTTGACAAAGTCTGCAGCTTGAAAAATTGCTGGCATGAATATGTTCAAATGTGCTTGATTGCAGTTGTAATCATAAGCGAAGTCGTTGGAATTCCATGGGATTCAAAGATCGTTCAGAATTGGGTCGAAAGGTTGGCGGTAGAATCTGAGGACCAGGCAGCAAAAGAGACAGCTATAAATGATGAGGATTGGATGGAAAAGGGTCTTGTTGATCAAGCTGCAGAGGAGGTTACGTACTTGGATAGTGAAAATCCGGGACTACATGAGAAACAGATATCTGTTGAGACTATTGAGCTTCATGGAACTGAGGCCGTTGAGTTGCCCGTGGATGAGGCATTAATACAGAGTGATGAAGGCACGAAATAGACGCACGATGCGAGATTCGTCCTTGTTTGATTACAACACAGGCCATTGGAAATCGAAATCGAAGTGGAAGTAAAGCAGAAAACAGCTGGTGTTGAGGATTGTTCAAGGGAAGCAGATATTTGTAGCATCAAGCAGTGATTTATCAACTTTGGTTCACTATTACCTTGAATTCCGACTCATACATCATCTTGATCACTGGCAAAATACAAAAGCATCCAAGTCCATTCATGGAACTTTACGTTGCACGTTCGACTAAAAGCGTCAATTGCGACTAAATTTAGATTCTGTGTATCATCAAAACAAATCGTCCCGAGGTTGCTGAACTGATTACTTTTAGCTTTAGACTTTTATGCCCACTCTACAATAGTACTAGTCCCGTTTGCAGACTCGCTAAATTATTTTCCTTTACTCAAATATTCCGGATCTCATACAACAAAGACTGGAGGCTAATCACCAATCCTTCTCCTTAATAGAAGCTATGCGCTTTGTTATTTGGCCAATGTCAACAAAGACTCCTTAACCCAAAACCGTAAGATATTTCCTTATCTTAATCAAAATGTATGGTCATGGTTTCTGGCATCTCATTAACTTCAACATATCGGACTTCGTCAAACGCCCATTACAGACCGCCAAAGTTTGATTTAACTGGATGAAAGAGAAATTGAAAAATGGCAAGAGATGAATTTATACAACGAGCCAAGATCATTGTGGCTTTCCCCAATATTGGAGTGAGCGCCCTCGGCGCAATTAAGGATCAAATACTTCCCGACACCAATGTCACTTCCTTTCGATCCAGCTTTTATTTCAATGACCCCCCATCAGCTGAGGGAATAGCGGAAAGAGATTTGATAGCTGGTCCAGCTCCTCCCCCCATACCATGGGAAAATTTAAGAGAGATTCGAGAACGAGTGCTGAAAGATATGGAACAGACTATGGTGGAACCAGGAATCATCATTCTAGATGATAATTGTAAGCCTAGACTCAACCTTATCGAGGCTATGGAGATTGAAGACTGGGATTTTAAGCTCGTTTCCCCTGCACGTAGTCAAATCACTCGGGATCTCATGCCGATGCACTATGGAAATCAAATGAGGGAGCAGTGGCTGGGTGCGCTGGAGCGTCTGAAAGACGATTGGGATGAATACGTCATTCCCGCCAGGAAAAAATTCGAAATTCCCCCAGGCCAATCGCTATCAGATGTCATTGTGCAGATTATGCAAGAACCGATTCCTATACCAAGACCTGCCGATGATCCCAGAGAGTATTCAGAGGAGGAGGACGATGGAGGGGTAATCGACAATGAGCTTCTCCGAACAGCTCACAACACGGATAATAGGCTTGGATCGAATGCTCAGATTCGAGCTATGCCACTATCATTTTCCAACGTCATCGTTAATTCACCTTACAGTCAAAACAAAAACACAAACAACGCCAAAACAAAAACCTTCTTCACAAGGTTCTTCTTCCTCGCTAATGTCTTACTTACGGTTGGCCTTGCGTACATACTTTATAACATGGTCTTGGACTACGAAGAATTCCTCGAAAGCGACAAACCGCAAAAGCGAGAAATTCTGAAAGAACCAGCTGAGTGGGTGGAAGAGAGTCCATTTTTTATTTGGACGACATGGCCAAAGAAACTAGTGAGAATGGCATTGCCTTACGCTGCAAAGAGAAGACAAGTAAGCGAAGAACTATTAGAGTCGGTTGAGAAATGGATACAAACGGAAAGATTTTTGAGAGGAAGCGATCCAGGATGGCAGTTCTCGGATGTGCTTGAAAAACTAAGGCATGTGGGGTTTATCACTTCGGATGCTGTAAAGAAAGAAACATCTGGGGTAATCTCTAAAGTGGTTTCTACAGCAGCTTCTACACTTTCCGCACCGACTACTGTACCAACGATTGATTTAATAGGAGATGAGTATGATTAGCATTCAAATGCATGAGATATGATAGTAATGCCATGATTTGAACTGGACGCTTATGAATTATGCATGAACGTGTTTTGCACAGCTGCGCGTGAATACTGGATAGGATGAAGCACTTTCTGAAACTGTTATAACTCTCGCATCAACCACATTTTAGGCTTGTCCAAATGACATGTCCTCCACGACCCCAAAGATCACAATTATGGTCCTACTTCAAAACACGTGAATCTTTCATTATCAACCAATCACAGTCTTTCTAGAAGCGGATATTAGTCAGCCCCGCTTATCCCCGAAACGATCACCATCCCACCATCATCCCACTTCCTCCTGACTCAAACCCCTCTTCATCAAACTCCCGACTCCCAACTCCCAACTACTCACCGTGCGAAACCTTATCATCCATCGTGATCGACCTGAATTAAAAACTCTTTCAACTTCCCATCACGCGGAAACCCCTTCCTTATCTTCTTGGAAACACAATAACATCCTTTCAATTCCGAAACAATCTCGATGAAGCCTCTTTTTCCGCACGGTACATGCGTCCAAGGCTTCGAACAAGAAGACATTGACTGTGCATGAATCAAAGTAGAAGGAAAGAGATGAGAACAAACAAAAATGAATCGAAAACACCTACCAATCCCTTCTATTTCTGTTCTTATTCGATGGCATGTGGAAGGATCATCTGATTCTTTCTCCACATGCAAATAAACGTGCTTGACGTGCTTTTAAAAGGACCCCTTGCTTTCTTTTGGCGGGGTATTGGACCCTGGACCCCTTGTTTTTACCCTCTTTTTATGCGGTGAGATTCAGTTGCGACAGGATATTCATGATTCGGGCATGAATTGCTGGGAATCATGTACAATGAAATCTTTACACATAAAATGTATAAATATTAGCGACCATTTCACCGTTTATGCGGTGTTACTTGTCAGGTTACTTGTGTATCTTTGAACAACACATAAACTCTGTTGCTCTTACATATATCTCACTCATATAAGACTGTCTCTTTCTCGATCAAATTTTATAGAAGGATTCTGGGAATCTAGTTACCTGTCTTTTTGTCAATCATACCAATTTCTTCGATTTCTCTTCGATACTCAGTATATTACGTGGTTCAGAGAACACTTTTGAAACTCGATTTAAAGATAACATATAGTACATACCCAAACAGCTGCAATACCTACCTGCGTATCTCATCACTCCACCCCCCATACACAAACTCAATATGGGATCAATAGCCAGAAGAACCATTGGTTCGACCCATCAATGGTGGAAAGAAGCCGTTGTATATCAAATTTACCCCGCCTCTTATCTCGACACCACCGGATCTGGAGATGGTGATCTCAATGGTATCACCTCGAAATTACCATATATCAGATCCCTCGGTGTAGATGTAGTATGGATTTCGCCTATCTATGCATCTCCTATGAATGACATGGGCTATGATATTTCGGATTATCGAGCTATCAACCCTATGTTTGGTACCATGGAAGACTGGGAGCGTGAGTCACCTCCTCTTCATTCCTTTCTCGAGACTCTCAGAAATACTAACAACACATAGGTCTCTGTGCTAGAGCCCACGAACTAGGGCTAAAGCTCGTAATGGATCTCGTGGTAAATCACACCAGTTCTGAACATTCTTGGTTCAAAGAATCCGTCTCGGGCGGCCCCAACGGCCCCAAAAGAGACTTCTACTACTGGCAACCACCCAAAAATGGTAAAGAGCCCAATAACTGGGGTGCCATGTTTGGTGGTTCATCCTGGGAAAAAGACCCTTCTCATCAAACAGACGAATATTATCTTCACGTCTACGATGTCAGTCAACCCGATCTTAACTGGACAAATCCAGCCGTTCGCAACGAGATCTGGGATATCATGCGCTTTTGGCTCGATAAAGGATGTGATGGATTCCGCATGGATGTTATCAATTGTATTTCAAAGGAACCTGGATTTCCCGATTTCGAAGTCACAGATCCGAGACTTGAATTCCAGATTGGCGTGAGGGGCAATTTCAATGGACCTCATGTCAAGGAATATTTGGAAGAAATGCATCGCGAAGTCCTCTGTCATTACCCCGAAGCATTTACCGTGGGAGAAACCCCAGGACTCAAGAGACCTGAGAGCGCATTGGGCCTCGTACAAGGAGGAAAACCTCTCCAAATGATTTTCCAATTTGAACACATGTACTTCGATATCCAACCCGGAAAGAAACCCTTCTTTCCTCGCCCTTCATGGGATCTCACCGATATCAAGAAAAATCTCGGGGAGTGGATGTCCTTCAATGCAGCAAATGACGGCTGGGACTCTCTCTATCTAGAGAATCACGACCAGCCGCGTATTCTCGGGCGCTGGGCAAAAGATACTCCGGAATGGAGAGTGCAAGCTGCGAAAATGTTAGCGCTATTCCATGCAACCGGTAGAGGAACATTGTTTGTCTATCAAGGACAAGAAATTGGAACGGCAAACAGCAAGTGGTGGACAAATGAAGAGTTCAGAGACGTAGAAGAGATCAATTTCTTCGCGGCAGAGAAGGCACGCAGAGAAAAAGAATCGAATGGGAAAGAAGTAGACATGACTGATATTTCCCGCGGAATCCAAGGCTACGGAAGAGATAATTCGAGAATGGGTATGCAATGGGATGACTCTCCCAACGGCGGGTTTACACAGGGTAAACCATGGATCAAGACGAATGAGGAATACAAGGAAATCAACGTCGCGGCACAAGAGGGAGTGAAGGGGAGTACATTGGAGTTCTGGAAACAGATGATTAAACTTAGGAAAGAGAATCCCGTGCTATGTAAAGGTGGATTTGAAATGGTGGATCAGGAGAATCAGGAGGTTTATGCTTATTTGAGGAAGGGAGAGGAGAAGGAGTATTTGGTGGCGTGCAATTTCAAGGAATGGGATGTTAAATGGAAGGTTCCGGTTGAAATGGGAGGACTTTTGTTCGGAAGCTATGAGGAAGTTGTGCAGAGTGGAGAGAAGGAGGGTGAATTGAACTTGAGACCGTTTGAGGGAAGAATATATGTGAGAGATATTTGATGGGGAGAAGTATGATTGAGATATTTGTTGGAGCGCAATGCAAAGTTCTTTTTTTTTCCCTGCAAACTTTTGCTTTCTGCTTTTGTGATATGTATGAAGTGGTGAGATACACGGAATGATTTCCCTTCTGACCAAGGGTACAGCAGACGTTGGAGATCCTTCCACGAGGCACTATTCCAACTATGATCCAAGTAAGAGGCTCGATGACTCAGAATAGCCAACAGGACAAAATTACTACCACGTGGTAGCTGACATCAAATAATGCAACCAATAGCAAGGAGAACATTATTAAGAACGTTGTGAGGAGAAGCGAGTATCATGCTATCAAGTCACTCAATGATGATAATGGGTGCGCAAATATGACGTATTATCAGTTGCTCAATCAATGCGATGTTCATTAAAGATTATAGAATTGTTGAAGCCGTGTAAAAAGATCTTATGGATGTACCTAGCAGTTCGTTGTCGAATTTTTCTAATTATAATTGAGGGTGTTACTTCAAACCTCTCAGCTACTTTCCACGCACGGGTTCACCCGAAAGCTTCACAAACTGTAATCATATTTTTCAAATCATAGCTAGACATCCAGCATACTTCTAATCTGCTGTGGGGGAGCCGATACAGAAACAGTACTAATAGTGCTTGCACCTTGTTCGAACTCAACTTGTGTCACCGAGCTAGCTTCAGAACTTCTCATCCTCCCTGGATTGTCTCTAAATCTTCCTTCGGTATCCAGATGCGGAGGATATAATATACCAGCGGTCGTTCTCAATGCCTCATTAATTCTCGTAGGGGTTTCAATATCTCTTTCATGCCTAGTAGGTGACGGAAGATCTTCCATCTCCACCTCTCTTCCTAAATCCCTTGTTCTTGGGGCTTCACCTCCGACTTCAGCGACGTTGGCAGTTATCCTCTCTTGCATCGTGGCAATTTTGTTATCACCATGTAGCCTACTCCACCATCTCGGTTTTTTCGTGTATCCAATCTCTTCATCCGCTGCTACATCGCGAATCCGTCGCTGTCGAAGTAAATCACGATCCTCGTTCGGATTCACATAGCCACCGATCTCATAGATGAGCAGTATGAGAGCTATTGGCCCCCAACCTAAGGGATACATGACTTCCAATTTCGTTTGAATGTTGAGGGGAGATATCGGAAAATAGAATGAAATCGCTGCGATATATCCGATCATGATTAGAGAAAGTAAGAGAGTCAAGACGAATTTAATTGGAGTGTATTTGAATACTGCAATTAAGTGGTTCCCAAACCCCTGTTCGTGGGATATATAGTGATATATCGAGTGTTGTAAGGAGTATATTGTTGTTAACCATCCTCCAAAAAGAAGAAAAGCTGAGAGTTTGAACCGGATATCTGTTGCGGCCGGTGCAGCAATATCATTACTCTGGTCCAAATCTCGTTGTTTTTCGAATGAACCCCATGATCTTGGTATGACCAATAGAAAGTTCAACCAGAAGAAAGAATAGAAGACCAAAGGAATCACTAGTTCGATCTTCGTCCGTCTATCATCCTCCCTCAGTGCGCGTCGGTTCTGAGGGATATCAAGCATTTGTTTCTCTTGCCAGCTACCCCAATGTCTTACACTCTCCCACACGGCTGCCATCGTTGCAGGTATCATCAAGAACCAGAAGAAGTTCGTTAAAGCGAACGGCAATTCCGGTAAAAAGTATCTGTCAACATCGACAGTACTTATGCCGCTGATACCTCCACAAGTTCCAATTATAAGCATCCAATACCATTGCCATCTTCTACTCACTGCGCGGAATCGTTTTCGAGGAGATAAACTTGTTCGGCCGTGTTTTCGTAGGTTAATTAATGTGAACATAATACTGATCAGGAACAAGATTCCCATTGCGAGACCAATTTTGGACCGCGCTCCCATGGGCTTGATTGGTGAGTAACATGATGTGCTGTTTAGAAATGTGCCATTTTGGAGTAAATGAGGGGTATATGGGTCGAAGAGAATGAAGCAGAGCGATCCATTGGAAAAAGTGCCATTGGAGTAGAAGGTATAGTTCCAATGTTTCAAAGTTGTAAGATTGAAATGCACTCCTTCGATGAAGGTGTCGCTGGCATTATCACCAGGTGGAAATGGTATAAGATCGCGACTATCCAAGGAAGCCATCACGAAGGAACATTCAGTCTTTGGCAGATTTCTTCGAGTTAGTATTCATGGGCCCGGTAGTACCTCTGGATGGTGGAACAGGAGAATCATCAAAAGCACATGGTATTAATAGACAATGTCCAGAGGGTATGAATTGTATTGTATTTAATAAGATAACAACAGCATGGAATGTTGATAAGTTGTCAAGCAGACAATGCTTCTGGAAATGCCGAACATTCCGTTAATAGTCTTTCTACCGGTAGTCGCAGCTTCGTATTGTAGTTATAACGTGAATTCAACCCTTGGATAAATTTTGAAGACCTCGCCGGCTCATTGGTAAGGTATTAGATTTGCATCGACTATATCTTTTCCAGTGAAGAGGGGAGTAAAGGAAGGAAGTTGATAAGAAGCATCGAAGCTCAAGCTTCACCATAATAAGTTCTTCATGTGATCCGTGCATTTCAAAGTCTCCACAACGGCACTAAAAGCTCCACGACAGCTACTTACACTATGTACTGTAAATCATAGGTGTTCAGGGTCCTAGAGGTATCAGAGATATTAGAGCGTTCAATGCACCAGCAGATGTGCAAAGGAAAAAGATCCCAATTGAACAGTCAAAATGACATCCGCAGATGAAGAAAACTCCTATATTGATTACGAAACTTTCCTCTCGCCCACATTCTCCCCTTCATCATTCGCGAACTCTCTTGTTCTGGGGACAAATAACCCTACCGATACACCCCTCGACCTCTCTACACCTCTCTCCCGTGTGCTATTCGATGCGCAAGAAATAAATACACATATTGATACCCTTACAACGAAAAGCGCCCTCCCCCTCCTATCACATACCCAAGATCAGACTGAATCGAGTCAGAGGATAGTACAAGAGATAGAGTCGCAGGTCGCAAGTCTCAATGATGGATATAAACGACTTGAGAAAGAAGTTTTAGTACGATATGAAACCGCAGAAGAAGTCCAAACTGTCGCCAGCAGATTATGGGAAACCGTAAGACTGGGGCGGGTAGTCGCACGATGCTTGCAATTGGGGAGACAACTTGAGATTCAACTGTCTGAAATCGGGAATACGGGTGCGCCTGTCAAGGTTCCGGGCGCAAAAGAGGATCATAAAGCTTTGGTGAGGTGTTCGAATACACTACTGAATATACGAGAGCTTTTCCAGAAAAGTGGCCCTGGGGAAGAAGGTCACGGTTTAGAGAGAATAGAGGTTGTGCGGACGCTTCAAACATCGATTATCAACCCCGCAGAACGAGTCGTACTTTCCAGATCACAGCAACTTATTCGCGAATTTTCGATGAGCAATTTATCATCCAGCAGCAGCACATCGACATATGCGCAGACCAGGGATACCAAAGAGCGCACAGATTCGGCTTTGAAAACTTTATACCTTCTATCCTCAACATCAGGATTTAACAGCAAGAACGCGAAGAAACTAAAATGGGAGCCAGATCTCCTCGTTCAATCGCTTCAGGATTATCTCCGGACTGCTCTCACTAGTTCATTGGCATCTCTTTCTCGTGCTCTTGCTACGCTTCCTACACTCGATCGAACTCTTCTCGAGGTATCCGCTCGATGTCAAAATGTTTTAGCACTGGAATCACTACTTGCATCTGTACAGCCACCAGCGCACCCAAACTTACCCTCAGATGATTTGGCACCGGCCAATTTTCTCCAGCCTTTACTCACATCTTTAGAAACTGGTTCATTACCAAGTTATTTCTGGAGGACTTTAGCTGGCGGTTTGACCACAAAGGTACAAGAAATTATCAATAAAGGTGGTGTTAGCGCTAGAACATTAAGAAGCAATCGTAACAGTGTTAGGGATGCTATTCGAGAATGTGTCGTGAAAGGGAGCCGAGCACCAGCTGGAATCACTGCTTTGAAAGGCGAGAAAAAAGCAGATGCTAGCTGGGAACGAGAAGTAGCGGTAATGGTTGGAAGTGTTATGGGTCCATTAGGCCGCTGAAGCATATCATGTGTTCCACGGAATGATAATTAGTGCAGGTCAAGAGCCAAGGCGAATCTCTAGGTCTCAAGATATCCGAGACATACCCAGTATTCGTGTGGCCATCAAAGCCCATGAGCACCCGCAAGACCACTCGCCGTGCCTGTATTCTTAGTAGTACAGTTGCCGTCGAGACATGTCTGTCTGTGCCAGCTGAAGGTATGATATACAGGAAGGGGAAGAAATGTGCAGACTAATGATATATACCATCATATGATTGAATGAGAATTATGCTGAAAAGCAGTCACCCCTTCCATCATGATATAATCGCATCTTTGTGTGTTTCCCTGAGTTGTTCATATTCGCTTCTCTTTATACGAAGTCTGATATATTCTAGTGAATGTTCTATACTGTCCCATCTCATGAGCCTTCTCCTGAGTGTGCAGAGCAATCGGTTGAGTTGTCAACATTGAGACATCGATTTCTAAAGCTCTTAACATTCAATTGACGTCTATATATTCTAAAAAGTTTGATCTATTCTTAATTAAGTGGCTCTAGCGAGCAAAACAGACTCATATATAGGCCTTAATGTAAGGATATTCATACAAGAAGTAGATACTTGATATGAAACCGACATGCCATCCACGCTTGTTGTTACTATTATGTACTTCACTGACATTTAGTCTGTCGACATACGTGTTGTCACTCATTTGCCTGATCCCACTTCTCGACTAAAGATCATTCATTGCCAATGACATGAGGGCGCGCCAAAGAGAACAAGCACATCTCACAGTATGTTATATCTTGATATTCCCAGAATTTCTGACCAGTTGACGGAATCCTTGTTTATGCATGCAGCTACAAAGAGGTAAAATGATAGAGTATCACAATATTTGATTGGATTGTAAGCGAGCTGTGGGACGCAGCCAAAACCGGGTATATTTCGCTGTGTGGAGCGTTCAGGACACTGCCTCTTAACGTCGTGTTCTTGAAGAAGTGTGCGATCATAGAAGTCTCCCAACTCGTATCCCCAACCTCTTTCTCAATTGCACTGCCAAGAATTTGAGCATAATATCCTATTTAATATGGATGACTCAACGTTGAAAATTACCCAAATGACCGCTGTTCAGCACATGCAAAGCTGGCTCTCGGCTTGCGATGAACAACATACATGCAAAGCTCTCGCTCTAGGCCAGCCTTCATGGCTTGTCGATACAGTGGAATATTGTATCGTACCTGGGAGTAATCCAAAGAATTATGTCGCACTCAGCTACACCTGGCAAGACAATGCATCATCGGAAAACAAGGAGCCTTTTCGATTACTCGAGGATAACTTGAAGATCTTGATCCAGCCTGGTACGTTGCGCAACAATAGTCAATCACCGTTACCAAAAGTTATTCTCGACGCTATGGAACTAACAAACCGTCTCGGTCAGAGATATCTTTGGGTGGATCGACTCTGTATCATTCAGGATCAAGAGATTGCAACAATGTCTGAAGTTATGCGTATGGATCAGGTATATGCGGGGGCGTACGTGACTATAGTTGCTGCAGCGAAGTTTGGCCTTTTTGACAAACTGACTGCGACCCTGAGCGACCCCGGACTTCAAAACAAAGGGAAATTCAACGGACAGTCACGGGAAATTCGTGCCCATTATTCATCAGTCGCCGATTCAAAATGGGCAGAGAGAGCTTGGACATATCAGGAAGCAATTTTCAGCAAGCGTGTTATCTTTTTCTGTAATAGGACAGCTTTCTGGCAGTGCGAATGTGTAACATGGGACATGAATTTTCTTCCTCCGGGAAAGATTCTGGATGAGATCGTGTCAGCCATACCAGAGCTTCCGTATATGAGGGAGTTCTCGGTACCATCATATCCTGATTTTGGTCTTTACATGGATCTCATTTGCCCGTACAATGGACGCAAACTCACAGATGACAAAGATGGTCTCTCTGCATGCCTGGGTATCCTCAATCGTCTAGCTCCGAGCTTTCCAGGTGGATTTATACAAGGTCTACCGATATTTTTTCTCGACTACGCGCTTCTATGGCAGCCGTTGAAAAGTTGCTATAGAAGGACTAGCACATCTAAAAACGCTCGATACCTTCCATCCTGGGCTTGGTGTGGATGGGAGTGTTTCGTGGATCCTTGGAGTTTTCAAGCTAGCTTCTGTCTTGATGGCAACGATAGTTTACGGAAAGATAAAGCAGGTTCTTGGAAACTACAGAATCTTGTCACTTGGGAAGCCAGCTCCTCTGTATGCGGATCTGATTGGCTCGAAGAGACAACTGGTCAACTTTCAACGAATGTTCCTCAATTATCAATCCCGGATGTGGAACGAAAAGAGACGGATATGAGCGATCCCGACCGCAAACTCACCACCCATAGTAGTATTGGCAACGATATAAAATCAATATTTTTATCCTGCTTGACGGAACGTACATTCTTTCTTCCCTCAGCAACTTTAAGAATTAAGTACTATCAACCGATTCTCAAGAGCGGCATCATACGTATGTTCGCGGAACCCGTTTTGAATGAAAAGCCGCTGGCACGTTTGTCACGGGTTGTTGTTCTGCGAAATCTAAAAGGTGAATTCTCGGGCCTGATCCGCGTCACAGGAAAGCCGGAGTGTAAGAAAGGGACACCAATGGAGCTAGTTGCGATCTCGGAAGGCAGTGCGAGCCCTAAAGACATGTCAATGTGTTTTGAGGAAAAAGTTTTTCACAAAAGTCGATATCGCAACCCTGGTATATTCTACGCCGAATTTGACCGTGATGGATGGTGGACCGGTTTTTTGGGGGGAAAATCTCGGGAGGATCCAGATAGATACGAGGTTGTTACTGAAGGGGAGTATGAAGATGATCTAATCCTTCCCGACGAGCGTCTTTACGACGAATGTCTGCAAGATGAAGCAGTCTGCGAGTTTTATAACGTTCTATGGGTACGAAGAGAAAACGGAATTGCGCATAGAGTAGGCTGTGGACGAATAATTAAAGACCGTTGGAGGCAAAACAATCCGGAAAGGATGAGACTCATTCTCAACTGAATACTACAAGCTGCTCATCCAAACTTCTGGCGCTGAATAAATGATCTTGTTACACAATGTAACGATGTGAATATCTGTAAATGAGCAAAGATGAAGTAGAATCTAAAGGAATAAAAAGTCATACCCTTTGTTAGTGCCCACTTCTCTAAAACGAGAACTACATAGATTCACACTTCCCATATAACCCAAGCTCTACAATCTATAACAAGATTAAAAATATAATAATCATCCCCTCATTCTCGTCTGGACTTTACACTTATACTATCCCATCCCATCCTAACCTCGCTTAATCATCAGGTTTCTATCATCCAGATTATCACCAGGATCGTCATCATCACTGTTAGTTACTGTCATTATTCTTTTATCGAAACGCTCCTATCCCAGCTCTCCACGCATCTGCTAGTCATCCCCAAACCGAAACCTTACCAGTCTCAAACCCTACCATAACCACATCTCCAACCTCATGAAATATTAAAAATGACACGCTTCTCCAAATCCCAAAGGACTGCGCTGCGCATCCCTTTTGGCATTGTATGAATGCTTGAAATTAAGTGATGATTTCGATTTTCACACGCGTACGAAGTCCTTTTGTAGGTAGCCATTGCTCTCTTTTCATCCATTCCGCAACGAGGGGTTTAGAAAGTAGAGAATATGGAGTGAATCAGAAATGTGCAAGTAAATATAGTGAATACAGTGCAGCTATCTCCACCTTGGTGGTGAAAGTTTTGATTGAGAAATTTCCCGTCAAAAGGCACATCAACTGTATATAAAGTTCAACACTACCCAAATTTGAGTAGGTGTCAAACAAGTCCATGAGGACAGGAAAGCTTGCAAGGAAATAGCAAAGAAAGTGTTCAGCATTTCTTTGATATTATAGAGTAAGGATATAAAGAATATTGATAGTAAAGTACTACTCTCATATCTTCCACTTTTCTGCTTATACCTAAGTATAGTTGGTAGGTTAAGAATGATTATCAATTCCTCCGCTTTCTATTTGTTATTCATTGTTCCCTCTTGTAAAGGATATGGATATACACATATATCATCATCATCATCATCATCATCATCATCATCATCGTCGTCGTCGTCATCATCATCGTCACCCTCGTTAATCCCCTTTCACCATCCCCTCTCATTCCGTCCCATTCCATCTCAACCTCATCTCAAACCCTCTCCCCCACCCCCCAAGAAATCCACAACCTTTCACCTTCACCTTGAAACTAACTCTCCAAACTCAAGTCTTATTACCCACCTACCAAACAACATAAATGACCTATTCTTTCACCACCATACACAACATCTCAAATCTCAAACATCAATCTTACAGTGAAATAAAATTACATCCTCTACAACGATTAATCTCAGGAACAACTAAAGCGAATAAAAATAAATAAATAACTATATATACAAAGAAACAATAAAATATCATCCAGATAAATGAGTGATAAGCAATAAACAACAAACACTATTCCATTCCATCTACCTAGATAATATCCAGAGAAATTCTATAACGAGATTGAGAGTGAGAAGAGAGGAAGGAAAGGGTGTACGAGTGGAGGGAACCGGGTAGTAGTAGTAGTAGTAGTAGTAGTAGTAGTAGTAGTAGTAGTAGGTATCTATTGATCGATCAATTGATTGATAACTATCTAGGTATATAAACCCCCCTCTCTCCTTCTACCCCCTTTCGGCTCATCAACACTAACAATCACCTGCCTGACGATAAGTAGCACAGGAAGATCTCACACACCAACCCCCATGTTGCTCCCAAGATCTTGAAGTCGAGTACCTCATCTAGATAGATACACACCACACCCGCCCTCACTAAAAAGTAATAGAAACCCCCTATTCCCTATCCACCCCCTAAATTGATTTTCTCGTTTCTCGCTGTCAAAACTTCCTTCCGTCCACCTATTCACTACCCGCCGAGAAATATTCACCGTCATTGTATTTCTCATCATTGTCATCATCATAATATCGAAACCCCATCGCCACCTAAAATCCCACCATATATTCATCATTACTAGACCAACATCGCATAGTTTCTACGCCTTGCAGAGACCAAAGTTAGTTATTGAACAGGAGCGCTAGGTTGCAGACCTCAAAAACCCTGAGAAAAAGTTTGGTGATATAATTTGTTAGAACTTGTTGCAGTAGAGACAAGGCGAATACGATGAATTTACAGCTGTCAAGATATCGATACCAGCGGGGACCGTGTAAAGAGTGGAGATACTTGTTTGAGGGTGAATTCTTTGTGCTCTCTTTATGGATCATTCCATATAAAACAGTACCATATCAAGCCCCATTAACCTGTCTATCTCCACTCCAACGTGGAGATAACAAAAGCCCTTCTCCAATGTAATTCCAAACAACCAAACTTCAACTTCATATCCCGCTAAGAATCTAAAAGTTCGAAAGCAATTTACAATTCCGCACTACTATAATCACATACCTCAGTATCACACTTCACCACCATCCTTCCCATTTCTCTCCATCTCGTAGCCTGTTCATACGCATACGCCACCCCGATCAACTTCTCATCATCCCATCTTCTTCCTACAAAAGATATTCCAAGTCTATCACCAACCGTTAGTTTCATTTTCTCATTCTCAAACCACACCATCATACCCTCAGAGAGCGTGAAACACCAAAAAAACATTGGATAAAAAACTCACGGAATCCCCGGTCCCACTTCCACCATCCCATTCTGTCTCATAATCTCTGTTTCCGGTGGATAAAATCCCATAGGTACACTCACCACCGGACAACCTCCCACATCCGCCGGTTCCACTGCCACATTTGTGGGCAAGACGATCATATCGCAATCGAATTTATCTAGTAATTTAGGTATTTGTCTTCCCATACGATTTCTTTCCGCCATAGAATTTCTGTATTCTTCGCTATCCCTAGCATACTTTTTGCCGACTTCGAGAGCTGATTCAAAGTGTCCAAGACCACGTTTTGCAGCTTCTTCAGCGGGAGTGGCGTTTGTGTAGGCGATTACATCGGAGAGGGTGTATAGAGAATGAGGATTGGTGGAAAAGTAAGAGAGGGTCTTTTGGATATCTTTAAGAAATGATTAGCATACATGATTGTACGGATGGGGAATCGAAGATGTGCTGTGGTATATATCTACTTTCAGAGCGATATCATATTCGTCACCTGTACATGAAGATCTATCGGTATCGAATGTTGAATATGAAGTCGGATCTACAATGGTAGCTCCTAGGGATCTCATTTTATCGAGTGCGTTTTCAAAAATATGGATGGTGGTGGGATCAACGTGCTTGAGAATATGGCGGGGTATCTTATGGTGTTAGTATTCGAGCTGCAAAATGCTCAGCGGCACATCTCACTGCGATTCGCACACCATCTAAGGTGCGAGAGTTACACGCTTTAGTAAAATCTCTTGTTTTATCTGGCTTCCGGCAGAATGTCGAATCTCGAGGGTCGAAAATGGTGATAGGATCCTGCTCATCCTCACCTCCTTTATCTCAGCTAGGCAAAGGGACTTGGTTCAAACACTTACCTGCAATCACGGTCAACACGAGTGCTGCATCCTTAACGCTCCTTGCCAATATTCCTACAGTATCCTGAATATCACTCGAAATATACATTCCATATCTCGAAGTCATCCCTACCGTCGGTTTCATTCCTACAACAGCAGATCTCTGTGCAGGTAATACGACGCTACCAGAGGTCTACAATTTCACACCCAGTTCAGTTTACGCATTTCACATCTGATTTGAGCATTTCGAACGTAGATGTAAAATCACTAACCTCAGACCCTAAAGCAGCAGCGCAAAGTCCCAAAGCAGTTCCAACAGCACTGCCGGATGATGAACCTTTAGGATGTTGATCTTTATGATAGACACCTAAACACTGACCGCCTACAGAAGACCAACCAGGAGTACATCGATTATTGACCCATTGGGAGCCATTTGCAACTCCCAATATGATTGCACCTTGTTCACGAAGTTTAACAATTGTTGTTGCTTCAATACTTGGGATAGCTTCGAGGAGTCCGGTGCAGCCAACTTCATGAGGTGAGAATATGCTTAACCTCAACAAATTTAAACTTACGGGTGGTCTTGAGGCCATCTTTCGTGAATAACAAATTCTTGACCAAGAACGGTACTCCATGAAGACTTCCTTGAGCCAAGCCACGAGACCGTTCTTCATCCTTTTCTCTAGCAACGTCAATGACCTTTCAATTGATCTCACTGACAACATAGACAATTGAATTGACTTGCTCGATACGTTTGATATAAGTCTTCATTATTGTTAGTGATACGACAAAGAAGTCATTATGGGCATCAACGAGCCCTGATAAGCTGTTCACTTGAGAAACTTCCTTTCCTTAAACCATCAAATATCTCGGTGATGGATATTTGATCAAGCTTCATGGTAGGTATTTTTTGACGACGAGAAACCAAACGAAATCGAAAAGGGTCAATAATAGACTTGAAATCACACATAACGAGACTATCAACGAATTTAGAAGAAGAAAAAAAATCGATATTTCTTGATTTTATCGACTTGGTGTAATGTATCACGAGAGTGAGTCGTTTGGGTAATTGGTGGTGTTGGCAATGATCTCATCATTTCTCGCAGTTCAGTCGTCAAATCGCGTTCAATTTTCACGGGGCAAGAACAAATTTTGGCTTGCAATTGCCCCCGGCTATCATACGTGATTGAAGTGGTATATGGCGACTCGTACATCTTCTTGAAAATAAACATCTCTTTCTCTACAATTCATTTTCCCTCAATCATTTTCAGTTAGCTCTTCAGTTACATGTTTTGTGATGGCTGCGGTGAACAATGTTGATTGAAACAGTACACTTGAGAATACTTGTGTATAATTTCGACCCTCCTTCACAATTATTGGTACGCTGTAGTGAGCGGATCCAATCTTCGAAGCCGTCCAAGTATTCCATCCAACCGAAGCAATATCCATGGGACAATCAATTCTGAGTTCACGATGATTATTTCAAACGCAACTTATTACGTCCCGTCCCATCCCATCCCATGCCATCTCGATGCTTTACATCTTCCTCGGTTCAAAGACAAAGTCGATTTCTGCTTGAGACGTACGTTTTTGGCGTTGTCACCGCAAAGCAATGCGTGAGAAGATTCCCAACAATGTGTCAAGCCAATGATTCGCACGGCATTGACGAACGCTCAAAGCCACATACGCATATATATTGGACTTGGTATTGCTCGTCAATGATTATGAGTTTTCATCGAGTAATTATCGAGTAATGATCGAGTTCGTGCGGTTCATTATGTATCAGCTAATCACCTCAACGATAGGCTAAACTTAAGTCCGATCCGACATCGGGATTCGCCTTGGCCTTTAGTACTTCAGACGATGCAAGTTGCAACGGACAAGACAAGCCAACCCATGTAGGTGGGTGGGTGCGTGGATATTATATAATCAATCAATTTTCATAATCCAGCAAAATATCACGAGAACACAACACACAATACCCGTGGACACATATAAATCAAATTGATTGTGGCTTACATTATATTATCATGTTCGTACGGTACACATGACTGATAATGAACATCAAAATTGTTGGATGAAATTGATATCCTTCTCCCTGCGGTGTTCGTATTGACATGTTAACATTTCCACACATCCACCACATCCACATTGAATCAATGAATGTTCACAGCTTCTTCTCATGAAATATCTTCACATGCCGAGATGTCCCGAGTGACAACGTCGATTACCCTGACATAGAAGGTCTAGCACTTCTGATTCTTTCGAGCCTTCCTGACTAGGGAGTTGCTAGAAGAAATGCTTTACTCGATCAAAACACATCATAGGTCATTTTAAGGGTTCAAAGCATGTCCCGACCGCTTGTTCCTTACGCCAGGGGGGAAAGAAAATCTTTATTTATGGAGCTCTAGACGGAGCTAGTGGCTTTTTCATCTTGATCCAGGATTGGAGTCATTGGTCAGATACGAATTAAGCTTGGTCGGATTAGGATCAACCCTATCAACCCCTCGGATTGGTAGTTGAGAAGAAAGATAAGGGATTCTCGATGGATTCTCGATGCTCATGATAACGATTTTGGCGTGGGGATATCTACATCTTCGGATTCTTCCACCGTGGCATAGCTACGGACAGTCATGGACTCATGGTACGGTATCATACGGAAATGCACTCCACATTACAGTAAGCCTATCGTAGTTGGGTTCCTTCTATTTATGTTAATCAAATTTCCTTATATCGCCATCTTCCCTTTCCCCAGATTTGAAAAAGTTCTTCAAATTCCAGAAATTCCAGAAATTCACTTGAACAAAGAAAGTTCCCCCCTTCATTTCCCTTATCAGTCATTCCAATCATTCTCGAATCTTTCTTATCTATCACACCTCTTATCCCCCACGATAAGAGTTAGTCCAGTGGATATTCTTTCGAATCATACCTCAATATATCTTCAATTTGTTCTAAAGTGCCTCTCCATACTTTATTTTCCATTATCGCATCACAAAGGTCTTCAATATGACTACAACCTACCCTTACCCAACTCCTTCGGCTACACCACCCCACGATTCTCCATTACAACCTACAGTCCTCGTTTCTTCGAGAGCAGTCATCTTTGACGAGAATGACAACCTCATTGTTTCGCCTGCAACCATCACAATCTCACCCTCAACCGGCAAGATTATATCCATCTTACCTACCGTTCTCCCACCCTCTAGTTTTCCACCAAACACAATTTACGTCGACCACACTCCTCACTTGATCCTTCCGGGATTGGTCGATGCACATGTTCATCTCAATGAGCCGGGTCGAACCGAATGGGAAGGTTTCAATACCGGTACCAAAGCTGCTGCATCAGGTGGTGTCACAACAGTCATTGATATGCCATTGAATGCTATCCCACCAACTACAACCATGAATGGATTACAAGAAAAGATTAAGGCTGCACAAGGGCAATGCTGGGTCGATGTTGGATTTTATGGTGGAATTATACCTGGTAACGCTGAGGAGTTACTTCCGCTTGTTGAAGCGGGTGTCAGGGGGTTTAAGGGCTTCCTCATAGAGAGTGGCGTATGTACCTCTTCACCAGTCATATTTGCAGTGACTAACAAAAGTAATAGGTCGACGAATTCCCTGCCGTCTCTTCCGATGATATAGCCCTCGTTCTCAAGACACTCAAAGATTCTTCTACAACTCTCATGTTCCATGCGGAAATGATTCCACCAATAACAGCCTCCGTAGGTGATGACGTCCAAATATCCCTCCCACCTCTCCAACCATCAGGACCTCTGACAGCATACGATACATTCCTATCCTCCCGCCCTCCATCCTTCGAAACATACGCGATTGATCAAATCCTCTCGCTTGCCCATCTCGCTCCTTCTCTCCATCTTCACATCGTACACCTTTCAGCCATTGAAGCTATCCCTCTCCTCCGCGCTGCTCGTTCGTCTGGCATAAACATTACCGCGGAGACCTGTTTCCACTACCTCGCTCTTGCATCTGAAGATGTATCCGAAGGTGATACCCGTCATAAATGCTGTCCACCTATTCGTTCTTCAGCCAATCGTGATGGCCTCTGGAACGAACTCTCACACCCGGAATCCGTCATTAAAACTATCGTTAGCGATCACAGCCCATGTACTCCTGAACTCAAACTCTTACCCGAGCATTTATCCCATGGCTGTGGCGCCATGCGCGACGATGCTAAAGGAGTGAATGGTGCATTATTAAAAGATCAAGAAGCTAAAGAGAAAGGCGATTTTTTTGCCTCCTGGGGAGGCATCTCTTCGGTTGGACTCGGCCTTCCAATTCTCTGGACAGAAGCCACATCTCCTTCTCGCGCTTCATCTTCTTCCTCTATCGATATCCTTGATATCGTGAGGTTGTGCGCTGTGAATACGGCGAAGCAAGTCGGACTTCAACATCGTAAAGGAGCGTTGAGACCGGGGTTAGATGCGGACATTTGTATCTTTGAAGATAATCACGAGTGGCTCGTAGGTAGAGAAGAATTACTTTTCAGAAACAAAGTCAGTCCGTATACCGGGAAGACTATGAAGGGAAGAGTGAAGGAGACATGGGTTAGGGGAACTAAGGTTTATGAAAGGGGAGTCGGAGAGATGAATGGAATGGTTGTTAGGAAGGAAGGTCCTGTTGGAAGATTACTTTTGGAAAAGAGAACTGTTTAAACTTTAGATTTTAGATGAGGGAACACTTGGAATACGTAGGTGCTCAAGATGTAACGATTTATGATATAATTTGGAAGTTGTCGGTATGGTACGGTACGGTATGGCATTGGTATGGGATATAATTGCATGTATGGATGAATGGTATGAAGGAAAACTTGCATGTTGATTTAGCTTAAGTTGGTTGCATATATTTGATGATTATGAAATAGCATTTATGACATAACTCGTATCTTTACTGGACCATTTTAACAATTTTACTTTTGATCTCTCCTCGACGAGGAGTCCTCGTCGAGTTTGAAATGTACCTAGTTACCCTGGACTTCGTGGGACCTTTGATTGTGGCTGGGATCTTAATGTGGCGTGAGGTTGAAGCTAAGCCCAACACAGTTTGGCTCCAAACGTGACTCTGGAAGAGAAAGGGGACATCATAATTAATCATTCTTCAATTATCATTCATTCACCAACTTACTTGAAATTACAATTCTACCTTCATATACTTATTGTATTGCTCGAAATATATCATTATTAATCTCAGTACGATTTTAATTTCAATTATAAGACAACATACTCAAAGTCCTGCTACGAAAATCAAGCCAAGTCCAATAACCTCTATCGCCACATAAGCGTCCAACCATCCACGTGCATCACAATGTCAGAATTTCTACCAACCGTACCTTTCTTTCAACCTCCCACCACCTCAGCTACAGCATACAAGATCACCACGCCTGCTACCACCGACTCCTCTCTTGCCCACGCATCCGCGTCCGAGAATCCGATTCTGCACCCCCGAAAATTCGATCTAGAAAGTGACACCGAATTGTACCTCCATGAAAACCGCGTAATTCCTCGTCTATTCTTCTACGAGCCTGAAGGAGAATTGCAAATCTCGAGGTTGAAGATGTTGAAAGAGGGGTATTTTGTGGGACATCCGAGGACGTTGGTTTTTAGTGTTGCTGGGGCCGTGGCTCCCGTGAAGCGTGATGCTCTTCAGACTTTGGATCTCGGGTTTGGATTCCCTTCTGCTTCTTCTTCTTCTTCGGGTTCCAGAGATACGGAGGAAAAGTATAGAGCAGCTTATTCGGTGCATTTTGGACCGAAATCAAGGTATAATACTACGGGTAAAGTGAAGGAGACCGGAAGCAAAGTAGAGATGCAGAAGATTGCCGAATTGGCGGCTGCGTGTGAGGCATTGGAGCTTGTAGAGTTGGAGTGCAAGATGAGGGCTAAGGGGTTTGAGGATGTTAGTGGGGAGATTGCTGCGGGAGGATTGGTGGTAGGTGTTACCAGTAGTACGAATTTGTGGTATGGGATAACGGAACATATCGTAAGTTTATTTTTCTTCCGTTTTGTGTGAAGATATTGCATAAGGAGGGTAAATGTAGGTTGTCATATCTGGCAGAGTACTTTGGTTACATTGATCAAGACCATACGTCAAGCTTTCCCTACATACCCTCCCTCCCCACCCTTCAAACCAACCCATCAAACACTTCACAGGTCAAAACTAACAAACCCACAGTACAAATGGAAACGTAATAACTTCCACAACTCAAAAGGCAACAAAGTCGTAGGCCAAGACCTATGGAGACGAATCGATGAATGCATGAATCGATTCGAATTCAACCAGACGAGAGTCGCTTGGTTGTTATGTGAAAAGGGGGATAATGAAGCAGAGGCAGCTGCTCAGAAACAGGTCGACGAAACTGTGTGAGGGGCGGACAGTGCGTGCTGAGTGAGGACTTTTGTTTGGGCGAGGATAGAGAGGGGGGTAGATGAAAGGGGAACTGGAAGGAAAGGGGTTGTAGTGGCACAGATCATTGTGTATGTATGATATGTATATTGGTTGTATATACTTATCACGGGACTTTAAGTTTTCCTCGCGTAAAGCTCTGAATTGGGAAATTTTCAGACAGAATGATGTAGCGTTTAGGAAAATTAAATAAGTAATCGCAATCGTACAAGCGATCAAGTCACAAACAATATAAGCTATAAGAGACTTTTCTCACAGACTACCCATTACCAAATTCCATACCTCGGGATCTTTTTCTTCAAATGCAGAGTCGCCTTATACGCACCATCACCATTTCCAGCCAATCTTCCATCCCAAATGCTGAACATCATAAAATAATCAATCTATTTCATCCACCAAACTCAACAATTTAAATGCGACTTTCTGGTAGGTATGAAGTTTTGTATTTCAGTATTCACGAGAAATCCCCACGTCAAGTATGATAACATTAGCCGTGGCGTTTGGGAAACTT
Source organism: Botrytis hyacinthi (assembly GCA_004786245.1). Taxonomy (NCBI): domain Eukaryota; kingdom Fungi; phylum Ascomycota; class Leotiomycetes; order Helotiales; family Sclerotiniaceae; genus Botrytis; species Botrytis hyacinthi. Next base: position 127,257 of record PQXK01000002.1, read on the forward strand.
GTTGTTGGCATACGATGGCTATTGTTAGTGTTCTCGATGGAATTTTTGGGGTTTTGGATGTGAAATATTTTGATTGTTGTTGGAGATGTGAAGAAGGTGGAAGGAGGTGGTAGTATGTGGTGTGCTGTAGAGCTGTGGAGGTTTTAAGGTAGGAGGTACTTGGGAGAAGGGAAATGGATTGAGAGGGTACTATGACTGGCAAAGTTGATCAACAAAAATAGGGAGGGTATAGTGATGAGGAACTCGGAAAAGCTGAGTGGTGATCTGGTAGGAATACGTCAAGTGATTGGATTCGAAAGCGGTATTGGGAATGGGATTCATGGAGACTCGAACAATATGACCGTAGTAACAGTGCGTTCATTTGGTAGATGTGTATTTGGAATAGAAAGGGTAAGTGCAGATGAAGGTGCTGTCTCCCTCTTGAATGCTCCTGCCGGCTTCTCTTTTTCTGAGAAGCTTAGCAGCGAGCGACAGGCCGCAGGCGTAGCAAAATGGTACGTAAAAACTTCAAACAACTTCCTATACACAATCAATGCTAGCAACACCGATTTTGGATCCTCATCATTCAGTATCTCGAATTGACTTAACGCAACGTAACCAAGAGAAAGATTGATTCTTCCTCGAAAGCAGCCGGAATACGATATGCCCATCCCTATATATGTCAACGGGACAGCCCCCGTCAGCCGCCGAGAAAAACTCTACCAACAGCTCATCCACCGCAAAACCGTTCTAACCGATTTTCAACACTTGCCCACTGTATTTTACGACTGGCAAACAGACGAAGGACCCTACTTTCCAAACATATATCAAAGACTCGGTGAGGGAGAAGCCGACGGGGCACCCCAGAACCTCATGGAGATGAGAATCGAACGGCATAGACATCTCATGGCGTCGAATTCGGCTATGCCGCTGATCGCCCCATATGAAGTATATCATCCCGGCGATCTCGTATATAATGTGCGCTATACCATATCCGCCACTCTCGAATGTTTGAACCCCGACGGAACAAAGATGGAACCGCGACTACTTCATGGACCGGATGCACATAGTGTTGTTATTCGGACTACCTATTCGACGCCTCCGCGTATAGCGATTCATAATATACCGCATGCGGAACCGGGGGGGTTGTATGCGTGGGATAATATTAGTATTAAAGCTGTTCAGACTATGTTGTATGCGCATGGGATGATGTTGTTTGGGGCGGATGGGAAGAGAAGGACGGTTCCGTTAGAGGAGGAGGTTGTGAGGGAATTGATGGGGGATGTGGAGGCGTGTGTGAGGGAGAGTGTTGGGGATACGTGGAGGCTGGGAGATAACACTATTGGGTGCGCGTCGGAAGAAGATAAGTTAGATACGGAGAGACATTTTCGATCGAGATGATGGAGAGGCATTGTTGCTAGTGCGGGATGTGATGGATATGTTTATGCGGTGCGAGAGACGATACTAGCTGAAGTTTTAATATAGTTATTTTGCTTTGCTAGAAGCCAAGGAGCTGAAGAGGAAGATGAGGAATTATCTGATCCGGGTGTGATGATCAATGGCGAGGGAGCTTGGAAGTTGAAGACAGACACCGTTTAATTATTATTAAAATTTTATTAATTCATTCGTGGAAGAAGGTCTATGGTAGCCAGAAATAGATATACAATATAACTAAAGATACTCCTTGACAACTGTAGTGTTTCCTTACAATTGTTCTTTTTGACGCCTGGTTCTCTTTTCTTGCCAAAACTACCATTCCAAAACATTCCCGTGCATTTTAAGGGACGCCAGAAATCAGGTTATTCTCTAACACTTCATCCAGATTCTTTCTCAAATGATTTTAAGTGAATGTAAATCGAAAACACAGATTTGTGTTAGATAGTAGCTCTCTTTGCCAATTTGACAAAAGGACATCCAAAATCAGGTGATATGGTCACCAAAACTTCCTGTGCATCTTCATAATATTCATCGGAGTCTTCTTCGTCGAACTCTCCATGTACTAGTAATCCCGATTCCATGGCACTCTCTACACTTCTGTGTTCTGCTGCACCCTGATTAATAACGTTTAGTAGATCTTCGAAAGCACTCAGTAATTTATCCGTAACTCTGGATCTCTCTCGTAACCTGGTGACGAAATCCCCAAACACGTAATTTTTGTCAAATTTGATTCTCAGGTGGTTGGTAGAAGCAAGAATGGATATAGTATCCAAATCTGCATATTGAGCCACGAGTCCAAGAAGATGGGGTCCCTTTAAGCGAGGACATTCGCTATATTCATACCAGCGATCGAGGAGTAGTTGGAGGACATTATGGTTGTTATGTATTATGGCGGTCGTAAGTGGTGTACGTCCAGCTTTTGATGTTACGTTGATGTTAGCTCCATATTCCAAGAGTAGCATCGCGTGACTGGCGCTATTACCACGGGCGACTTGTAGTAGTGGCGTAATGCCATCAACGTTGCTAGCTTCAATGTCTGCATTGAAATCGAGTAGAGTTTTAAGTAATAAAGGATCTGAAGCATTTCGCGCCGCGCAATTCAATGGACTGCCAAATTTGATGCCGTTTGGAAGTACAGGATCCGGATACGCTCCAGCTTCGAGAAGTAGTCTAACACATACGGTATGATTCTGGTTTGATGCTAATGTAAGGGGTGTGTTTAGTTTGTGGTCTATGTTGTTGGGATCAGCGCCATAACTTAATAATGTTATCACCGAGCGTTCATCTCCTCGAGCTGCTGCCCATTCAAGCGCAGTGCGACCCGTTGCATCAGGAATATCAATATGACTGGGATTTCGTAGAATCTCTTCTTCCAAATCTTTCATTGACAATCTCAGAACTATCTTGTGAATGGCAGCGAAATTTTGGCTCTCCACAAAATCACTACTAGCTCCCAGCAGTCTTAGAATCTCAATGATCCTCTCGGATATTCCACCACGAAGAATAACATCGCAAGCCTTGTCACTAGGGCATTCATCATTGAGAGATATTGGTCTAGAATAGAAGATTAGTCTAAGCTCTTGGGGATTAACGAATGAAATAACATACTTGTAATCGGCATCTGCGCCTGCAGATAATAAGAACCTACAAGTCTCGTACTGTTGGCCATACAATGCCCACTATCTCTGAGAATTAGTGATAATAATAGATGTTACGGGTGGTTTCAACTAACGCGAAGCAAAGAATATCCCCGAGTAGTACTGACATCACGAGGTGATGCCATTCCGCTCATGAAAAGATTTTTCAGCCCTTCGATGTTACCTTCCAAAGCAAAATTGACACACTGGGCGGAGTCGGAAACTCGCCTTAGGGTGGTTAGAGACATTTGTGGTCCAACATTCGGTTGGTATCCCAACTGGAGACGAATTATCTGAGACCAACAAAAGCCCAAGGGAAACCAGTATTCGAAGCTCATATGAGGGGATTGTGATTTCTCGCATGTGGCAGCATCACATTTCTGACTGAGAAGAGGCATTCCAGCATATCCGACGAAGAGTTGTCCGAGGACGCGATCCATGAATCCAGGTGTACTAGATTTTGTTTGGGAGTGACATGCACATACACAGCCCGCACGACAAATGCTCGCGTATTGGGTGAGCCGAACACCCACGGCTTCGGGACGACTGGGCATCTTTGGCGGTATCTCTTTGCTGACTGATCTAGATAAGCGTCGTCGAGATGCTGGAGGACCCATATTGTAAGAGGGGCCAACTTGAAGAAATTGACTGTTTTGGATCTGAGTTGACTGAGTCTTCAGCATTTCCTCAACTCGACTGATCCTCTCGTCAACCTGTTGATATGCGTGATTGAGTGTCTCCTCAACATTTTCATGGTGGGAGGTTATGTCGCGAAGAAACTCCTCCCAGGAAGTGCTTTGTGCTTGGGCAGTTTGTTTAGTGACTGTAGACAATGTCTCGAGATCGAGACGGACACGCATCATCTCCCGTCTGGGATCCAGATTAGCTTGTGTGTCTATCTGCCCATTGTGGCTTCAAGATGCCACGAAGGAGTTTATGCATACGAGTTAGAAGCCCCGAGAATAACATTGAAACTAGATTTGATTTCTCTTATCTCTTCCTGTAGACTTTGTATTCTGGATTGATCTTTTTGCCAACGGCGTATTTGGAAAATGATGGCTCCATTCTTGGTTGTTAATGAAGTGAGACGGTCGATGATTGCCTTTAATTCCTTCAATTTCAGCTCTGCCCTCTGCAAAATATTCGGAATAGATATCGTGTCTGTTCGTGAGATCTGAACAGGGGATTTCGATCGTTCTTCAACGACTCTACCGACCTGATAAAGAACTACTTCAATGTCGGATATTTCGTTGCTTAGTGCGTGGAGCCTACCAGGCAATTGCTTGCAAAGCGCTCGCAGTTCTGATAAAGCTGAACCAATCTGTCCTGCGAGCGTAGCAACAGCTATCACGCTCGCAGTTACTGACAGTGGATCCATATCGAAATCCCGTTTGACTCGTCCTTTGGATCATGTAAAGAAAGAAGGATTTCAAGTGAGGTAGATCAATTCCATTGCAACCATTATCTCTTCACGGATAACAAGGTACAGTATCTTACGGTTACATCGGTTTGATAGGGTTGCAATGTGGTCTGAATCGGGATTTGGACTATCTATGCGACGTCCAGATGGCGAACCTTCGATTTGGGGGCCATGATATATATTTTTTAGAAATTTCCTAGGTATTTATACAGGTATACCGGTATCTTATTCCACATTGAGAGAGCTAGCGACCTCCTGCATCAATACTACCCTGTAGCAATTTATTTTGAAACATCCATTATATCCGGGGCGCCTGCAGAGCCAATAAGCATTCAACTCATTATCCCGGACGCCTCATATAAGCAGACCACGGACTAACCATTCATCATTACCGAGACCTATGTATAGTTGGTATCCGCCTTCTAGATTAATGAGAAACCCGATCAAAATCCATTCAATTGCGGAAATGAGTGCAGAAGAAGAATTCGGGAGCAAAACAAGAGAGAAGCACTTTAGCTTCAACAAACAATACCACCCACTTAACCATGGCTCATTTGGAGCATTTCCGAAAATTGTGCGCGACCATCAACGCATGTTGCAAGACGAGATAGAATCATACCCAGATACATTTTTGCGATACACCTATCCTGGGCTACTAAGAGAATCTCGCCGTGCCATTGCACCTCTTCTTGGGGTGGAAGCAGACGAAGTTGTGTTCGTGCCAAACGCTACTACGGGCATCAATACTATTTTGAGAAATCTCGTGTATGAGACGGGTGATGTAGTTGTTTATTTCAGCACTATCTATGGGGCATGTGAGAAGACCCTTCAATCTATCTGTGAGACCTCGCATGTTGGGTTGGAAATGTTTCGTGTTGAAATTGATTATCCCATCGAAGATGATGATATTATCTCCAAATTCTCAGGTGCTGTTGAACAATTGCGTGGCAATGGGAGAAATATCAAGGTAGCCATTTTTGATACGGTGGTGACTTTACCAGGCGTAATATTCCCCTGGGAAGGGATGGTGAAAGTATGTAAAGATCTAGGTGTATTAAGTCTCATCGATGGTGCACATGGAATCGGGCGCATTGATCTCTCGCACTTAGGACAGGTTGGACCAGACTTTTTCGTCAGTAATTGCTACAAGTATGACTCAAACTCCGGCAAAGTATCATGTACCTATAATTGACCCTGAATAGGTGGCTTTATGTTCCTCGTGGATGCGCTGTACTACATGTACCGGTCCGAAACCAGGAACTCATACGAACCACGCTCCCTACATCTAAATCTTTTCAGTTGGCTAAAGATTCTCCCAAACCAAACTACTTTGTTGAAATATTTCAAAAAGTTTCAACAATTGACCCCACCCCATACATCTGCATTCCTGAAGCATTGAGATTTCGACAAGTAGTCTGTGGAGGAGAAGAAAAAATCCGCAGTTATTGTCAAACCATCGCGTTGACAGGAGGTCAAAGAATGGCGGAAATTCTCCACACGGAAATTTTGGAGAATCATTCAGGTTCCATAAACAAGTCATGTTTTGTCAATGTCCATTTGCCTTTACGGATTGCGCAGACTTCCATCGAAGTTTCTGCTGAATCCGAGACTGAGCACTTTTCAATAATTTCCTCGGATGCCCCTCACATTGCTAAGTGGATCGAAGAAATGTCCATCAAGGAATATGATACGATGATCATTACCAAGTATTATTCGGGGGGGTTATGGGCGAGAATTAGTGGTCAAATATATCTCGAAATGGCAGACTTCGAATGGGCAGCACAAAGACTGAAGGATCTCTGCTTAAGGGTCAAGCAAGGTCATTGGAAGCGGGTTTGATGGAATGAAAACCTCATGGTTGCAACTGAAAACAATTAGAAGCCTCAAGATTTGGCCAAGATAGCAGCACGAATGAGGGAATACTCGTAGATTATGCTCATCCCAAGCCAAATATCCTACCAAACCTATGCCTTGAGTTCTTCGGTTTCCAACTTTCCTCATCAACTCTTCCATGACCAATAGAATAGTTAAGCTCTGGAGACCAATCTTCGCCCGTAGAAGTAAAGTACACCAGCATGCTCTTCTGATGATATGCATGATCCTAAAAATATCTTTCGACTTGATTGATTGGCCTTGTCTGATTCCCCAACCGCAGATATATACTTGGGCTGAATCATGAGTGTATACCACTTCGCATCTTTACAAAACATGGAGAAATTGATATCTTCTGTGCCATATATACAAGCAAAACAGGCACGCAGCTTGGAAGTTTGCTTCAAATGAACATCCTCTTCGATGGTGTTAGAAAATGCTCATAAGGCTAAGATAATAATCTGTAACCATAGAAAGTAGCCTGGCCTGCAGTTATGACATATGATACACAGTTCTAATGAATATGTACAGTTGCAAATTTGTATTATATTACTAGGTAAGGGGAACTGATACATGAATGTCGCAAGCCACAAACAAATCCCGATACTAGAATATGCGAATATCATTAAATAGTCCCTATTTCCCCACTCATGTCACCTTCTTTCAAAGCGACTTGCTCTTCTTTTTTTCTGCATCCGCTTCTGCTAAAGCTTTCTCGATAGTCGTCCACTTCAAATCCGGATACCTATCATTATCAATAGGATCCAATTTTCCCTTTCCAGAGACCATATTTTCCACATACTGCATCCCCTGCCAAGGAGGGAATACCTGCGTTTCCTCTCCCCCGATCACGAACTTTAGGATCGAAATAAACACCCCAAGGAATCCAACACTTCCTGTCCACATCGGCTTATACTCCTCACCACGAACCTTAGTGACAACAGCAGCCAAATCGTTTGCGCTGACCGAGCTACCCACAATACGTAAGAATTTTGGGGTTGGGTTTGGATCCGCAGCTACAGCAGCTGTATAAGCAGCTACGTCTGGAATCATCGTGTAGTCTAGTTTCTGATCTACACTTCCAAAATAGAAAATTCGGTGCCATTTATCGTTGATAACTGGCATTTGACCAGTTGTGAGAAGTTCCATGAAGCCACCATTCAACACACTTGTCCAGCGAATTCCCGATGCATCAAGCTTGGTGTGAAATTCACGACGAAGATCAAGATTTCTGTTGGACCCCGGCGTGCACTTTGTGAAATCCAGCGCAAAATCGGATGGAATAAATCGCTGTACATCCGCAGCAACAGAAGCTTCGAGGAGTCTTCCCTGAACACCTAGCATAACTTCTCTGAGACCCTGAAGTGCTGAAACGACTGTTGTGGCACCTGAGACGGCTTTCAGGATAGCTGGAACGTCGTTCATGTCGACTTCTACTACATTGACACCAGCGTCTTGTAATTTTTGGGTGCGGGATGCTGCGGTGCCGGGACGTACAAGAGCTTTGACAGTTACATTTCTCCTGCGTAGGTCAAGGGCAATTTGAGAGCCCAGATTACCTGCTGCACCTGCAACGGCGACGAAGCTTGACATCTTGTCGTGAGTACTTCGGTAAAATAAATGTCTTCAATTGGGGGAATGTTTGAATGTCGCGATGATTGAAACTAGCACACAATGAAAAACAAAAACCGTTTTGAATCCGATCAAGAAAGATGAATTGAATATTAACCTACTAGTAATCGAGAAATTGCAAAGCTTTTGAACAGTTCAACCAGCAGCTTGAAAGCTAATTACTAGTGGTTGGGTACCACCACATATGCGATGAAATACATGTTGGTGAGCTCAGGATTACCAATCTCCAAACTCGCAAGTAACTAGAGAGCGAAGGCGCGAGATGGCAACATGCTACCGTATAAACTCTTGCGATCGATCCTACGCTAAACCCGTTTGAATTAAGGTTATATCTTATCTCTCGGTTCCAGATGGAAAGATCAACAGAAATGTTCAATGTTTTACGCACTTTCACAATTCACCCAATCATACATTCATACCTTATTCCAAAATGGGGAGAGTATGCTTCGGATCTAGTAGGGTTATACAGTAGCATTGCGTGGTAGCAAACAAATCATTGATGAAAGATAAAAAGAAAAAAGAAAAACAAAAAAAGAATTACATGTTAGAATAGAATCTTAGATCCACCATCTCCTGATGATCTACATGTGCACAGTGCGTCAAAGATTCAAAGCAAGACGAAGCGAACACGCTTTGTTTTTGGCTAGCGCATGTATAAAGATAAAACTAAGCCATATGCAGAATGTATTCGATTGCTTTACTGGTATCTTTGGCACACAACAGGATCTTATATCATGATCGTCTCCGCACCTGTGGCACCGTTGACATGATTTATCATCGCTTTACCTTACTATTGTAGTACCTGGGATATGTGGTGTACCGTGTGGAGAAAGTCAACAAGTACCTAGCCACACTCTGTAAGATCACGCTAGTGCGAATGCGGAACGTATTCGAAGTCGGTCGGTCATGCTTTGCTGACGTCTATCGTCATGTTGTTTATGATGTTCGAAGGCAATGGCCATTATATTGACATGATATTCGCTGAAATGCCTGTATGATGGATCCTCCTCGTACGGAGAGATCGTTGTTACTGTCTAGAATCCCTTCTAGAGTACCATACGTAAATCTATATAAAGGTAGGCTACATCTCGATGTATAGACTCAATCCAATCATCCAACTATACCATTTGAACAAATCATCTCCAAGACTTCCATTTCATTTTCTTCCTCACAAAATGTCTTCCACTACAATGATAGCGATTGCTGGCTTCACAGGCAGAATGGCTCGCTTGGTCACCAGTTTTATCCTTCAAGACCACCCGGATGCAATAATCCATGGTATTTGCCGCTCATCTAGTAAGGTGGACGAAAACATACGCTTGAATCCTCGGGTTAGACTTTTCGAGGCCAGTTCCATAGACATCTCTACCATTCGCACTGCTCTAGCCGGTACATCTGTTTGCATATGTTGTTATCTCGGTGACAGCAAGCTTATGATCGATGGCCAAAAGATTCTTATCGATGCATGTATTGCAGAGAACGTTTCTCGCTACATTGCCTCCGATTATACTTTTGACTATCGGCCTCTTAAACTCGGCGATTATCCCGCCAAAGATCCATCGAAACACATTCATCGATATCTTCAAGAGAAAGAGCAAACGGAAAATATTAGGGGTGTTCATGTTCTCAACGGAGCATTCATGGAATTCGTATGGAGCCCTCTGCTTGGTTTTGTCAATGCTGAGGAGGGCAAGTTTCAATATTATGGTACAGGTGATGAAAAGTTGGAGATGACTGCCATGAAAGATACTGCGAAATTTGTAGCCGCAGTTTCTATGGATCCAAAAGCTGTTGGGGCTGTAAAATGTAAGGCCATGGAATATATATTTCATCATTTTGAGTTCAAAGCCTTACTGATAATCTTTTCCAGATCGAGGAGACTCAAAGAGCATCAAGGAATTAGCTCATCTATACCAGGAAGCCTTTGGAGTTAAACCAGATATCCAGCGACTTGGCTCACTCCAAGAGCTTCATGACAATATGACTTTTGTCTTTAAAGAAAATCCAAGGAACGGATTTGCTTGGATTGGCTTGTATGGCCAATACTGGATGTCTAACGGCCAGACACTGTTGGGTGATACGGATAATAGTCGTTACCCGGAAGTGGTGCCTACTACCGTGGAGGAGTTTCTAAAGGGGCACACCAAAGAAAGTCTGGGTAAAAGTACGAAATTTTGAGAATTTCAGTATTCGGAAAGGGGTGGGTCTCTGGAGAATGGATTGTTTATTTCGGTAGTTCCGGGGATGTAGATATAATACTTCAATAAAATTTGTTACATGAGAAGAATGTAAGAGATCGGACGCCCTTCTTTTCCGATAGTATCCTAGTGATTCGGAATGTTAGAAACCCAAATTCCATATTGAAGGCAACAAACTTTTTTAAAAGCTGATACTGTAGCAATCCATTTCTAGGGGTGCGTCGACGACGTCTAGAAATGAACTATCCATCATATAGCCACATCGATTGGCTGGATAATGTAGTAGGCTACGTAGTCTCTCATCGTGAATCCTATCCAAGTATGCACAAAGCCTAATACACACAGCAGTTGCAGGGTCTATAACCCACCAGTAGTATATTTGGCTCAATAGGGCACTCCAATAACATAAAATCAACAAAGCTCTGGGATCCTTCTGATCCAGTAATTGCACAAAGGAATCAGGGAGTTCGCCCAGGAACGCCATGAACGTGCAGATCGTATCTTGGCCAGTTCCGAGTCGTATCAGTTGACATAAGTGCCTCAAGGGCACCTCATAAGAATCCTTGAACATTTTTGAATCCTGCTCCCCTTCAAATAGCTTATGAAGCGCTCTAGATGTTTCTAATGCCCACGAATTTACGTCGTTCTGCTTGTCATGATTGCAAGGCCCCTCATTTAAGAATTTGGGATCGTGTTTCATATCTAGCAAAATACTGTCTTGGAGGTGACAATTCATATCGCTCGTATCCCACAATATTGATACCCCTCGCATAGCACGTAGCCAAGTAAGCCGCCCGCTTCCGTCAGTGTCGATATTGGAATCTGGCTGAATATTTCTAAAGGTCAGCATCGTGTGAAGGTAAGACGATGCGATGATTGCATCTGAATTTCTGGCATTCAAGCTCGTTCGAAGCTCTGATGAGTAGGACGATAAAGATTTAGAGTAATGCAACGTGAAAGCAATGCCATATTTTTTCTCTTTTGGGTGTAAATAATGAAGATGGCTTGCCGAAAAGGCAAGAATGGCATGCATTAGGTAAGGGGCTTTGAGAGAAATACTTAGCCCATGCTGCTGGATGATATTCTGAAACGATTGAGATCCAACCCAAGGAGTAGTGACTTCAGTGAAGTGGTCCAATAATTCAGAAGCATCACCTGGCTTGTAGATGGGGTCTTTGAAGTGCGAGCACGGAACTTCTGACTTTTCCAGGTACGAAATGATTTGGTCTCTGACCGATGGCCTACAAATCTGTCCGGTCGATATCTGTTGTTCCGACGGTAATTGGCCTCTCATTACTGGCTTTTGTAGGACAAGATATTCACACTGAACTGCCCCGAGTAGTCGGTCTCTCATTACTGGCTTTTGTAGGACAAGATATTCACACTGAACTGCCCCGAGTAGTCGGTCTGAACATTGTCCACAGCTTGGTTTTGCTTCATCACACTATCTCTTCTATCAGGCAAAATACAAACGATATAGCGGGAAACTACACACCTTTATTCTGCGCTTCCTGCAATTATTGCAGCCGTTTCTAGATTTAGTATGCGATTTTCGAGAGCGACAATTTGAGTGGGGCTTCTGATTCGGAATGATCGAGTGTGATACATGAGGTCGTTCACTGACCCATGAGAAAGTTCCCGTTTGCGCCATTATAAGGGTCTTCAGAATCTCGTTTTCGTTAACACTACGCGAGAAAGTGTATCACGACTATTGAGGTTTGAGGTTTGAGGTTTGAGTCTTGGATGAATGATATTTTTGAGGGAAGCCTAGGATTGGGGGCCAGAATGTAATGCCGCCAAATATCTTCTTGTAAATAGTTACCATCGATATAGACCACAACTGTCTATGTATGTGCTGAGTGACTTGTTTGTATCAAATATTTCCTCTGTTGAGTATTCGTTTTCGGTGGTCCGAGGTTGGTCTTGTATCATTTTTAACATCTTACACAGGTGCATAATGCACTAGACCCCCTTTATATTAGTCCGTGCTCATCACACTTCCAGCCCTGCCATCACATAATACTGCGCCGCATGCTTCAACAACCCAACGGTACTCTATCCATCGTATTAACTATATCTGTTTTTTTTTTTGCCTTCTCTGGTATCTCGAGATCCAATGCTCCTTCTATAACCATCTAGTGCCTACTTTTTAGTACACAAATATGGTATCGAGAGGAACACACCAAACCAGCAATCAAGGAAATATGACGCGGACCCAGGCTTACACAGTTCCAGTGTTATGATTAGTGAGATGTCATCGATACCCATGAGATGCTAAGCCTTCAATGCCCCTTTACATATGGATCCAGAAAGAGCAGGGGAAACAAGGCAGCAGCAGAGATGTTCACCTTTCTTTCGCAGCTCAATCTTAAGGGGGGGAAGACTTTAGAAATTTATCATGTTAACGTTTACAGCAACCACCAAGAGTACGGGTCGCTGCTGTACCTAGATCAAGGGCAGGCTGCATATCATGTCTGTTCAAGAATCCAATCAGATGTTCTCTTATGCATAGCTGACCAGTCACTCTAGGCAAGTAAGTCCCACTTCATGTTCACGTAATTCCACAATTTTGAAGACTTGTTGATGTTGTGGTCTTGGATAGATCCCGTCATGTTAAATGCGACGAGTCAAAATCTATATGTCAAAAATGCCTAGTAGGCGGATTAGATTGTATTTATCAATCACTTGTCGGTCCAAGAAAAGGAACACTTCATAGAATGATAGCACCGAAAGGAGAAATTATACCTAACTCGAGCACAGCTCGCGAGTTTTGATATTAACAATTTTTCCCTCAAATCTAATCAATTAATAGCCGAAATGTTATTCATTTACAACATCTCCAACGTTAAGATCACCACAAGTGTTGTCATTCGACTATGAGGCTCAATATCAATACTTTGAGTTCTTCAAGAATAAAAATGCATCGCTTCTTTCAGGATACTTCGATTCAGATTTCTGGGAGCAACTTGTACTTCAATTATGCCACCAAGAGGAATTTGTCAAACATGCTGTCGTCGCTTTAGGTTCACTTGCGGGAAAAATGGAAGTGTATTTCGATGCTCCGTTGTCTAACAACGCCGACATACAGCTCCCTCTGAGCATTATTTGTTCGCTTTGAGAGAGTATTCAAACTTTCTACGTCTGGCGAAATGGAACACAAATAAAGTTGTAGAGACAGATGGGTTACAGAGTATACTTATCTCATGTGTCTTGACCAGTATTTTCGAGATATATCAAGGTCGTCAAAAAGCTTCTATCAAACCGTCGTATCAGGCCTCAAAATTATATCTAGTGTTCTAAAACAACATGTGCTCAAAAATACACATTCATTATGGTCACTTGGAATTGATGTCGATCTTCTTGCACTGTTCATCCGTTGGGAGCAAGGTTTTTTGTTATTCATGCCATCTCAACCACCCTTCGCACCTCATGGATCACCGCAGGATCTCGAGGATACTTTGTTCCTCGAAAATATGCCCGTAGAGTTCAACTCCATCAAACAAGCGCGCCTCTACTTTGATATTCTCAATCGGCGTTTCCTAAATTGGTACGCAGATTGCAATTACCAATGTCCAGGAGAACCAGATCAGTCGACCGAAGTTGATCGTCTATGCCCAAATTCAAAGCCAAAGATCCACTCAGAAGATGTCTTGGCCTATGAAGCAGCTATCGATAGATGGTCGAGAGCATTTACTTACATTTTTAAATCTAGCCGTTCACGTTCTCGATCATCATCACCTTACCAAATTGCAACAGCGTTGATGATCAAACAAATCTGCGTGCGTCTTGGTCTCCCACAAACCACAGTTCATGAGCATCAGATAACAGCTCTATGCGCTGTACTATTTGAATTTGGAGTCGAGAGTCTGGAGCCGGAAAAAGAGAACCAAGCTTTCAAGTGGGTAGATGACGGTTTAGTAACAGGTCTATTTCTCGCAACCCAAAGATGTCCCGATGAGAAGATGAAAAGCAGAGCATTGGAACTGCTGTGGAGCCATGCGAAGCGCGGGAATCTTTACAAACATTCTAGTGTAGACAATCCCTCGCTCGAAGTTAGGCCTGAAAAAGAACCCATTGGAAAGCACACGGTGGGAGCTTCGCAATATAACCATTGACACTTGAGCTGCTGGAGTGGTCGGTAAGGCGACGACGAAAGAATTTCAGGCCTATTTGTGAATGGGTCTGTTCCAGGATCCTGTACAAATACAACATACCAAAATGATAGTTACAATGATCACGAATCTTGGCACAAATAATACAATCTATCTCAGGATATATGGACATTTTTCGTTTCCCAGATTTGTATAGCTTTCCAGAATAATCAATTAACATTTTCAAGAGATGTGAGCGACGTTGAATTTGTTCCAGCTTCTACTTTGAAACTTGATCTGTCATTTCAATGGCACCCAAATGTCTCGAATCACTTGAAGTGGCCTCTTCACCATATCCTCGGTGGCTCAATTAAGCAAGCAACAGACAATCTCTTCAAGTAAAGCATTCCTCTAACTATACTTCATATTCTTACAATCAACTTCGGTATTGAACGAACGATATAAAAAATCAAGGCTCATAACGCCATCATCCACTTTCTTCATATCTCGGTGGTGTATATTCACACAAAATGCCCCATGACAATTGGCGAGTCTCCAAAGTCGCAGCACAGCAAACAACTCAACTGTCTCTAGAGAGACTATTCATTTCCGATTTCATCACCTTCAATTCCAAGCCTCTTCCAATTTATCATCAGTAATCATCTCTGCACTCTTATGATTAATATACTCCGTTGGTCTGAACACGTAACCCGGATGAACAACCGACAATGCATAACCCGCAATCGCCACAGTTCTACGAGGTAGTCAGTATAATCTTGACATCACAAAGATCAGAATATTCAACTTACATTCCCTCTAAACAAATAAATCCAATCTCATTTTTCATAAAGCTCATTCCCCAGCCTTGCCCCAAAACAGCCATTCTGTAGATAGCACTGATGCCGACTGCCAAAAATGTTGTTGGAAGTGCAATATAGAAATACATAAACCGCCTCGAGGCGCGCGTGTTTTCTGCATACGCATTTAATTGTTCGGGGTAGGCACGAACTTGGATCTTATAATCTGCATGCAAAACACCAAAACAAATCATCGAAAGCAATTGGAAGCTCAAGCCCGCGATGACGATGTTGGAGCCGGTAGAGAGATAGAAGGGTGGGGTAAAGCCAATTGCAGAAGTGCTTTGGAGGAGAGATCCGGAAGTAAGGAGAATGAAGGGGAGAAGTATGACGGAGGTGGAGATGAGAGGGTAGGTGGCGGGATTGATGCGGGAGAGGGTGATGCTGTAGGTTTCGATTATGTTTGTGTAGCAGAGGAATACTCCGTTGAGGAAGAATAGGGGGCCAACTGTGAGAAAAAGATTTTGGAGAGTGAGCCTGAATAATTGTTAGTCTCATCCGGATAGATTTAACAGAAGAATATCTTACCCAACATGACTCCAGGGACTAGATGCCATCATTACTCTCCCAGCATACCCAATTACTTCGCACAAGCTCCCCAGTATGAACGTAGCTGTGAATCCCCATGTCTGATACCTGAAACCTTGTATCAACTGTGCGATCGTAACGATGCAGAAAATGGCCAACAAAGTAGCGTTGGCTGGAAGGGATGGTGCGTATCCAAATGGTGTCGCTGAGACAGGGCATTCGTCTGAAACTTTCAGGCAATTTGCGTAATAAGACATGACTTCAGACGTTTTTCCACGAATTTAAGAAAATAATTCTTTTTGAAAAAAGTAAATATGGGAAAATGAAAGAATGTTGCTTCAAAATGAAGGGTCGAAGATGACTTGTACTCATTCAGAACTTGGCGGCACAGGACTTTTTACTCCATCCCAACATTTTGGCGGGAGCGAAATTATGTACACATCCAACTTACAGGTCGGATTGAAGCCTCAATCAACTGGCAATTTGGCCCCTCAGTTGATGATAGGAAAGGTTACTGGGCCCTTCCCGCCTACGAATCATCATTCCGTCGACCGAATCGTGTTATAGGAGCGGTAATCGATTGCACAGCATTGCAAGTGATATGAAGTGATGGCCGAAAGGAATGCAAAGACTGCGCATGATACACATATTTTGAATCACATAACTAAAGGCTTCAATCGACATAAAAGTAACTTTTCAGAGGTGTTCAAGAATATGAAGCTCGATGGAAGCGGATTGTGTCTGTTTGTGGCCCTAGAACGATTCCTGCAAGGAACTTCCCCGGTCTGAATGGAAATTCTGGTATGTATCTTCTATGAAGACGACCGGGATGAGAAGGTGTTGAGCAAGAGCCATATGTTGGAAATTTTACCGCGCAAGACGATGATCTATATGGTCGGCGGTTCGCATCCTTCGGCTCGACCCCATTCTTCAAGAACGCAAGGACGCTAACTTGATATGCAAACTCCTATAGGGCTCGCTGAGCAGTAACCCGAAGATTTCAGTTAATTATAGAAGTATAACACTTTGGTAATAACTTTCCATGTTAGCATTGATAGAACAATTTAAAAAAAAAATTACTCAATTGAATGATGCATGTACATATAACCATTCGTATGGGCATCTAGTCTTTTTAGACGAAGTTTCTTGCCTCTCGAGCGCTTATGGATGAGTTTTGGGATACTATTACCGCTGAGGATTCATGAGGTCAAAAGGAACGCATCCTAGAGTAGCATCTAAGCGCCTCATGCAACCTGCTCTGGGTGAGCAACATGACATGTTGCATAGGTACCACATGGAGATTAGTAAAATTGATTCAACTACTAGAGTTCTGCTCAAAATTGCGTGTAAAAATTCAAGCATCTCTATAAGTGAAGATGAGTGGTGAATTAATTCGAAATGTGGGCGAAAGACACCCCGAAGAAGCGTCAAAATTGTTGAAAGATAGGATAATTTATCATTACGACGTTTGCGCTGAATACTATTATTCTCTTTGGTAAGTCTTCCTGTGTCGCCTTTGATGTTATACCTTTGCAATCCTTCCAAGATTCACTCAGACTCACAGAAACAGGGGCGAACATATCCATCACGGATACTTCCTCACTCCCACTGATACAAAAGAAATTGCTCAAATACAACAAATAGAACTCTTGGTCCGCCAATCGAACCTCGAACCGGGAAGTAAATTGCTGGATGTTGGATGTGGACTCGGTGGTACATCTCGATATCTAGCACGAGAACTGGGTTGTGAGGTGATAGGAATCGCATTAAGTGATGCAGAGATAAGGATCGCGAGGCGAGTGAGTATAGGAGAGGCAGATGGCGGAGACGAGGATGAAGATGGTTTCATTAGGCTAGGGGAAGGAAGAGTGAAATTCATGGCTTTAGACGCTGAAATGATTGAAGAAAATTTTGGGAATGAAACAACGAAAACGTTTGACTGTGTATGGATTTCGGATGCAATAAGCCATCTTCCAGATAAGAGAAAGTTCGTCAGTGACGTAGCAAGGCTGTTGGATATCGGAGGAAAGCTGGTGCTTGCGGATTGGTTTGCAGTTGATTCATGTATGAACGACGGTCTAAAGACCAAGCAGCAAAATGATGACTTGACAGCTATTGAAAGTAAGATATCTTTAGACATTACGAATGAGTTTGATACTAACCTTGGTGATTTCAAGATGGCATGATGCTTCCTCCACTCATCAGTCAAGAAGTATTTGTACGGTTAGCTGGGATGAAGGGGCTAAGTCTCTTGGTTGAACCACTCGAAATCAGTGAAAAGGTGTCGAGGACATGGTAAGTGACTGTTTGAGTTGTATTCGTGAGTTGGCTGATAACCATGTTAGGGATATATCGTGGTCCTTAATTACAAAGCCAAAATTATGGCTTTTTGCTCTTTCGCAAGGAAGGGAAGGGCTAGCGTTTGTAGGTGCGCTGAGGGCGACGAGAAGGGCGTATTCAAATCAGACATTTCAATATGCTGTTTTGGTGTTTGGGAAGTAATAAACAGGATTGTATATATCTTGTTGTGAAATGTTCTTGGTCAAATGAGTGGTGTATACTATCTCTATAGACATTGCCTATTTCAAAGCTCACATTGGTCATTGAATTCAAGCGGGTCGAGTTCCCTGCATTCGCAAAGCTGCAGTAGAACCAGAAAATCGGTACGAGGATTTGCCAGCTACAACTCCCCTCATCTTGTACACCATCAACACATTTTGATGGATAGTAGGTCGAGTTATGAAACAAACATAAGACTCAATTAAATAGAGATAAGTTATGAGTTCAAGAAATTCTAAGTAGGGAAGTGCGAAAGATGACGAGAAAGTGCTGAAGTGGAGAATTAAACTAAGAACGGGTATGGGCAAGAACGTGGGGATTGGTACTTCCTTCACTAGCAATGTTAGAACTTAGTGGCAGTGGGGAAGAACGCGGAGTGTGAAACTTCAAGCTTAGGCTTAAACTTTAATGGCAAACATGCATTTTCGAAAGACAGACGTCTAATCCAACGTAAGAGTGCAAAGATCTTAAATTTGTACCCAAAGTCCATGTAGAAGCCGTCTGACTAAATAGAAGCCCTAGTGGTTCCTGTGAAATGAAGTGAATAAAAGAGCAATATGTGATAAATCAATTCTTTGTCCCCGTTCTTAAATAACAGCTGCCAGCAGTCCCACATGCCTATTTCATGAACATGGCATTCATAATCACATTAACATCATTGCGCCGGCAGTACTCCCTAATTAACATCCAATGGCAAAATCATAAACAAAGGCTTGCCCAAACCAGTCCACCGGCCACATGATCATCTTTCGCATCCTTCCTTTTATACATCACTCAAATTTTGGTACCTATTTGCCAGCTAATTTCTTGCCTTCCTTTTGTGTTGGCCAGATGAGTTGTAGGGTCTGACAGATTGAAGGCCATCTGCTCGTGAATTTCGGGGGTTTCAACCCAAGTGTCGAGAGGTGTTGAGCCACTGGTAAAGGTTGGGAAAATGGAGTATGCAGATTGGTGCTGCAACCCGACCGAGTCACTTTGACTCATGGGGATGTTAGTGTCCCCATTATAATCAACGGACGTAGTTGGAGTCGGGATAAAGATCGAGGACTGCGATATCGATTCGGAGGATGAAACGGTATATTGCGGTCTCATGGAGGTTTCCGTATCTGCATAAGAGCTAGCAACACAAGTACTTTCGGGTAGACGATGGTCGAACGAAGACCGTGCCGATGTATTCACAAAATTGTTGTGTTGGTCGCTCTTCGCTGTCGCAAAGTTGCAACTGGTAGAGAACTCATCGACCAAGTCTGAAGCAAGGTCTTCGGCGATGTCACTAGAGTATTGATTCATAGAAATTGTATCGCCTTGGAAAATCCACTCGCATACATTGTTCGACGGCACGTGGATGCCTGTGAGGTCAGGAATCGATGTTTGGCAAGAGCTCAACATTCTGGTTGAGGTAGCTAGGTAGCGAAGTTAGTCTCTGAGAGTCATTGGCAAATGAATGAAGGGGTTGATGATGAACATACACTTTTGGTGATTGGAAAAGGAGGTAAGTAAAATCTATAGTAATGGCAAGAATAGCGAGTCGGCTTTTTATAACAATCAATCCTGCAAGCTACTTTCGATTGAATAGTAGAGCTTGTTGAAGGTAAATCAAATGATTGTCAATTTAAGAGGGGTGGTAATTATCGGATAACGGAGAAAGACTAGGTATCTACAATTTACCTATCCAACCTACCTCACTCATTTCATTACTTACCTCACTCTCTCAGTACAGCACACCAATCAATCACCGGTAGCGTCTGTCGCTTGCCAAAAATATCATTGTAAACGCGTTCCAATCCTTGATAGTATCAAGTCACGGGGAGTGACTTTGAAAAGGGCGATTTCGCTGGCACTGTACATATTCTCTTAATCAGTCCGCTTGGCACGCCCTCACAAGTTCTTCTTTAATCCATAAGAGTATTGTATAGTGCCCTAGTCTAGAGCCAATCAGACCTCTTGGTTCGTCTGGATCCTTCGTCGCGATCAATTGTTGCGTGCGATTGGTCGTAGCTGCATGAACAGCTCAATGCCTCAAAGGCGGTCATCATTGAACCGAACAATCATAAGACAAAAATGAAAAAGGTAATTTTCATAGAGGACGGTCGCCCTTAAGTGTAAAGAGCATGTTCAGAGAGGGCGAGCCCTTATATCAATTGCTTCAAACCTTGCTTTCCAACAGTGGGTAGGATGCACACAGCCATCATGCAAGGATTCAGCGCGAATTTGCATGGAGGACAGTAACCCTTGCGACCGACATGATGATAACATTTGATTCGATATCGGAAATGATCAGACGGATCGTATGACCATTTTTGCAGAAGCACCCGAAGATGGGCGCAACAATGGAGGGAAGATCATTGAGGCAGAAGGAGGGACCCGTATAGCACTCGTTCCTGATGACCAATTGAAAGAATCATGTTGCAAGTCGACTCGCTCTTTGATGCATGGCTGCTATCCTGCATGTGATGGATGTTACTTTTTCGTGCAATCGCCCTTTAGCCCCCAAATGCCTGACCACATTTTGACAAGGGACATGGGTGAGTCAAATGAATAATACCCCGGATATGCTGTAGAACTTCGAACTTCGTTTGATGTGAAAAAGAGCGTCATCCTATTCAACTTATTCTCTTATGACTGGATCGAGAATGCTGTAATCTTACAAGCACATATTTCGTGATCATTATACATGTGCTCTGTATGTCAATGTAGCCCGGAAAGGCTCATGATCAGACCCATCTCGCGCCATTGCAAGGTAGCAATACTCTTGAATTTACCAATCATTACCAAATTCCACATTCCTTTATATGACAGATTCTTTGCAAAGGGAAATACCTTTGCTGGACATCGTCGATATTGTGGCGGAAGTTCGGGAGCTTCTGCCATGCACGTGATCTAACCACTTCGGATATCCCTTAATCTCCTTAGCCCCGATAGCCAAGAATTCTTTTGCCCCTTTTCTCGTCGCTGCCAAGATGATACATCTTTTTTTTACTTTCTCTGTGCTATAAGAAGCTTTTACCGCCGGTCAAATGAGAAGTTCGGATCATGTCAAATTCTCCGTCTGTTTGTCCAGTCCGAAGCAATTGGGCTAGGCGTGGGTGATTGTAGCGCATCCAGCGCTTCAAGAAGCTTGCTCCTTGATAATCATCATTATGACGAAAATCGGACATTGAACTGTACAACGTATAAATCTTTCGTTGTGAAGTCACATAATCTGGCACGAGACTCAGTAACACAATCCTCTTTTGTATAGCGTTGCAGCCTTTCAGTCACCTTCCCAATCAACATACTGACTAGTATGTCGATTCCTCCGCCTTGGCAAGTGGCTTGCAAGACTTTATATGAGATTCGACAAGACTGGTGGTGGATAAGTAGGTTTTAGTGTGGTTTCACACACGTGATGATCGTCGCGGACAAATCTTAGCCTCCAACCAGAAAGCATAGATGTGTTCTAGATTCATGCTAAATGGAAGATTTAAGGGACTGATCAAACCCTACTTTAAATTGGTGGTTCAAATAAAGTTTCTCTGGCAAACTTCACCATTCGTGGAAAATTCAAACTTGTCAACACGAGGGAAGTGCCGACCCGCTGCCAAGCTGAAATCTGGGGATGTGGAGTTGAAACATAGGGGAATTCACATCACTGCAGATTAGTTTTCGTCTGAAGATTGTGGAGATAATATCTAGTGCCGGTATGTTCAACATCTGATGCCTACGAGCTGCCGTTTTCTGGTAAATTATGGATGATCCTCTCAACGTTCCCGCCTGAGTTTATATTGATTTGCGGAAAACCAATGTACATAGTTATTCCGGCCCATGACAAATTCATTTCGCTCATTATTCGGCGATTGTTCGCATGTAAAGAATACGATTCCGGGAGATTGCTATGCTTGGCCTCTAGGACTTCATAAAGGCGGATGTCCTCAAGACCTCACCTTGCCAATTTTGACTTCCATCCATTCTACTTGATCGTCTCATCATGCATAAGAACTCTCAGATCTCTGGGCTTTTAGCCCTCACCTTGGCAGGTGCTTGCACTGCCCAGACAGCTTGTACTGCTTCGGTGTATTCCCAAATCGCTCCTTGTGTTGCGTCTTCTACCGCCATTGTTTTGAGCAACGTATTTGCACCATCAGGTAGCAGTATTGACCTTACCAAAGTTAAGGCCGGTACAACGAT
Source organism: Botrytis hyacinthi (assembly GCA_004786245.1). Lineage (NCBI taxonomy): Eukaryota > Fungi > Ascomycota > Leotiomycetes > Helotiales > Sclerotiniaceae > Botrytis > Botrytis hyacinthi. The sequence goes on from PQXK01000002.1 coordinate 149,634, forward strand.
CACCTTCGCTGGAAAAACCACATTTGGATTCACCAATGACAGTAGCTTCGAGCCAATCAAGCTGGGAGGTTCTGGAATCACTGTTACCGCTGAGCCCAATGCAATTATAGATGGTAATGGCCAAGCTTATTGGGATGGTCTTGGTTCAAACGGTGGTGTGCCAAAGTATGTCTCCACGGCAATTCAATGACCATGCAGCTAAAAATGAATTTAGGCCCAACCATTTCATTGCAGCCTCGAAATTGATCGGAAATTCTATAATTGAGAATCTTTACATTCAAAACTGGCCCGTCCATCTTTTCACTATTACCGGTGCTGTTGGACTGACCATTCAAAATTTGGTCCTCAACAACACAGCAGGAGACGCGCCGAATGCAGCAAGTGGTAAATTGGCCGCAGCACATAATTCAGATGGATTTGATGTCAGCTCATCCAGCAACACAATAATCAAGAATACACAAGTATTCAATCAGGATGATTGTGTAGCCGTCACGAGCGGGAACAACATCACCATTGATGGATTATATTGCTCAGGTGGTCATGGTCTCTCTATCGGATCTGTTGGTGGAAAGAGTAACAACAATGTTACAAATATCACAGTAAGTTATATTTCCTTCGATATCGAAGAACTTACTTACTCATATATTTTCAGTTCAAGAACAGCGAATTAGTCAATTCCAGCAACGGAGCTCGCATCAAGTCGAATTCCGGAACTACCGGTTTCATCTCCAACATCACATACAGCAACATCAAGCTCACCAATATTGATACTTACGGAATCGATGTACAGCAAGATTATCTTAACGGAGGCCCAACAGGAAAGCCAACTAACGGTGTCAAGATTGAGAACATTCTATTTGAAAATGTGGTGGGAACAGCTGCAGCCAGTGCTACAAATTACTTTGTGCTTTGTGGTGAGGGAAGCTGTAGCAATATCAAGTTCTCTGGTGTTAAGATCACAGGAGGTGCAAAAAACAGCACCTGTAACTACCCAGCAACTGGCTGCCCCGCATAAATATAATGGGGAGCGAGGGGTAGTGAGAGAATAAAGGTCGTCTGAAATAGGAGGAAAGAGAGGATGAAAGATGTATATACTTGTGCACCGTTTTTTGTATATAAAATTAAAATATTCGCAGAAATTATATTTTATAATCACAGATATGTATAACTAATATACTAACATGTTGTGAATCGGCTGCTCTAAGGCTCACATGAAACGAGGGAGGGATCATCAAGACAGGTATCTCTCAATCCTCAGTTTATATCGTAATCTAAGGTCAAGTCATACTTTTAATTACATCCACTATACACCATGTATATTCGTGTATACCGAGCAATCAACATGACAACGGCACTTAATAACCCACTCAAAGATATCAGACGACCAATTTTTCGACTCTAAAGCGACATAGGGTGGCAGGCTAGGGTTTCACGATATGGGATTTTGGTCAAGGAGTAAGGTGAACGTCACTTTGGACCGAACATCGTCTGTTAACACAAACACGATAAGGCTCAAAAGACCCTGAAATAGTGGAACAAAATGAGCTGACCGAGCGGTGAATTTGTCAGAACAATACCTGAATCCTACGGCCCTAAATGAGGGCCATCCTATCCTCATAGTGTAGCGGGGTTCGGACACCCATAACTCCACAAGATTCCATGGGGAAATATCCCCGCGCCGACTCCCATCTTCCGCATAAACGTTGCTTGTCGTGACATCGCGGTCCGCATGTAGTATTATGCAAAAAAATACACGTTTTTATATGCAACACGCAGGAGAATCGTAATAATGTGCGGCACGGCGTTGACTGCCCCTTTCCGTAAACGATCTGTGACTTGCGTCCGAAACTTACGTCGGTCGACCCGGTCGGTCATGCACGACTCGTGTGTCTCAAAATGAACAAAAAGGCAAAATCTTTCCTCTGTTGAAGAATTTTCGGACGTAGTATACCTTAAAAAGTAGTATGCCCGTACAGAAATGGAAACTTTAAGAGCCACTTTACCTGTGCAGAGAAAAGCCCCGAGATCAACAAATTTCAAAATAGCTCAAGCCCGTCTCAAACCAAGCCCTACAAATCACAATGCCTATGAACTTGCTTCGTTTATGAGCTTTGATTTTGATACCTAGAAAAAGAGTTCTCAACAACGCGATTGCGACCGTATACGGTTGCTCGCGCCGAAGTGCCTTTGCTTCATAGTCCACTCGGTTGTCTCAACATTGGCCGTCTCCGTGCATCTTGATCCTAATAGAATATCCTTTTTCGATACGATTCTCCGATGTCAATGCACACATCTAGGAATCGCGCATCTGCATCTTCTTTCGGTTCGTCTCCGATGACATACAGCAAAACCTCCCTGTAAGGATACCGGTCTTTGTAGTCTTATTTAGAGACACTCGATTAATTCTGACCCAACAACAATTTGATTCCGATTGGTCCCAATCAGGTAACATTTTCGTGATATCTTTGGTGGAAATCAATCAAGATATCGATAAACGGTTAGATGATGACGACAATCCTGATGATTCTAACGGTCTAATAAGGACACAAGTAATCCCGAGATCTCAAAATATAAGGATATTCTGATGAGAGGATTTTAAGGATATAGATCATTCTCAGGTACCCAATATCCTTCTAGAGAGGTCTTGCTGTAGTTCATGCCGGACGACCTCCATGCTGCTGAGCCTTATAATAGGGATAAGTTTTTGCTTTCGGGAAAATCCTAGAACGGCATGTCGGTACTTTCGGCATGGTAACCCAAATAGGAAGCAAAGCCATCTCGGTGAGGCAAGAAGATCGTCCGCGAGCCTGCCTCGGCTCACGGTTATCGGTGAACCTTGAGTATTTGAACCATTTTGTCATCGAACGCAGCAACGTTTGAAGGTTTGAGGAAAACTGCATCGGAAGACATACGCAAGTTTGGAAAAAGCGCCTTGAGACTTTTGTGGATTTGAGTGAATATTGCAACGCGATTGCTTCGGAGAAATCTATTGATACGGGAGAAGAGGCATCGAATTACGACGCGAGACAGTACCTGGATGACCTTGGTTGCGGTGTAGTGTTTATTATAGATTTTTGATTGTATTGGATCGGTCCGCATTGCAGTAAGCCCACATCACGTCAAGCGTTTGATCTAGAAACGGAAAGAGATACAAATCTGTTCGGAAGGGTATCTCGGACGAAAAAGCAACGATTCGCGCATATATAAGAGACCGACTGCAGACGGAATATCAAAATGGAGGGTCAAAAGATTAAACGTTCAAAGAACATAATGGCTCAATCAACATACCAATCGGTGGTTTTAGCAAAGCGTCCTACTGGACAAATTGTTCCAGGAGAGACTTTTGAGAAGAAGGAGAATCCAATGGTAACGGAGGCAGATCTCAAAGATGATCAAGTCTTGGTTGAAGTGTTATATCTTTCATTGGATCCGGCCATGAGAGGTTGGTTAAATGGTACGTACCGGCTGTTATATTCTTTCCTCTATTACCCTATTAGCCAGTGATGAATGATGTGGAGGGCAACATTATTGACACACCCCGCTTCCACACGTGATAAATGCTGACATTGAATGCTGGAATAGACAGAAGATCATATGTTCCACCTGTACAAATTGGTGAGGTTATGCGTGGTGTTTCCATTGGAAAGGTCATCGCCAGCAAATCATCGAAATTCAATGTCGGTGACTACGCATCCGGCATTACAGGATGGAAAGAAGTAGCTATCATGGCTTCCAAAGACCTCACGCCTATTGATCTTCCACCCAACGGCAAGCTCACCGATGCCCTTGGTGTTCTTGGAATGACTGGTCTTACTGCCTACTTCGGAATTCTCGAAGTTGGAAAAATCAAGGCTGGAGATTTCGTTGTAGTATCTGGTGCCGCTGGTGCTACTGGAAGTGTTGTTTGTCAAATTGCTAAGCTTAAGGGAGCCAAGGTTTTGGGTCTTGCTGGAAGTGATGACAAAGTACAATGGTTGAAGGAATTGGGTTGTGATGATGCTTTGAACTATAAGGATAAGGATTTCCCATCCAAGTTCAAGGCTGCTACACCAAACTTCATCGATGTATTCTTTGACAATGTCGGAGGAGAGATCTTGGAGCTTGCTCTCAGCAGAGCTAAGCCATTCTCAACTTTCGTTATGTGCGGTGCTATCAGTCAATATAACTCTGATACTCCAGTTGGACCAAAGGTATGCTATACTCTCTCCAAATATTGCTTGCCGCACTTGCTGACCAAAGTTAGAACTTCTCAATGATCATTGCAATGAGAATTCGTCTTCAAGGTTTCATCGTCTTCGATTACGCATCCAAGTATGCTGAAGCCCGTAAAGAGATGTCTCAATGGTTGGCAGAAGGCAAGCTCCAAAGAAAGGAGACTATTATCAAGGGTGGACTTGGTGTTGCCGAAAAAGCTTTAATGGAATTGTATCAAGGTGTTAATACTGGTAAGTTCTTATCCTATCTCAGTACTTGTAAAACTTTTTACTGACAATCTATAGGTAAATTATTGGTCGAGATTAAGGAAGATAGTTCTGTTGCTTCCCGTTTGTAAGAGATACCTAGATAGATTAATGCATGAATGATGAAACATACACACTGTATATCCCACGAGTTCCTTTCAAGACGTTGTTTAGGACGTCTTATCCTGTTTCAAAGTTACTTTTTATCTTATGAGAAATCTGTTACAATGGTGCAATGAACTCTCAAATGCCCAACTAGATTTGCAACGTACATTCATAAACTCCGTGATCTATCTAACATTGAGATGCTTAAGAGAACATGCAAGTTTTCATAACCTAAACTTACAATTCGCCAGAGGCTCAAATGTCCTCCTGAGTCTCGTCACCCTCCGCCCCAGTTCATGATCTCCACCAATTCCATCAGCCGTACTTTTACACTCAAGGCCCACCACTCCGCCCCACCATCCCTCCGCTACCCACTACCCACTCCGTCCTTACGCCCGCGCACAAACCCTAGCCCTGTCTCATGATTCGTCTCCGCTATCGCTATCGCTACACCCCCACTAAGCACATCCACCATACCCCCTCCATCCACTCATATTCTCCTCCCTCCACTCCCTCCATCCACAGTCATTCTTCAGCCCCCACCACAATCTTGTGATATAGATACTTTTCTATGTCGCCACCATCCATCACATAACCCAATCAGGTCCCTTAGCTCAGTTGGTTAGAGCGTGGTGCTAATATCAGTCCTGTTCACTCATGTAGATTTGGCACGCCAAGGTCGGCGGTTCGAGACCGCCAGGGATCAGTTCTTTTGCTGTGTTCGACTGCGAAAGAGCTTCTCTCTGTGCTAACAAAATGGTGCGGCCATTCTTCCTTTTTTCTTTTTCCAAAGAAGAGTAAGGCATCCCTAATACATTCAGTGTTTTCAGAATGACACCAGGCTAAGTAACTCAAATACATATGGTTCTAAATCTTAGAATGCTTCAACTGCAATTCTATTTCAATCGTTTTTGGGAAAAGAAGAAAGTTACTACATGATAGAGGGAGGTATTGTTGTATACATCCGACCTCGTTTGGGCATAAAATATCTAACCTATATACAAAAGGGGAGATAGTTTTGAAAGTAATCATCGAAGATAACAAGCCCGAAAGTGAAGGCATTATTATTATACGTAGTCTAATCGTCGCTTTTTCGACAGAGCGTCGCGAAGAACCGAGGAAACTTGACAAAAAAGGGGGGAAGTTGCCATCTATGAGTTCAAACGAAGACTCACGTGATAACGATACAACACAAGAGCTATGTTGATTGTTGGAGAATCCGATTTCTTATTTCGAATGTGATTATGAGATGGAATGTATACTCTGCACATAGGGCGTGGAACTTGGAGATATAAAATATCTGTAGAATCTCTATGTATGGGATTTCGAGGTAACGCAGGCGTATACTTGAACACACAAATCGCTTCTTGAGAGATAGCTTTCTGGTCATTACGAGAATAGTACCATCCTATATTTGGTTCGACATGGTTCAATAAGGTTACGAAATGAGACTTACTAGGTGATCATGATGAGTATATCATGATATCGAGGAATGTATGTATAAAGTCGGACCACCTCGAATACGAATACTTGAAGTTGGCACTTAAAGATAGATAGATATCTAGAAGATATACATTGAATAGAAATAAGTCAAGAGAAGAATAACTCAGAGGAAAGAAATGCTATAGAGTCACTCGCAAAAGAACTATATTAGTCGTGCTACTAGAGATATGTTTACAAAGGACATGCCAGTTATTCGAGTAGATAGGTAGTTCACGAAGGAATGGTTCCCTACTCCTTAAACAGGCAAAGAACGAAATGGCATTGTAGGAAAGAAAGTAGTTTGGTAACGATTCAACAGTATTATGGTAATTTTCACCAGGGAAATTATGCTGCCGCTCTAATCTAATGCACGTCTCCGGTCAAAAGAAAAACAAAGGGATCCAACGCAAAAAATGTTCTCCTCCACCCAGGTACAACACACTCTTTCCCAAGCAAGAAACGACCCATCATACAAAAAACCATCAAAAAGGTCAAAAAACAAACGACATGTGCAGGATTTGAACCTACGAGGCCGAAACCATAAGATAACCGAATTATTCATTCAAGTCTTACCCATTAACCACTCTGGCAACATGCCCATCATACAAGTTTGCGTGATTTGTTGATGATGTAATCTAGTTCTAAACCTATATTCATCGATTGTGAAAAAGTGGACGAGAGGATTGAACAACTCGGGTAATATTCGGAAACCAAGGTATGAGATGAGAGCTCAATGGAGCTTCAGGAATGTGAGGACGACCCCGCGTTCAAAAGTAGGTAACGAAGACCTGAATTGCGATTTGATTATCCCACTTCACTACACTACTTCACTACACAATTACAACTACAACTACAAGCCCAAACCTCACGTTCAAATAAACTCACATACTATCACCCAAAATGGCATCTCAAGCAGCATGTATCTTCTGCAAGATAATCAAAGGCAAGTTTCTCATCTCTGTCACATCTCAGCGCACTTCCAACGCTCGATGCAAAAGCTAACCTGGTTATCCATCCGTAGGAGATATCCCCTCTTTCAAACTCTACGAATCGGAAAAGGTGCTTGCGTTTTTGGATATTAATCCTTTGTCGAAGGGTCATGCTGTTAGTAATTTCTTGTATTCGTGTTGTCGGATAGAAGCTTGTATACTTGTGTTTCGGCGGGTGAAGCTATTCCGAGGTTTCCAGGTTATGAATGGAGGGTGGATGAGATATACAGATAGGACAAAACTAACACATCTATCAACATCTAGCTCGTAATCCCCAAACACCACGGCGAGAAATTGGTCGATATCCCCGATGATCAGTTAGAGGAGATTCTGGTACCTATCTCTTTTCCTTCCTTCTCATCCTCTCTTCGCATTTCCTCGATATCATACTCGAATAGATGAATATCACATCCACGCACATGTATTACAATGGAATTACACCAGATAAGGAATTCTCAAGGATAAGAAAAATACTAACACAATACTCCTACCTAGCCCGTAGTAAAGAAACTCGTCGTAGCAACCGGTGCGGAAAATTACAATGTGCTACAGAATAACGGACGTATTGCGCATCAGGAGGTTGATCACGTATGTTTCTCGTCTTGTTTCCCTCATACTTCCTAAATCTCTCTCCCCTACTATTCCCATCATAGACTACAATAACTAACAGCTCTTCTAGGTACATTTCCATATGGTTCGTCCCCTCTCCTCTGTCATCCTCACAATACCCAATACCCAATACCCAATACCCAATACCCAATTCCCAATTCCCATCCCACCCCATCCCATCCCAAACTAACCTCCTCCCCTCCTCCACAGATCCCCAAACCCTCCACCGAAGAAGGCATGTCCATCGGCTGGCCGCAACAAAAAACCGACATGGACAAACTAAAAGCTCTCTTTGCAGAGATAAAATCCAAGATGTAAATAACTATAAATATCCGTTGTATTTAGAAGCAAGCAAGGAAGGAAGGAAGCGAAGCAGGCGTTGAGAATCAATACTTTCTAATGAGTTATTGGAGAGAGGAAGAACAATTTTATTCCAGGGTTTTTTTTAACTGTTTATAAGGATCGCAGAGTGTATTGTATGTAGAGTGCAGGAAGATGATCAATGATGAATGAATGAATAAATAAATGCAATGAGAAGAGACTGAAAAGATACATGATATGATAAATCGCAACTCTCAAAAAGTGAATTCCATTCCCCTCACCATCTATCCAGTATACCTACCTCATCTCAACCGCAAAATCTCATTCTAGTCTAGCTCAGCTCAAAATCCATAAAGCATAACCCAGTGCAAATGCAAGATTACTACCTACCTACCTACCTACCTACTTACCTACTTGGTCTATACACGAGTAGCATATAACATAAAATGTTCTTTAATCTCCCCTCTCCCCTCTCCCCTCTCCCCTCTCCCTCTCCCTCTCCCTCTCCCAACACAGATCAATCGATAAGTCTAGGAAATCAGGAAGAGGTGCGTAGTGGTAGTTCAAAAACAAAGTTTCAATAACAGAAAGCATGTACGTACCTACACCTAGTAAGATACACATGTATATACGTACATACATACACATATACATACATAGAACCAAGCTTACAAAAAGAAATTTGTAACCCTACCTACCTACACAATTGCACTGCTCCCTCTCTCGATTACATATACACACATGTATAAACATATACATATATCCATTAAAATACCTTGCATTCCTCACCATTCTCGTACTTGCTGATTGCTGCATCAATCAATCGAAGAACCAAGACCTGACCTGATTGTATACTCGATATCAAGATATCTCTTTCTTATTTTATTCTTCTACTCTTATTCTGATTCTGATTCTGATTCTGATTCTCGCTCTTATTCTCATTATATATCTTCCTATTCCTATAGCCTTTCCTATTCCTCTCCCTCTCCCTCTCCCTCTCCCTCTCCCTTTCCTTCCCCTTCACAACCCCAATCTAATCAATATCATCCGCCGAAGTTTCCACCGCTGGAGTAGCCGCAGGAGCCGCAACCGCAGGAGCCGTTTCTCCCTTAGCCTTTGGGTAAAAATCCAATTTCCCCCCTGGATTAATGACGCCCGTTCGATCATACAGACTCTTTGCCCTAACATAGGGATCCAATTTCCAATAATCATCTCTGAGCTCCTTTGCCAACGCTGTCCTCCTAGTCTTGATTTCGGGTGTCTTTCCTTCCGAGTTGATCCACTCCAGTGTAGCTTTCTCATACGCATCCACGATATTTTCTCTTTCTTTTAGGAGCTTGTCTCGGGTTGCTGTATCTTTCAACAAGTCGTTTTCGCCGGGAACTGGTTCTACGAATTTGTATTCCCAGTTCTCGTCGCCGCCGAGTTCGGCGAGGATTTGAGAACGAGGAACGAATTCGGACATCTCTTCGACGTTATTTGTGAATTGGACTTTAGAGGCGACGACGGGGTCTAGCCAGCCACGTATTATTTTCCAGATACCTGGGGAAGTTAGTGAAAGGATTTTTGTAGAGGGGGAAGTGGAAGTTTACCTTGGAAGACCCATGGTGCTCTATGAACTAGGACTACGCCCAAACTTTCGGGGTAGTTGGCTTCGAAACATTTGATCATGAATTTGACAGGTCCATAATCCTATTATGAAATTAGTAAATTTCTGTGCAAAGGAGGTGGGAGGGGGTTCAATTACCATATTGGCCAGAGAAAATCCAGTCATATCGAATACTACACACTATCATGTTGTCAGTACTTGTTTTACCGAGTAAACTCAACATGGAAAGTGCATTCTTACAGCAGTATCTACTGGTGGTTCCAATAGCATCCTAGCCGATTCTATAATGAAAACTGTATATCTTTCCAAACTTTCTTCCGACTGCTCTCCTTGTTTGTGTAAGCGAGCTCTCACAAAGCACATTGGTCTTCCGGCTCTGTAAGAATTTCATATCAGCAATGATCTAAATATGTGTGTATCGATGAGAGGTAAGATAGATGATATTCGAATTAATAAGTGAATAGAAAACCGAGGATACATACTTGTCTACACCATGCAAGAAACTCTTTCCCGAGCGCATCTGCATAAGGAATCCTTCTGCATGTCTCTTCTTTTCAGCATTAGTCGACTTCTCATCTTCAACAGCAGCCAATTCTCCATTTTTCATGATATCATCATCAACATGCATATCCGAAGCTCTCCATCTCATGGTAGAAATCATCATGACCAATGCCTTATCCACATCCCATTTTCTCGCTCTCAAGAACCTCAATAGAAGCGCATCCGGATGATCATATTTCACCATACTCCAGAATGCCGCACGAATTGAAGCTGGTGGCAGACTAGCCAAAGCATCGTGAAATTCCTTGGTTTGCCCATATTTATCGTCCGCATCCGAAGCATTCGAGATACGCGAAGCAGCGCTTGTAGATTTTGTGGATGCAGCATCTTCATCCTTATTTTTCCTGCGCAGGGCAGAGAATCTCTTCTTTTTAGGTTTCTCGGGAGCCGAGGTATCCGATTTTGCAACACCATTGCTCACTTCCGAATCGCCACTGGTACCGTTGGTATCTGCTTGGGGATCAAGTACGCCGAAGACTTGTAAGGTGGCAACCCAGAACTCTCGTAATTTCTCTTCTTCATGTGCTGTCAATGTGCCAGGTCGACCTGGAAGTGTTTCGCCCGTCATTTTGTAATATTCGTAATATTCTTGCTCGGGGTCAATTTGTACCTGTTGTGGTTGGAGTGTATGTGTCTTTGGCTGACTGTATGTTGAAGTGTAGAGAAATGCGCTGCTAATGAATGTAAGGAGTAAGACGGTAGCCCAATTTCCTAAGCTGCTTTGCACAAGCGTTCGCAAAGATGTTTCACAAGAAGTATTGCGCTTTTCAAGGCAGTTGAGTGACAATGAGGATGTGCTTCGATTATAGATAGAAGTTGTAGCGCTCGACCTTTTCCAAGTGGAGTTAGGAAGTAAAGTTGCGCGCTTTTCCGGATTCAATCCCTTGATCTTCAAAGTGTTTGAATGGATTTCAGTATAGTTGCGACGAAGGGGCGCAAATGCTTGTATCCTACCAAGAGATCGAATAAGACCCACGCGGCTATGAATACGACGTATTAACGTAGCAGGTATAGAAAATGAATACTGCGTATATTGATGCACAAAACCACCGGTCACTCCAGCTGGTATTTTCATGGAAAAGATGTGTAGTCGATTATTTTCAATTCTTGAATGAGAGTCAAGATGAAGGAGGGGTTGAGGTTGGAAGTGAGGGGAGTCGAGCCTTGATATATGGGCCTCTCGAATCAATGTCACCAGAAAAGCAAACTTGTTACGGGATGAGGTCAAGTTGTGTATGGGCTTATTGTATACCACAATATTATAAATGCTAAGCAAATCATTCCTTTACTCAATCCTTTTAGTATCCAAACTCAAAGTTACAAGAAATTAGAATACGCTCGATACGATTCACGAGCAACGGAAACATCTTCTAATCCGAAGAAGCCGCGGATCATCAGAAGTGCTTCAACCCAATTTCCTTTTTTTCTCCATACCCGTTCTGCAGTTCATAAAAAGTTCGTCATTGTGCGGCGCTCTGTTCAAGATGTTGTGTGTGCCTCTGTGCCCAAAAGACTCGTGCACACGACATAAAATTGTAGGTGCGTGTGGTAGCGGGGTAAAGAATGTATTTAATGCAAGAATGAGATCTACTGGTAGGTAGGTAGGTAGGTAGGTATGTAAGTAGGTAGGTAGCTCACTCTGGACGAAATAAACGGCACAGAGTGAGGGTAGGTACACCGCTCTTGGTCAAAAGATATCAACCCTGGATTGTGTTGTATGTTGTACAGATACATAGTACATAGTACATAGTACATAGTACATACAACATACATACATACCTAGCATTGAATATTTAGTACCTCCAGGGCTACGCGACAACTTTTATTTGCGCATTGATTGGGTATTGACGATAAGGTCGTGAACCCAGAATTTGTACCAAGGCTTCCTCTCATAAACAAAACAACAATACCAGTACATTTACATCTACAACCACAAATACAACCACAATCACGACCACAACCACCACCACAATCACAATTACAACCACAACCACCACCACCACCACAATCACAATGACCTCCACCACCCCCCTCAACGACGGCCATAGCAGCGTCAAAAGATCCCACTCCGCCTCTCGAAACCCGCTGTCTCGTCCAACCACTCCTCTCCGACCATCTTCCCGTTCTTCCCTTCGCGATTCGGCGAGAAAAAGTACTGGCGGTTATTCGAGCGCGCCTTTGGAAGCATTTGAACCTGCGTTTGCGGAATTGTCTGATTCCATGGCAGATTTAGAAGCCAATTTTATGCATTTACAATTGATGCATGAGAGCTTGGCGAGGTTTAGTGAGAACTTTGCCAGTTTTCTTTATGGGTTGAATATGAATGCTTTTTGCGTCGATTTTCCCGAGGTTTGTTTACTTGGGTTGGCCTATTTTATTGGCATTGGTTGATTAGATTACTAGGCACCTATTCCAGATTCATTTCGTCGAGCACAAGAACAGGAGGAGCAATTAGGTCAGTATAACAGATCCCTAGGCAATGAAAAAGCTACTGATAGGTATCATAGGTAAATCAACAAATTCAGAAAGATTTCGTGGTGAGATTGATGGAGAAACAACATTTTTGTAAGCAACATATTATTCGCTGCTATGGTTCATGGTTCATGGCTCATTGATTTCTCTAGGACCACGGATACCTCCTTCGTTGATAATCCTCCTCCAACCTCCTCGAGAGGAACCCCGAAATTCACAACCCCAGCACCATCAAGAATAGCAGGCTCTTCTGGCCGAGGTGGCTCTTCGGGTGGCTCTGGCTCATCTGGTAGAGGCATTCCCGTTCCGCGTGGTGGACGTGGCGGTAGAGCAAGTGGTCTTGCAAGAGGTCGAGGTCGGGGTGTAAGATGAGACGGAAATACACATTAAAAAGTCCCTTCTCCACCGTGATACCCCGCCATAGATTTTGTAGTAGCCACGATAAACTAAGCTTTGATAAACCCCTCCTATGATTACTCCATGTCGAGGGGCAATGATATCTGTGCTCAGGTTTCCTGGTCGTCGATAAATCCGGAGTTTTCCATCTCTACCTCTACATCTAGAGCCTTATTTCTCTTGCCATTATCTGCAGGTCCTTGGCCAATAGCTGCTTCAGCATCTCTTTGTGTATATGGACCTTCCTTCAATGCCTTGACTCTATTGTATCAAATTAATATCTTGCTATACAAACTTTTTCCCGTGATCGCAGAACCTACCTTCTCTTGTGAGGTTTGCCCTTGAGATGCGAAAGCATACTATTCTCCGATTCATACCATTTTGCGCACTCAATGCAATACCATTTTCCTAAGCCTGGCAAATCCTCTGCGGCTTTTGAATTTTTATGTTGCGCAAGATGTTTTGGAGAACGAATATCGGCAGAAATCTGATCGAGATCTCTGTTGTGAGAAAGATTAGTTTTGCGCACAAATTTTTTCCATATCTAACAAGTGACCATTGAACTTACCTCAATCTTCTTCTGGTCTTGGTCTTTGTTGATTTTTGAGGAATACCCATTGTGATGTGTTAGTACTAAGTAGTATTAATATCGTGATATCTTATTTCATCGACTTGATTGGAGTTTTACTGGAAATGGAAATCTCGATGTATCGGACAATGGTTGACAGTCGCAAACTCCGCAATCTTGAATTACTAAAAAATTTGCTGTACGATAGGCTTTAATTTTTTTGGAAATTACGGGGAAACTTTTACCCATCCATGATATGATCCCACTATTTGGGGGGATCCACTTTAGAGTCTCGAGCCAATCCAAGGTGGTGCATCTGTCCGAGGTTTCACGGTTAGATCGGGAAGAGAGAGAGAGAGAGTGCGGAAGTTTTGAACGATTTGGGAAAGCTCCGCTCCATCTGTCCCGGACTCCCGGCGGAAGTAGGATTTGTTCTACGTGCAAATGCCATCGAGATTGTATTGGATGTTCCATAATATTTATATGCATTGGTGATGATGGTATGATTATAACGAGTGGAAGTCTTCAGGTATTTATAACATTCAAGATCAAGATAGCTGAAAATGACCAAGCTATCTGACTGAGTACGTATATCTTAGATACTATCAATTCAACACCATCGATAAGAGCATGTACCATATCCATATAATATCAACAACATTCCCAACTCTTCAAGAACCAACTCAACCTCGGGGAGGTCCTGTATTCATAGCACATGATCGGAGTAGAAGTCCGCCTTCGCATCGCACCGGACCCGTTAGACGGACAATCACAGTGAAGCCAGATTCACAAGCAAATGAGAATGTGGATAAATGTGGACAAATGGAAGCGGGCACTGAAATCTGATTGGTGATGAATCTGAAAATTTTATCCACTTATCGACCTGCAGACCTACGAAAAATTCGCATTGGAAATATCGTATAGCCGCAAACAAAGAGCGAGAGGGCTTCATGGACGAGGGGAGGAGAGGAACGAGGGCAGAGCAACACACAGTACGTACAAAGTAGAGTAGGAAATTGGAAAATAAATTTATAATCGGTTCTCTCCTGTTTGCTATGTGGGTGATATGATTGATGATTTCAATTCAATCTTTCTTGATTCATATAATACAATACAATATCATACATACATACATACATACATACATACATACAATACCGCACAATCCCACCCATACCATCCATACCTTCAGTTTGATTATCTGATTATTATACCAAGTATCATCTACGATATATCCAATTGGATAAAACGTAACACGGATTACATCTTTGTGCATTCACTTCAATTCAATTCCTGTCTCGTCTTAATCCCATTCTATATAAAAATCATAATACCTCATCTCTGATTGGTCCGCTCTCTCTGGTCAAAGCTTGCAGATAACCCGCGGCCCCAAGCTTCGGTTGTCCAAGTTTCTTCCTCCCACTATTTTACAACTTCGAGTTGTACAATAATCTTTCCAACCTACAACCTTCCTCTCTCCCCTCCTCTTTTACCTTACCAACGTCTCTCATAATGTTGGCAACAAGACAGGTTCTCGCTGCTGCGCAGCGGCGAGCATTCACCGGCATGGGCATTCGCACAATGGCCACTGTTGGTGATTCCCCGCTTGATAAGCAAGTTAGACAAAATATCCACGAAAAGAACAACTTCATCAACTACAAGAAGATGTCCGAGAACCTCTCCATTGTTCGTCAAAGACTAAACCGTCCTTTGGCCTACGCTGAGAAGATTCTCTACTCACATTTGGATGATCCTCACGGTCAAGAAATTGAGCGTGGTGTATCATACCTCAAACTCAGACCCGACAGAGTGGCTTGTCAAGATGCCACGGCTCAAATGGCCATCTTGCAATTCATGTCCGCTGGCATGCCTTCCGTCGCAAACCCTACCACCGTCCACTGTGATCATTTGATTGAGGCACAGGTTGGAGGTGCTAAGGATCTTACTCGGGCTATTGATATCAACAAGGAAGTCTACGATTTCCTTTCTACTTCGTGCGCAAAATACAATATTGGTTTCTGGAAGCCAGGCTCTGGTATTATTCATCAAATTCTCCTCGAGAACTACGCTTTCCCAGGTGGTCTCCTCATCGGTACCGATTCCCACACACCAAACGCTGGTGGCCTCGGAATGTGCGCTATTGGTGTTGGTGGAGCTGATGCTGTCGATGTTATGGCCAACCTTCCTTGGGAGTTGAAGGCACCAAAGGTTATTGGTGTTAAGCTCACTGGTCAACTCTCTGGCTGGGCTACTCCAAAGGATATTATCCTTAAGGTTGCTGGTATCTTGACTGTCAAGGGTGGAACTGGTGCTATTGTCGAATACTTCGGTCCAGGTACCGAGACTATCTCTGCTACTGGTATGGGTACGATCTGTAACATGGTATGTTTATTTTCTCATCTCCTACTTTCACATATTTTCATTTTCTCAATTCCTTTCGAACACTCACATGTCATCTTTCTGGCTTGTCACTAACTATATTTACAGGGTGCTGAAATTGGTGCAACCACTTCTCTCTTCCCATTCAACGACCGTATGTACGATTACCTCGCTGCTACCAAGCGTACCGAAATTGGAGACTTTGCTCGCACATACGCCAAGGAACTCAGAGAGGATGAAGGTGCACAATACGATCAATTGATTGAGATCAACCTTTCTGAGCTCGAGCCACACATCAACGGACCATTCACCCCAGATCTTGCTACCCCAATCTCCAAGTTCAGTGAGGCCGTCAAGGCTAACAACTGGCCTGAGGAATTGAAGGTCGGACTTATTGGTTCTTGCACAAACTCCTCTTACGAGGATATGTCTCGTGCTGCTTCTATCGCTGAAGATGCCATGGCTCATGGTGTTAAGGCAAAGGCTCTCTTCACTGTTACTCCTGGTTCCGAACAAATTCGTGCTACCATCGAGCGTGATGGTCAATTGAAGACCTTTGAGGTTAGTAATTCTGTACACAGAACCATCAAAATAACATTATTCTAACTTTCTTATTAGGACTTCGGAGGTATGGTTTTGGCCAACGCATGTGGTCCATGTATCGGTTAGTACCCCTTTTTTTTCTTCCCCCTTTTTTGCCTAAACGATCCGACTATTCAATTCTCAACCACAATTTGGACATTGAAATGCTTTGCTGAGAGAGTGATTGGCAATTCTCGCTTCAAGTAGCGTTTCAATCGTTGAAGCTGATTGGTGCATTTGAAAATTTTCAATTGTCGAGATTGGTTCGAACATTGAAACGCTTATTGAGGAAACACTCTTTCACATCTTCTTCTACTCCCCCTTCATGTAACTCTACTGACTGGCCGCCGCTCAGGACAATGGGACAGACGCGACGTACCCAAAGGCACTGCTAACTCCATTATCTCGTCCTACAACCGTAACTTCACTGGACGTAACGATGCCAACCCAGCTACTCACTCCTTCGTCGCATCCCCAGATCTCGTAGTCGCTATGACTATCGCTGGTTCCCTCCACTTCAACCCTCTTACCGATACCTTGAAGGGTAAGGACGGAAAGGAATTCAAGTTGTCCCCACCTACTGGTGAGGGATTGCCATCAAGAGGATATGACCCAGGACAAGATACCTACCAAGCACCACCTGCTGAGCGTGCTTCAGTCAATGTTGCCGTTTCCCCAACCAGTGACCGACTTCAACTCCTCGAGCCATTCAACGCATGGGATGGAAAGGATGCTTTGGATATGCCAATCTTGATCAAGGCTAAGGGAAAGACCACCACTGATCACATCTCTATGGCTGGTCCTTGGCTCAAGTACCGTGGACATTTGGACAACATCTCCAACAACATGTTGATTGGTGCCATTAACAGTGCCAACGGTGAGGCCAACAAGGTCAAGAACTTCACCACTGGTGAATTCGATGCCGTCCCAGCTACTGCCAGAGATTACAAGAAGAAGGGTATCAGATGGGTTGTTATTGGTGACTGGAACTACGGTGAGGGAAGTTCAAGAGAACACGCTGCTCTTGAGCCAAGACATCTTGGAGGTCTTGCCATCATTACCAAGTCTTTCGCCCGTATTCACGAGACCAACTTGAAGAAGCAAGGAATGCTTCCTTTGACTTTCATCAACCCAGATGACTATGACAAGATCGATCCATATGACAAGGTACGAAACTCGAACAAGTATCCTAATTATGAGCCATTATACTGACTATTTTTCTCTTTAGGTTGACCTTTTGTGCACTGAGATCGCTGTTGGCAAGCCAATGACCCTCAGAGTTCACCCTAAGTCCGGCGAGTCATTCGACATTAAGCTCGCACACACTTTCAACGCTCCACAAATTGAATGGTTCAAGAACGGAAGCGCCTTGAACACAATGGCAAAGATGAATGCATAAATTATTAAAATAACATTTGGGTGCGGTTGTGGTGTTGGGCGGTGGTTTACGAGAATTAAATTTTTCTGGGCTTTCGGAGCTAATGGGTTGCTCTGGTCTGCTACTGTATTTTGTTCATCACAGCGGGCCACTTTTTTTAGTTTCTGCTTTTACAGTTTATTCTCGTACATTAGGCCTCCTTTTTTATGTTAAAATGTATGAAATTCCCAGATGGGAAAAATGCTATGATAATCAACGATTTGTGCTATAGATTTTTGGCGAACGATTGTGTGAAACTAAAAAGTAAAAATTCCCTTTTGAATGTCTGAAGTTATGAGAAGGATATGAGGTGCTGGCGTGGCTAAGCTAGCTATGCGGATTAAACGCCGTATTCTAGGAATGCATTCTCTGTCTTTAGATATTAACCCCCTACTACGATGGCTTCGGCCGTCCTTTCACTGTTGGTTAGTCTTTGAAGTACCTATCGATGCTCGACATCTCATCTCTAGTCTATGGCATTGGTGGTCCTAGATCTACATACCTACCTAGAATTCATCACATGGTGCAAGCGATGGAATGGGGTAGGGGAGTTGGATAAATGTATGTATTGATATTGATAGGGCAGTTTGATATTACTAGAGATTTGGTATAGAATTATGGATGTGTGCTTAGTTCTTAAGTTGCGAATCGAGATGAGAGGATTGTGATTGTGATTGTGAGTTTGAAGTTTGGAGTTTGGGGTTTGGGGTTTGGGGTTTGATAAGTGGTGGGTATTGGGTGTTGGGTGTAAAGAATATGAAATTGTAGGAAAGTGATGTATGTATAGATTTATAGTGAGATTGAGGTTTACTTGGGATAAATCGACCGTGTGGGTTTTGGAATGGAGAGAGACTGTGGGAACTGGTATTATTGATGTGTAGTATAGATTTCGCATCTATATATATATATATGTGTGTGTGCGTGTGTGTCTAGCCTAGTCCTTCATTGTGTAAATCGTAAGATCCTTCCTGTGGTTTCGTTTGGGTGTTTCCTTGAATTGTAATTGGAATCGCAGATAGCTCTCGCGCGTGGAGGTGTGGACATTGGAAATTTCTTTTCTTTCTTTCGTTCTTTCGGTTGATCTATTCATTTGTTCCTAGTTGTGTATGAATCATATATTCTGTACTTCAAGTTCGGTGTATACCTAATTACGTCTCGGTAAGGGGCGCTATGTGCAACTCAAGCTCAGTTGGTACTTTAATAGTCTATGTAATCGTCGAGGCTCTTTCATGGTGCAGCCAGTAATCACGATTGAAAATCGAAGAATGGGTTTCTATATCTGTAGTCTTTGCAGCTCGTCGTGAGTGTGTTTGTGAATGATCTAATTCCTTTCTAACATATCCAACACTGGTGAATATATCTAAATTTTGACTCCTTGAGAGTCTATTCGATCAATACCCATCTGAATAGTAAAACAGCGTTTGTGATTAATTAAATCTGTATTGAATGTATCACCTCCTTCTCATGGGTATTGATATCTTTTGACGCCGAGCCCAAGGGGTTAGTCTTCGCCTTTGCGGGAATTGCTTGCTATGGGAACACTTTTTTTTGTGTTCTATATCACTTTCCGACGTTTTCTACGCATCGAAAGAAAGGTTCTCTGTATCCCACTCTGTTATGTCACTACCCTATTCTTTGGTTCTTTGGGATTGATGTCAGCGCTTTTGGGGTCCAACTTTTAGTGTTGCCGGTCTTTGTAATGTCTATGAAGGGGGGTAAACAACAGAGAGTTAAGAATGTGAAATGTAAAGATGGCTAGTGTTAACGAGGAGGTCATTTTGCAATTCTGATTAGTGGTCTTGATGTTTTGTCTCGCGGTATGTACGGCTGTGTGTTCTATATTTCCTTCTGTCGGTAGAGATTCGACTGTATGAAATGGGGAGAAGTGAAGGGGCTGGTGCGAGGAAAGTGTATTTGTTTGATAGACGTGGTTTTGTGAATGACTTTCAAGATTTCTTGGTTGGTATCATTTATTATTTGGTAATTCAGGACTATTTCTGATGGTGGCGGAGACGAAATGATACCTCACTTGTTGTGGGATCGTTGTGATATATGATTTTGGAAATTTTGTATAGATGCTAGCAATTAGATCCGCATGAAGAAATGGGGTTTTAAGGATGAGAGCGTACTATTTAAGTAGTAGTCTCTTTAATCTTTTAACGCGCATTAAAACTATGAATGTATTGTATATGATGAATGTGAATACGTAGATGTGATATATAAACCAGTTCCAACAACGACAGCGACGAGTATCTTCAGTAACGCTCAACCAACAAAGTAAAAATGCGCGCCACGCCTTGCAGCTATTATGGATTGACCCGGATCTGCTCCGTCGTAGTGTTCGGATTCTACTCAATAGCTTAGCTTCCTATTTATCTCGTAAACCCATGCAACTTCATCCTTTTACGCCTCCCTTGGAACCCTGGTCTGGATTCTGGAAGATTATGTTGTTGTTTATGTAGAGAGTATTCTTTGTTTGATTGAGATAGATTCCAGATGAGTTTGTGGTTGGTAATTCTAGCTACTGTTTGAGCTTCTCAATGAGATTCGCTAGTTATATTGAAGATGTGTAGTAGGGTGTGGTGTAAGAGAATATAGTTGACTGCAACGATCGTGGTCTGTAGTGCGTATAACAATACTACTGGGTATTATAAGGTGGAATGTTGATATATCATAAACTATAGATTCTCTAACAGTCTAGCCCGACCTGAACATTCTCAAGACTCATGCGCTGTAATCCCTAGAAGTCCTGGATTTGGTTATTGATATTTTGAGGCGATTGGATTTCATTGATACGAAGAGGTATTGACTAATGTATTTTGTATTTTTGGTTACTATAATTCTTGGTAGAGTCTACGAAGAACGAAGTCATGCGTTAATGACTACTCAAGCGTATTGATTGAAGCATTTATAGTAACAAATGGTTTTACTTCAACTAGCGAGGCGAAGAAGGGGTACATACATAGACACAGAGATCAAGCCTTGTATTTTGTACAGTCTACTAAAACAATACTCAATCAACAACTAACGCGTATCTCGAACGACTCGGGCATTATCGAGAACAAACGGACAATACTCTCGGTGAGCCCATACATGAGCATTCACAGCTCACTGGGAAACAAATCCAATCTCACAATGAACGTTTGAATATCTGAGTTGACTTTGAAATGTGATACTCTTGGGCCAATATAGCATTAAAAACCGCCCATAACAACCAAGCAAGATTACTATTACTTGTGGGTTCGTTCATCATAATTGAAGACTTCTTCAAAGTCGGCTCTTTCTAATGGAAATTCGTTCTCTTGGTTGTGTGAATCTCTATCAGCCTTGTCTCTCCCATACATCTTCGAGAAGAATACATTAAGCCTAATACAGTGCTCAAGATTGAAGGAATCTCCTATTGAATTGTGTGGAAAAATTGTAATAGTAACGTGGCTCTTTGGGTGTTTACTGTGTAAGAAGCATTCAGCCATTTGGTTGTTCAAAGTCCATGCTCTGACAAGGCGCGTGGAAGCTCAGCCTCGCGGTAAGGTTAGCGAAAAGTACAAGACAATTTCGAAAGATGCTGGATTTCTCAACATAACACTCAGCGCATCGATTTTCGAACGATGCTGCAAGACCCTTTCGAGCCTTCAAGAAGTGATACCTAAGTCGTTGAATATTCAAAACCTGCCATAAATCATCCCCAAAGGCGACGGAATCGGAATCCCGCAACATCCACGATGGCGATTACTTTACCCCAATTTGGCGCAACTCGTCTACGATCATACATCCTCCGTTTACCTTTATTCACGAGATGCACAATAGCAATCATATTCATATTATGGCTTGTCAGTCTGCAGTCAGCTTGGGACCTCCAGAAATGGGGTGGCTTGTACCCGAATGAAATTGGGTTACAGTCAAGTAAATCTACCATCTCTATACAGCACGCAAATGATTCCTATGAACCGTAAAGCTAACATGGTGTTATTACTATAGTGTACCGCACGAATACCTTCCCATTGATCCATATGGGGTTCCTACATATGATAATGAACACTATTGCTCTGACCCCATTGTTGGAGAGATTTGAGGCGGAATACGGGACATTGACTACGTTGGCAATGTTCATGGGTCGTAAGTGTCCTTCAATACGCTAGATGCGAGAGAATTAGAGCTAATAGATGTTATAGCTTTGTCGACGATTCCTGCGTTAATGTACACATTCGTGGAAAGGGGAATCTTCCACATGAACACAGGAGTGATGGGTGCCAGGTGAGAAGAGTATCCTTT
Source organism: Botrytis hyacinthi (assembly GCA_004786245.1). Taxonomy (NCBI): domain Eukaryota; kingdom Fungi; phylum Ascomycota; class Leotiomycetes; order Helotiales; family Sclerotiniaceae; genus Botrytis; species Botrytis hyacinthi. The sequence goes on from PQXK01000002.1 coordinate 171,856, forward strand.
CTGTTCAGCCCAGAAAGTCTTGCTAACAAAGAATCTAGCATTTGGGTTTTTACTCTACTTGCAGTGGAGGCGATCAAGACATATAAAACAAACCCAAACTTTGTATTGGGAACAGTACATATTCCAACATGGACTACACCAATTATTCTTACACTGTTCATATCATTCTTGATACCCCATACTAGCTTCCTTGGGCATCTTTGCGGGCTTGTTTTTGGTTACGGATGTCAGTGCTCTTCTATTTAATGGTTCGGTCCGCTAGCTAACTTTCATAGGGGGCCTGGGCTATCTCAAATTCTTAGCTCCACCAGAGAAGATTCTTAGATGGATTGAGGGCAAGATGAATCTCTTGGGACGATTACCACACTACGTTTCGGTTGACCAAAAAACCTATGGAAGATATGGATTATTACCTACTACTAACAATCCTATAATCTCACCGGAAACAAATATTGCGCTAGGATTTCCTGGCCAGGCACAGCGATTGGGACCTTAGAACATTGTACCTATCAGTCAATGATTTCCCTTCTCTCTGTACAAAGACTACACATGATACGGAGTTCGGATGTTCTGGGAGCGATCATGCTTTGAAGTAAAAACGGTGGAAATGGCACATGACACACGGCTTCGGTTTCTACTTTAACATCAGTGGTAGAAAAACCGCTGGTAGCTTAAGGAAGTATGGATAAATTTATAATTGTAAGCTTTTTAATGACAACTATATAACTAGATGAACCTATTTAATGTCCGCCAGATTGGGGACACCTTTATTCATTTGGTCCACGATTTCTGTGAACTTGATAAAATAAATGTAGCTTAATTGCCTTGTGCTATCGTGAACTCCCATGTACGGGAAATCCAAGATCTGTCGCGTAGGCTCCTGATCTCGCGTCTTCGGAACCTCGCCTCAATTCCTGACATTTTGACAAGGCTGACAATCCACCCAAGCTTCAAGCTCCCAATGTGAGCGAAACCAACGCTCCTGATTTTGTGAGGATTTCTTCTAGCCATGGGGCTACTATGTAAGTGTTCTGCTTCATTATAACCAATTGTTCTAACAATAAAAAGCATCTACCGTCTTGCGACATGCGCCGGTTCGAAAATTACCACCATATCTATCCTTTCTTTGCATAGCCGTTGGTGTTGCATGGCTGTTACTTCTGCCATTAAATGATTATTCGAGAAATACTTATGTTTCGGAGAATGCACTGTTGCCAGGCCAAGTCCATACATATTTTGCGGGAAGTGATCAAAATATTTTCCGTGGATACAAGAGGGAGGTTGATGCTTTGGGGGAGAGCAGTAATGTTGAGTATGCGCGAAATTGTGGAAGAGATTGGAGAATATAGCTGACTTTGCTATGCAGAGTTAATGATAAGCTTGAGGAATTCTTCAAGGCTACAGGACTCAAGGTTGCCAGACAAAAGTATGAATACAAATCCGCGGGTGAAGTTTACAGAGGAGAGAATGTGTATGCGATCTTACACGCACCACGAGGTGATGCCACGGAAGCAATTGTGTTGGTAGGGGCTTGGAGGAATATTGACGGGGAGTTAAATCGAAGTGGTGTTGCTTTAGTTCTTACTCTGGCGAGATATTTCAATCGGTGGTCTTTGTGGTCAAAGGATATCATATTCCTGATTACAGCAGATAGTAAAGCTGGTCCTCAGGCTTGGGTTGATGCCTATCACGATACACATGAGTCGCCCGCTATTGATTCGTTGCCCGTCAAAAGCGGAGCTCTTCAAGGAGCTGTTGTTATCGACTATCCTTTCGATCACCGCTTTGAATCGATTCATATTGTCTACGATGGAATCAACGGACAACTTCCTAATCTCGATCTTTTCAATACTGTAGTCTCAATTGCCAGTGGTCAAATGGGCATTAGAGTCTCACTTCAGAAAATGTGGCAGCACAGCGATAGCTATCAAGATCGACTTAAGACTATGCTGCGTGGTATGATAAATCAAGGATTAGGTCATGCTTCTGGACCTCATAGTAGTTTCATTCCATATCATGTGGATGCGATCACCCTTCAACCATTTGGAAACGGCTGGCAAGATGAAATGGCCATGGGGAGAGTAATCGAAAGTACTTTTCGAAGTTTGAATAACTTATTGGAACATCTCCATCAAAGTTTCTTCTTCTATTTACTTATGCAAGCTAACCGCTTCGTGAGTATTGGTACATATCTTCCAAGTGCCATGTTAGTGGCTACAAATTTCACTATTATGGCGATTTTCCTGTGGGTGAAAAGTGGTTGGCCCAGTCCCACCAAGACAGAATCTGTGCTGTCGACGGAAAAGAGAGAGGAGAAGGAGAAAGCTCCATTGGTGATTGTGGAAGCCGGTGGATCGAAAGCTCTTATCCCACAAAAGGCTCTTCAAACGCGCGAACGCAAGCTTGCACTTCCTCTCGCTGTTGTAGCTGGATGCCAGTTTTTGGGGCTCGTTCCTCTCTACATATTCAACCATACTACTAAAGCCGTATGTCCCTCTCTAAACACAAATCGAAAAGAAACCAAGGCTAACATACGATTTAGAATCTTCCCGTAGTCTTCTTCATCTTCCTAATCCTCAACACCTTCCTCCCCCTAGCCCTCTCCACCCTGCTTCACTCCCCCTATTGCACAATCCCTACCCCTCACCAACTATCCCTCATCCAATCCTTCTCTCTCCTTCTCCTAGGCATGTACCTCTCATCTCTCGCTACCCTCAATTTCTCCCTTTCAATCCTCATCGGTATCCTATCTTCCCCGTTGTCATACATTCGCCCACTGGGTCATAGACCCATTATCGCTGCTATACTTGTTATTCTGTTGGGTGTTCTTGCGCCTTCAACTGTATTGTTTGCTGGTGCGAAATATTGGGGTTTGGATGTAGGAGACGTTTTGGTGGAAGCGGCGTTCGGATGGGATGTTGGAGGTATGACGACACAGGTTGTGGTTTGGTGCGTTTGGTGGCCCGCGTGGGTCGTGGGTGGGATGTTGCTTTGGGGGAAGCCCAGAGCGGAGGAGGAAGAGACGGAGAGTTTGAACAAGGTTACTAATGGGGTAGAAGGGAAAGTAGAAGTAGCCAGTGGGGCGGAAAAGGAATAGGGTGGCTTGTCTATTGCACAATTTTTAGATAGAATGGATGCAGCCACGCATAACCATCAGTAAACATGCAATTATAAAATAGAAGGGTATTGTTCTCATATATCATTTCATTCTTTCGCAATGCAAATACAACTAGCCCCAGGCATGCATGCAAGAGAGGGAATATCTATTTTACAGTCCAATGTGAAGCCTAAGACGCCATTCTTGCCTTCTGATTCACGATTATGATGCTGAGCCTCATGCTGCCCACACGTCCTGACCCTTCGACTCGATCCAGTTGCCCAGTGAGTTGACACTGGAATCCCATTCTTCTAGTCGTGTACGCATACCCTCGATTTGACCCATGTCCAACACCTTAGGCTGTACCCAGTTGATACGTGCGATTTCATCAACTTGATCGATGCTTCCTCGCAACAAACCTAAACTCAAAGCCTTCATAATTAAATGCTCAATTTCGTCCGGGCGAACTTTAGTTTCTTCGGAGATTGTGCGGAAGGTCATGGCACGGTCATGAGGAGGGCGGCGGAAAACGGCTTCGGTGAGGGCAGCGAGGTAAATCTTTTGTTTGAGTCCATCGCGGTGTTGTGCGAGTAGGGGGTTAGAGGAAATATGACCGGAGAGAACATCGTAGGCAGCAAGGTCACCACGGTTGAAAGCGAAAAGAAGATCTCGGAGCCAGGCGTCGTCCTTAACGAGGGTATCGAGGATGGGGTGGAGAAGAAGTTCACCAAAGTTATAGATAGTATCGGATACAAGAGCTGCGATGCTCAGATCGTAAGCTCGGCTTTTGCGCTCAGATGGGGTAAGGTCGTTGAGGTCGATACAAGCTAGGTATAGCAGGGCGTTTTTGTAATATGATGCGAACTCCAATTTGGATTGGTAGTACTCTGCATTAACCCGGTAGAATGCAGCATGTACGATCGTCTCCACGGAGTCAAACCCATCTAATATCTTCTCCGATTTATCCAAATCTTTTCTGGCCCCATCCTGATCTTGTAATTCTAATTTGACGGTAGCTACAGCCACTGTTGCGTAGACGTATGCATCTTGGGAATTGGGATTGTCGACTTTCTTTGCTACTGCCTCTAGGAAGGATAGGCGCTCTGAACCATCTGTTATTGAGTTAGCAGTTGTTTCAGTCTCCTCAATAGTGGTTTATTACCTTTACACTGCGAAGCAGCGCTTAAAGCAAGAGTAACAAGCTTCAACTGATTGATCTTATCGGCGAATGTGAGGATGAATGTCTTATATATTGGTAATCTTTGGGAAGCGCTTTCTTTGTGATTGAAAAACTCAACGAGGGTATCTGTCAGTTGATGCCACAGCTTCTTCTCCCAGAGATCTTCAAAGGACAAGAAAAGATGTTGAAGGTCCGCTGGCGCAGCATCACGTTGCTCTCCGAGAAAGTCGGGGATTGTGTCGACATTCATGATGATTGAATGGGAGGTGGATTGAATTATAATTGGTTTTGTCCGGATGCCCTGTATCCACTTATACGCCGTTCAAAATTAATAAAAGTCGGATTCTTTGGGTATCTTTTTGTGTTTGTAAATGTTAGAAATTGAAGCTGTTTGGTTGGGGTTTTGATATTAAGGCGAGGCAACGAGAGAGCTGCGCAAGGTCGGGCCTAACCAGATATAGACTAGTGTACTCCACGGCTGGACTCCCGCGAGGTCAATCTACAACTTCAACATCAAGACAAATTGAACCCTGCCAACTGCCTTTGCGTCTGCGATTCAATTGATTTGTACCTCAGTCGCAAAAATGCAGAAATCCTGCAGTCCATCGACTCTTAACAGTCTGCGGACTGCTGTACGATCGAAAAGAGGAATTGAAAATGTACCTTTGAGCAGGAAGTTATCTGATGTCACTATCACAAGGACCGGAAAGCCCATTATTCGTACCCAGGGTGGCAGGTAAGCACTTTGAGATTGGTTCTGCACTTCTGCCGAATTTCTTGCTAATGTTTTGTACTACAGATCATCTCTCGGAGGTATATCTGCTCTCAAAATTGCAAATCCACCATCAACATAAGCCTAATTTGATACTATAGGGCATACCGCAACCGTTTTCGGTGCGACTGGATTCCTCGGACGTTATATTGTGAATAGACTCGGTACGCGAATCTTTGTATATAATGCAAGGAACTTGGGCTGATGTGAGAGTGGTTTAGCAAGACAAGGATGTACAGTTATTGTCCCTTTCCGGGAGGAAATGGCCAAACGACATTTGAAGGTTTCCGGTGATTTGGGTAGAGTCATTTTCATGGTATGGCAGAAAACCCGTAGACAGTATCTGGGCCACCTTGACTTACTTCGGGTAGGAATACGATTTGAGAAACACACAATCTTTGGAGGAGAGTGTTAGGCACTCTGATGTTGTCTACAATCTTGTTGGACGCAACTATCCCACTAAGTATGTTCCAAAGAAGATCATCTAAAGAAAAATACTCATTATTATCAGGAACTTCGATCTCGAGGATGTACATGTTGAAGGAGCGGAGCGAATTGCCGATGCTGTTGCCAAATACGACGTGGATAGATTCATCCATGTCTCTTCCTACAACGCAGACCCTAATTCACCCTCCGAGTTCTATAGAACCAAGGTATATAACCCAACTCTTTCAAACATCGGTTCACATGGTTGACAACCATCTTTATTAGGCAAGAGGTGAGGAAGTTGTACGAAGTATATTCCCAGAAACTACAATTGTGAGACCTGCTCCATTGTTTGGTTTTGAGGATCGTCTTCTCCACAAGCTTGCTGGATTTACCAACGTCCTCACATCCAACCACATGCAGGAGCGCTACTGGCCAGTTCACGTATGTTTTAAATCCTTTAATTACATGACTCCCTATTGACGATCTCTTCTAGGCACCCGACGTAGGCCAAGCACTTGAGAAAATGCTTCAAGATGATAGTACTGCATCGCAAACATATGAGCTTTATGGCCCCAAGAATTACTCAACAGCAGAAATTGCTGCTTTGGTAGATAAAGAAATCAACAACCATCGTCGACACATCAATTTACCAAAGAAAATCCTTAAGCCAGTCGCTGGGGTTTTGAACAAAGCTCTCTGGTGGCCTGTCATCTCTGCTGATGAGATTGAGCGAGAATTCATTGATCAAAAGATCGATCCTTCCGCAAAAACTTTCCAAGACCTTGGAATCGAGCCAGCAGAGCTCAGTAGTCTTACTTTCCATTACCTGGTATGCATAATCTTCTACCAAACTTTCGAGCCTGCAATGCTAATTTTAAATAGTTGGGATATCGAAGTGCAGCATTTTACGACCTACCACCATCAACAGAACGCGAGAAGAGGGAAGAGAAGAAATATTTGCATGTCCTTGATGACCAGTAGAAGGCCGGTTCTGGATATGGAATGTATTCATAATAGCATGCGAATTGTACATATGCCTAGAATATCTGAGAACTTTCCCTGTGTGTGATATTCCAATTCTAAGCCACCGTCAAGGATTATGAATTTGCTTGAAAATTAGACGACATAAGAACACCCCTTTTCTAGACCTAAAAAATTTCGCACATCAATAATTTTCATCAACTTATTTGAGTGAAATTCAAGATCTCACTCCAGCCCCACATTTTTACCCCTCCAAACCCCGTCCACAATTTTCCACCATCACGTTTCTTGAAAATAATTTCAAGTATCAGCCATGGAGAACACAGAAGATGATGATATGCCGTGAGCTTACTGCGACTGAAGAATACTCGAAAATTCACTGATGATATAAAATAGCGTTTTGTCGGGCTCTGCGCTTGACGCCTTGAAAGAGTTTTACAAAGACCGAGATGCGCATCAACAGAAATTTGAAGACTTGAAGCAGCGGGCTGAAGATCAGGCTGATGGCGTGCCTTTGACTATGGATGCTTTCGCCGAGGATTGGAATGAATCGCAATTTTGGGTCAGTTTTTTCGGATCTGATTCAGGACTTTTGGATGCTTATAAGTGGTAGTATTCCAATGAGACAGCCACAATCCTCGCTCAGGAACTCCTGAGAGATGCTGTTGCTGATACGGTCATTGCTGTTGTATCGGCTCCAAGTGTGTTCATACAGTTGAAAAACATTGTTGTAAGTTACGTTTGTAGTAGAGGAAAACATGTGGTCATGGAGTTAATATCTGGAAGGCAGGGTGGGCGGCGGACAAAAGGCCGACGCTTTATTTATTGGAGTTTGATGAGAGGTTTGGCGTGTTTCCGGAGTTCAGCTTCTATGATTTTAATAATCCGTTAAAACTTCCTTGTGAGTTGAAAAGTACCTGGCGATGACGGGAGTGGAATCATTGCTAATGATGATCTTGTAGCGCATTTGAAAGGATGTGCCGATCGTGTTATTTGTGACCCGCCATTTTTGAGCGAGGAGTGTCAAACCAAAGGTACAAAGTCACTCAGCTTATGGTTATAATAGTTAAGATATGAGACTGACTGTTCTAGCATCTCTAACTGTTCGATGGCTGTCAAAATCATGGGGTCAAAACGAATCGTTAATGTCGTGGGGACAAGAAGAAGCTCCGCCATCGAAGCTTATCGTTTGTACAGGTGAACGGGTAGGAGAAATTGTGAATAAGCTTTATCGACCGTGAGTAGTATTCGTTCTTTTGCTAGTGGCAAGTTAGCTCACATGAAACAGACAAGGTATTGCAACTACGACTTTCCTTCCGGTGCACGCGAAGGGGTTGAGTAACGAGTTCTTTTGCTTCGCTAATTTCGAATGCGAACATTGGACGTGGAGAAAGTCAGATAGTGAGAAATAGTGTATTCATAACTAAAGGGCATCTATTCCTCATTGCAAAAGAATCAAATACATATCAAAGAGCGGCTCGCGCCTTCAACTTCCATTTATCTTGCTCCTTGGCCACTTTGTCATCCGAGTGCAACTTATTCAGAATCTGAACAATGCCACCATTCGCTGGTATATGAAGGTTCTCTGGTACATTCTTATATATTATCTTCACAATCTCCATCGAAGTCCACTCATCCGCTTCCTCGCCACTGGCAACAGTAACTCCAGGCTTGTTCTTTGCGGACTTCAGCACTTGGATAACCTGGGACTCTCTTTCTTTTCGGTGCCGGATGTACTCTCCAATTCTGCTAGGTCCATCTTCTAATACTGCACCGTGTCCTGGATATGCTTTACCCTTAAAAAGTCCTCTCATTCTTTCAAGACTGTTCAAGTAAGTCACCAAGTCCTCAAACACTGCGGTTCCATGCCCCAACACGTTATCCCCGGTGAACATGGCATTCTCTTCTTCCAGTACCAGTGCCATGTGATCATGTGTATGGCCTGGGGAATGAATTGCACGGAGAGTTGCACCCTCTGTTGCGAAGATCTGGCCATCCTTGATATCTGTTTGTCCCTTGTCTGGACTGTTCTTGTGAATGACAGTTTTCGGCGAGTATTCTAACAAGTGGCCGACTCCTCCCACATGGTCATGATGCCTAAATTTCTGAATTAGTGACTGTAGATACGGTCTTTAAAGTAAAGCAATTCCCACCAGTGCGTGAGAATACAAGACGTAACCGTAGCTTGTTCTTTCTCTAAAGTCTCTTTCAGATTCTGAATCCAACTTTCCTCCCCGTCGCCCGTATCAATCAGCAATCGATTGCTTCCTTTTCCAACGAGATATGTATTCGTCCCTAAACCTTCGTCAGAACAATCAAACTCTCTACCTCATACTATTGTAGTAACCTTGCAATGTAAACTATTCGATATCAGCTGACATTGCACAATCCAGCTCTTTCGTTCAAACTCCTCACCTTTCCCGGATTTCCACCAAGGATCCGAATGACAGTAGGACTCAATCGCTCCACTTCTGGCAGTGACACTAGTTGTGTTGCCATTTTCTTGATAGTACTCTTAAGGGATATCATAAATGTAAATAAAGGTTCATTCTTTGATGTTGGAGTAGATAACTCTGGGAATGATGCAATGCCGATAAGCCTCGGTTCATTGATGGCTGTTTGATAAGCATGACTTGGTGTTGATAACCTTGAGCAAAGGACTCTGGTAGATGAGACGACTTGATGGCATTTCGATACGCTTGTACCAAAATCTAATAGAAAGGAAGTATATAGATGCTATTTATAATAGATGCTTTTTTATTTATTTATTTTATAAATAAATCTGGTTCTGTGTGTATTTCGTGGCTTTACGTTGTGACTTCATACAAAGTACAATAGACAAGGGCAAAGATACCTTTTCTAGACAGGTTACTTAACTAGCTGAGGAAATGGATGTATAAAATTGGAAGATATACTAATTTTTGCCCTCTGGGACCTATCATGTTATCTAGTATTGTGTGTAGCTAGAGGAAGAGACCGTTTGAGAATACCTGAGTACATTGTAACACAACATACCTATCTAATACCTATTCGAGTACAAGATATTCATATTAGGGGACCATAACCCCAGTCCCCGAAAATAGCCTTTCAATATATTGCCTCTTGGTGTCTCACCGCCCGGCCGATTTTCCGCAAGGCTTACCATTTAAGCTTCGCATTAATCCATTAATAAATGTTCAGAAATCAGAAATCCATCAACGAATTTACGATTTTGTCGCAATTGCAGGAGATCTGCACATATAAAAATGTCGACATCTAGACCAGTAACTCCAGCTTCCCCTCGATTTATAAAGATTAAATCGCCACAACCTGGAGTTCCCAAATATGGCTGTCGTATGTCTCTCAATCCATTCGTGTCGTATTCTCAGCCTTCCCATCCATTGCTAATATAGCATCATAGAGCATATTCAACAACTATTGAATCCGGCTCATGATGAACGTATGAGAAACACAATTACATATTATAAGAATTGTTTGAGAGTGGTTCTAGATAATACACCAATTGTACCTCAGACATCTAAGACGCCGAAAGGGCCGCCCCTCACTTCTCTGACGCCAAATTACCTCTGTTTGCAATGTGAACGAACAGCTACGGCTCAGGATCATGTAAAGCATGGCCAGGAGACTTCGCATAGATTCTGTATGTTGGTTTGTAATGTTGGTGTTCAAGACCTCGCTAATTAGTGACGTACTCAGATGTTGAATCAAGGACGGGAGCTTTGTTTTGCCAAATGTGCAGTGATTTTGTATGGGATCCTACACTAGAGGAATTGAGAGTGCGCAAAATTGGGACTGGGTCTTTTTCTAGTAAGTCAAACATGAGTTTCATACCATCATCGAGTTTTGTTGTGGCAAGCTTCGATTAGGAGATCTTTAGCACTGGCTACAACTCTACAGTGTCTGCATCACAAATACTCAGATACTTTCGTTCTATTATGCATTACATTATCTATCATTTAGCCTTCCCAGCGGCGTTAATACGTCTTTTCACGCAACATGCTGATTTTGCCTTTCACTTTAGGTCGGAAGCGAAAACATGACGAACTTTTTACAGACGCCACCAAAGAGGACCCAAGATTTATATCCACAAATACAATGTCAGCTCCTTGTAGAGCAAGTGGTGTTAGGGGTATCTACAATATGGGGGCCACATGTTACATGAACGTTATTCTCCAATCTTTCGTTCATAATCCTCTGCTTCGAAATTTTTACCTCGGAGATGGTCACCAAGCAAGCGAATGCGAACAAAAGAATTGTATGAGTTGCGCTATGGATGATATGTTCCAAGATTTCTATTCGCAAGAGATTACAACAGGATACTCAGCTTCAAACATACTTGCCAGCTTTTGGCTTTCGAAGAGAAAAGCATACGAAGAATTGGCAAGTAACAAAGAGCAAGACGCTCATGAGTTCTTCCAGTTCCTTACTGAAGAGTTGCACGAAATTAATGGTGGATCACGAGCAAGCGATCCAGAAGATAGCAGCCCAAATCCTAAGCGATCAAAAATGGATCAAGGCTGCAAATGCATTGTCCACCAAACATTCTATGGGAAGCTGCAAAGCACGATCACATGTCAGAATTGCGGAGATGTAAATACATCGGTCGAGTCCTTCCTAGATCTAAGCTTGGGTCTTGATGTTATCCAAAAAAAGAGCAAGCTAAAAGCAGCTACTGGCACGATAAGTCTCCAACGTTGTCTAGACGAAGAGTATATTCGACCTGAACGTTGCGAGTATTCATGTAATCAATGCGATACTTCAGAGGCAAAGAAGCAACTCAGTATCAAAAGCCTACCCAACGTATTGTGTATTCAACTTAAGGTGAAGATCTCTATCTTATTACTAGACTACAGTAATCAAAGCAAAACTAACACGAAAATAGCGCTTCAAACAAGATCCCAGAGGTCTCGCCTCAAAAATCGATACCACTGTCACCTTTCCACTTCAATTACACATGCTTCCTTACACCAATCGTGCTCGTGGTGTAGACACGAAGAATAATTTTGAGCTGGCCAGATCATGTACTTATGATTTGCAGAGTGTTGTGGTTCATGTTGGCAATTTGGAAACTGGTGAGCAAGCACTACATTCCCTCTCCCGATATTTCATTCAAGACGCTGGTGAAGAGTTCGCTAACGAGAAATTCGAAAATAGGTCACTATGTATCCTACTCTCGAGTCGGAAACCAGTGGTTTAAGTTCAATGACCATAATGTTACGTTGGCGAGTAAGAGTCAAGTGTTGAACGAACAAGCTTTTCTGCTATTCTATGTAATTCAAAGTCTTGCTTGAATATGTGATTGGGAGTGAGGGTAGCATAAGTAGAATGCATACCATATACATAATAGTAAGAACGAAAAGGGCCCGTCATTATATGAGAGGAGACAGGGGAATTTCAAAGAACAGAGCGGAACGCTGGAAGATGGTATACACACAAAGTACTTTGGGTTGGAGCTAGGACATAAGGTTTTGCATTCAAGGCGTTCACATTGCGGGTATTGCTTGATGGGATCTGGAGCAGGATTTGGCTGGGGGTGCACAATCGGTGATTCATGGATGATAGAGATTTTGAGGGAGACGGAAAAGAGGGGAGAAATGGGGGTTATAAAAGGTGTTTCTTAATTTCTCAAAGGGAAATACTTGTTTATATTACTTACATATACCCATTATACAATACAGAAATTGTATTTTTTCTTTTAAAAGAGAAAGAATCTGGATGAATTAGGATGTGTATGAGAGAAGAAAGGACAGCAGTGATAGGTGGTGATGTGGTATGTAGTATTCTTAATCACTGTTTATTGATCGTTTGACGCAATGCATTTGATGTCTACTACTTTACTTTGAGAGGAACAGATGATTGACTTCAGCTTGGCTTGAGCTTGAATCTAAGAACTAGATTAAGCGATAAAGAAGGGGATCAAAATGAATCATGACAATATATCCGAAGATTTGAATCAGACCGGACTGTCGTGGGCGAGGAGGTGTTATGGGAAGTGGGGCGATGGTGAGTGGGAAATGGATAGTGCTGGATAGGATAGGGTTCGTGGGATGTAATATAATATGATATGATATGAGATGATCTGATATGATATGATGTGATAGAAAATTACTGAATCTGCTGTCTGCGGAGTGAAATGTGATGAGGAGCACGTGATGGGAGGGGAGAAGTAGGAATGGAAATAGATTATCAAAGTTAATATTTTCTCATAGCTGGGGTATGAGGTGCTATGGGTGGATTTATTTTTGTGATTCGTGGGATGAAGGGGTAGGTGTGAATGATTGAGTGCGCGACATCTGGGGCTTTTTATGGGAAGTACCTAGTATGTAGAAGGAATGGAAGAAAGAGAGATGTTTTTGCCGGTGTACATGTGTGTATGTATGTGGTTGCCCTTTTAACCGGCTCAGAATCGCGGGAGATGGGTTGCCGGTGGGATGGAGGATGGAAAGGCTACTGATGATACATGGGTATACTGCTGGGTGGGATGGGGTGGAGTTTCTGCCATTATAAAATATCTCGGATTGGGGCAGATGGGGAGGGAACTAGAATGATCTGGACTTTGCGTGGATGAAGATTTGTTGGTTGTTTTACACGTCTACGGTGGATTATACGTTAGAGGGGGAAGGGAAGGTTGAGCGATAGTCTGTCTGTTGGTGGTTATTTGGTACTGGTAAGTTGTATATTTCTCGAATTCCGAAGTATGCCGGAGATATGTTAGCAAGATCTGTTACGACCTGATAGATCACAGATGAACTGAAGTATTGAACAGATGATGAAATCGGATCGAAGATGGGATAATGGAGAATACAACGCGGCAACGGAAATATGAAATAATGAGCGAAGTTTTTAAATGCCGTAGCCAATGACGTGAGGATATGGAGTTTAGGTTAGGAGCGGTGTTTAATATCCGAGATGTATCTCAGTGTGCAGTGTGCAGTGTGTAGTGTGTAGTGAGAGCGAGAGGGGTGGAAGCTAGGACCCCCTCTTTTGAAGGATGGGAGAAGCGAGCTGCAGCCTGCACGGTGTGTTGAGAAGGTCTTAGTGGCGGTCTCGGCGTAGAACGGGATGGTCGATGGCGTCAATCTTGATGAGATGTGGTTCGTTGTGTTTTTTGTTTGGGTTTGGGGGGGCATGAAGGATTGGATGTCGATGTACAGAGTAACCTTTGGACGTTGGCGGAGAGGTATGTATACTATATGAGAGGCTGACGAGTAAGAGACGTGGTGACCGTAGGTGTTTTTGGAGAAGCTTGGTCTGTAAGCACGAATATGTTTTGATAATCAGATGATTATTTTCCCAGGTAGTTACTAGATATCGGTATGACACGGTCGGAGAGGTATAGAAGAAACGCCTTTCTATGGTCGCGATGAATGATAATTCCGAAGTTTCCGTCACCACTTGCATGGTCCGAGGATTTATTCTGTTCCTCGTGCCACGATGCCCGCATGCAAGAAGTCGAAATCGTGATGAGATTTGTCCCACCATGAATAGGTACTGAAGAATTTTCACAGCCTGCCAGGTATTTACTCCTACCTTACTGAAAGAGAAATAGTGAGGATATTGATGAATCATGAATGAGTCTTCGGAAATGTCGGAGTTGAGTGTCGTTGAGATGGCTCGATTGCTGAAGTAATAAATGTGGAGGTAAGGAACGAAAGAAAACGTGGTGGTTGGATGATCTTCAATGGTAGAGCATGGGTAGTAAGCATAAGGTTGCTAGTAGAGGCTACTAGTCTAGTATCTAGTAAGTATATGGGTGGAACGGATAGTATTATCCTCGAGCTATCCTAATGATCTCAGTCACATTTATGAGTTTCATGTTAGCCAAGATGATATGCTTAGAACTCCAGGTAGAGAATCTTCTGCTGTCTCTTTTTGACAGTATGTGTATGTATATGTATGTATGTTTATGTATGTGTGTATGTATATCTTGTCGCGCGGTTGTTTCGTTGCGCGGATGTTGTTCATTTTGAGTGTTGATGTTCTGCTGTGGATACACTTAATACTTTGATCACCTTGCACGCTACTTGTATAGAGTCTAATAAATACCTAATATTCAGTTCAACGCCCCACTTCATATTCATGCACGCCAAGCCCTATAGCTTTTCTGATGGCTTTCTTACCTACCTAGCTTCAATTACCCACCTTAGCCAGATACGGAGAATTCTGAATGAAAACAAAGAAAAACGAAGACATGCAATGATGTGAGAATTTAGAGAGAAGTCATTACATACAGCTGAGGTCATATCCATTAATTAGATATCATGTATTATCCTTTTGAAGGAGAGAACTAGAACACCAAATGTAATGGAAAAGTCGGATGATATCACCCATTTTAAATGCCGCCGCTTGCGGTACTAGGTAGTTAGCTTATTGCTTCCAGATGTTAGTTAGCTTAGTCATCTATCAAAATACATTTGTATACTAGATACCTAGCTCATCGAAAAAATTACATGCGATCTAGAATTCATTTAGAAGCAGCAAGGTAGGTAAGGTCAGGTCAGGTCAGGTAATAAACCCACCAAAATCCCAGATCTCGATCTTTCGCAAAAACAACGCCGAATATCCAATCCCTAGTCATTTGGAAGGAACCTCGTACTAGCTGACTGACGCCTATGTATATGCACATTTACGTTTCGATCCATAGGGCGCGAACTTGGTCAGTGGAGTAAGAAATTCAAAACTTATTGTTCCATTCTAATGACTCGATATCGGAAACTACGGAGTTATCACCATTGGCAAAAATCCTTTCTTTCCATTGCTTTTACCTCATTCCCATGATTCCATCACGGGAAACCTATTTATTTGTCGTCATTCTGCGGGCAATGTTTCTACCTCCTTCCGACTTCTTTACCCACACAATTTCCTTTTCGGCGCAAAGAGAAGACTGTTCTTCTAGAATATCTCTTTCTTTTGTTCCACTATTTTGCTTTCATCATCAGTATACATATTTGGTGAACGCCGCACTTGTAATTTCTTTTTACCTCATCCTTCACTGTTCCATACACCTTGAGATACCCAGATACCCTAGATTATATACATTGTGCTCTTTTTCACACTCAGTTCTTTTCCTACTATCATCGCATCTTCCACTACTAGCACAGTACGAAACACAGTCAAATGCCTTCACATCTGCGAAACCTCGCATTATGTGGCAGTCTTATATTGCTCGGACTTGCACCTCTAATAGCCGCACACGGCGATGAAGAGCCGGAAATGGATATGAGCATGCCAATGACTTCGGTAGCCACAGCCATTTCTACAGCCACAGTTTCGGCCGGCATGGACACCGTGGTGGCTGAACCCTCTAGTTATTTTCGATATCCTGAACATGGAAGTCTGATGGTAGCTCATATTATACTCATGACCATAGGATGGGTGTTTGTTCTGCCAATATGTGAGTAGTTCGGGAACAGTGAAATGCCACCAAAATCTAATATATTTTAGGTGTGATGCTCTCCATCTCTCGATCTCCATTAACTCTACCTACACAATTCGCGTTTCTAGCTTTGAATGGTGGCGGTCTCCTGTGCAGTATAATATACAATGCTTCCACTCCAGACCTTTATCCGAATAATTTTCATCATAAACTGGGGTGGTTTTTGGTATGCGCAGTCACTGCACAAGCGCTATTAGGGGTCATCAGTGCCTACGCGGGGCGCAGAGGCGAGAAGGAAGAGGGGAACTCGGGGTATATTCCAGTTTCGAGAGAAGCGATGGCAGAGCATACCCGCATGCACGAACGACCTAAACCTATCCCCAGATTATCGGATGATAGTGGTCAAGGTATTGAACCAGGTACCGAATCTCTACGAAGCCAATCGATGTCTCTGTCTGGAGATGATGAACATACTCTGAATGAATCAGAAAATGACGAGTTTGAAAAAGTGGGGTTGATGGAAGGTACTCAGGTGGATCAATACTTGTCGAAACGACTTCCGGGATTATTTTCTGCACGTCTTTTGGGACTAATTCGATTTGCATGTGACTTTGTGGATCGAGTAATTCTTCTCCTAGGCTTTGCTATTCTCACATCTGGTTTCGTCACGTATGGTGGTTTATTTGTAAGTTTTGCCAGCCCATTGAATATATGTATCTTCAGAAACTAATTGACAACACAGAAAGGAGCAGAGGTTTACAGTGGTCTTGCGCACTTTATTAAGGGTGGAGTTTTCTTCTGGTATGGAATCTTAACTCTTGGTAGATGGGCAGGTTGCTTCGCCGAAATTGGTTGGTCCTGGAATATCAAACCTGATAATGAGCGGCGATTCGCTCCAACCGCTGAGTTTGTGGAAAGTTTCCTTATTTTCTTCTATGGCTCCACGAATGTTTTCCTGGAACATTTGGCTGCTTGGGGTAGTGCATGGAGCGCACAGGACCTGGAGCATATTTCAATCACCATCATGTTTATTGGTGGTGGATTAGTGAGTCTTCAAGATTGTAAATTCCTAACCACTTCTAACTTGCATAGTGCGGTATGCTTATTGAGTCGAACAAAATTCGCAACCTTTTGAATACCACACTCCAACAATCATCATCTCAAATATCTCCCTATCATCCAGAAGCCCAAGAACCGAAATCCTATAGGTTTTCGATGAACCCAATCCCCGCTTTAGTCGTCATGTTATTGGGAATGATGATGAGTTCTCACCATCAACATTCCATGGTCTCAACTATGATTCATGGACAATGGGGAACTTTACTTGTGGGTGCAGCCTTTGCACGTGCTGCTACTTATGTTGTATTCTATCTTTCACCACCAACTTCAATTCTGCCTGGTAGACCCCCTACGGAAATCATTACAGCTTTCTGTTTGATGGCTGGAGGATTAATTTTTATGGCTAGTGTATGTCATCCCCTCTCTCACTTAAACGAAACAAAGCTAACAGAATTGTAGAGCAAAGATACAGTCAAGGCAATTGAAATGAATGATCTGGATGCAATGTTTGTTTTTACAGTTTCCATGGGTCTCATCACATTTTTGATGGCTTGGATTATTTTGGTGATTGCAATCAAAGGATGGGCAATGAGAAGAGAGAAGAGATGGGGTAAGAGTATTGTTTATGGGGTTGATGGAACTGCATAGAAATAATGCTGGCAGGTAATAATGGTTGTGAGACACTGGAATATGGGAAAGTGGAATAATATATAGATGGCTCATGATGTTACGAATGGATGGATGAGAAGATGAGAATGGTAATGCTTATGAGGCGTGGAATGGAGTTATCGCGTCAAGATACCATGGATTGTTTGATCTTTTGGGTTCGGGTTTGAAATTGGAATTAGAATTGGAAATCTTAATTATGAGAGGTGGAAGGCAAGGAGAGGCAGATTAATTGAATAATGAGTTTGGAGGTTGAGGAGTAGAATGTTTTGTCACTTGCACAATCAATGTGAATATAAAGTCGCAATTGTAAACAGTGATATTAATTTCTCAATTTCTATACTCTGCTCTGAGGATTGAATGTAAGCTCCTCACGCACATGGCTCCATTTAGTTGTAGACTAGAAGTAGATGCCAGAACAAGGAATGATTGAATAAAAGACCAATTCCAATGTAATTAGTATCCGTTATTTCTTTCACAAACAGCAAACAATTCCATCAAGACCCTTCTTGTTTGCAACATCTCCCAAACCTGACATATTATCAACACATCCCTTTCCCAATATTCCCGTGACATTGTGAAAGAGAGGTGCTGTGTTGTGTCCAGCCAAACCAGCCACCCGAACATCCCCCGACAAGCAAGAGGTCCGAGCACCCCACCCAGCAAGTTCACCAGAAAAGGGTTTATATATTCTAAGAGCGCAGTTTACAAGTCGGAGTGGGACAAGCTAGCTCAGAATTCATTTCTTGCCTTTTACCAGAGATGACCGTGGCTCATGCCCAAGATACTCCATTCTTCAAATCTTTGTAACACACCTTCTGATTATTCAGAAATATTTATTTTTGCATTTTTTGGGAGGGGGTGCGTGGATGAGTGTGAAGGGGGGATTTTTTTTTGAGGAGTGGGGAGGGTGAGTGGGTTTTTTATGGGGGCGTATGGAGATGGAGATTTGGGAGATGGTTTTGGTGAGGGAAGGGGAATTGATTTGTGTATAGCATGATTTTTGCAGTATGATTTACAATTTTGTTTTGATGAGAGAGTTTTGTTCTGCAATTTCCAAATACCCCGAATACTCCAGAGATTCAATGAGTTCTTCCTATTTTTTTGTATGATAAGTTGAAGTATGTAGGCATTATCACTTATTTGAGGGGTTCGCAGATGCCAAACGTTGCTCGATTTTCATCCATGGGGGAAAAAGTGCTGATGGATTCAATTTGTGTTGATTCCAACTAGTATTTGAATGGAGAGTGTGAAGGCTCGAATGTTTTGAGTTATTTTGAGTTCAATTTATTGATTGCTTGAATTGGAGATAGTAGGTAGAATAATTGTTATTCGAGATTCCTCAAAGCTAAAGTGCAATCCCAAACATATGCCATTGAACACGATTCAATGAAGGCGGGTTTATGAGCTGAATCTGTAAACTGACTGGTGTGCTTTATGAATTAGTCGCATTAAAAGGTTGTTACTCTGATGATATATTGCTAACATTGATGCTGAATGATGGTATGGAAAAACATCTCAAACCAGTACGATAGTACGCATTTCCCATGGCAATGAATCGCAATATTTAAGGTTTGAAATCTGTGCCAAGCCTACCCTCTTAAAGGTTCCCTCTTCTGTACCGGGCTGGACAAGGAGACACATTGTACTGCCATCATGAGAATCATCTTGGATGTATGGGTCGTAACGCAAGTCACGTGCATCCACAGGGTCCCTGAAGCTTGAAATCTGTACTATGGTGAGGTAATTGGAATCTCGTTGCATGGTAGAGAGTCTTTGAATCACCTGCTTTCTGCTGAGATAACATTCGAGATCGCATAGTATTGTATTTTTCGTTTTCGAGCTCGAGTTGGCTTTTGGGACAATGATGCAAGGCTTGTTGTCTATTTTGCTACAAGAGTGTAGATAGAAGAAGATACCCAGTGAAGAACGCTTTTTGCCTTTCGCTGCAAGGCACTGACTGGTGAAGGCAGGAATAAGCACCAACTATTTTCCGGCGGTTGTACATCAAAGCTAAGAAGAATTGGCTTCTGCCTTGACCAGCATGGGAAGTCAAGGTTAGACCTTGCTATAGCCACATCTTGTGACGATTCCCACTGCTCTGAAGGGAGACAAAGGGTGCGGAGTTTGAGCTTTGCATTCAAAAGACGTCCATTCCGAATTCCATCAACGGTTATGATCTCACAGCTAGATGCATTGGCTTTGAACCTGGAGCTATCGAGGTTCCAAGCCTCGGCTGGATAATTGCCAAAGTTGCAAGCATCATGGTAGGAGCCGATGTCGCGGCTGGCCCAGCTCCATGAAGGTGCAATATATGCTGCTGAGATATTCACTGGCCCAGGTGTTCTCCAGAGAAGGCCATAATGGGCGTCCTCGGCCCATATACCTGCCCAATAAGTAAACACGGACTGTGTTTCGATTTCTCGTGCTAACGCAGCCAACGCAAAGAGCCTATCAGTCTCAAAAGTAAGAGCCCGAGCCGCATATTCATTGACTAAGCTGTACCATCGCCTCAGTTTGGTAAACGACTGAGCATTTGAGGGGCCGAAGTTCTCGTACATGTACTCTTCCCCATGATTTGGAGCCAAGAAGAACCTTTTAGGGTCCATACCATACCGCGGTCTATCGCTTGACCACGAGATTTCCGGATTCACATTCGACTCTGAGAGTTTCTGAAACTGGCAATTCCAGACAATTTGTTCATGTCTGTAATGTAAAGCGCGCGGAGAAAGAAGGTGCTCTTGAAGTGTCCATCCTCTGGTAGCGAGAATGGGTCGAGATCGACCGGGATATTCAGACCCGGGATTAAGGTCTGCTTGGAGGTAGATTATGCAAGACTCTACGCGCCGCCAGCGAGCTAGCGACACAGAAATAGAAACCCTTACCCTTTGTGTGCGGGAAATGCACAGAAAACCATCCTCATCTAAAGATGCGTCGTCGGCAGCAATACAAAAATCGCAACATTTATAGTAATCCCGCATGCGGCTTGATTCGAATAGCCAATCTGCTTGGGCGGCATAGTCAGAACCTTGCAGAATACAAATCGAATCAATCCACAAATACTTTAATCCCA
The DNA here is from genome assembly GCA_004786245.1 of Botrytis hyacinthi. Classification (NCBI taxonomy): domain Eukaryota; kingdom Fungi; phylum Ascomycota; class Leotiomycetes; order Helotiales; family Sclerotiniaceae; genus Botrytis; species Botrytis hyacinthi. The sequence goes on from PQXK01000002.1 coordinate 192,489, forward strand.
TACGCCTCGTGACTTCAATGGCGTCTTTCAGTGTGGGTGGAAGCTCTTGTATAGATATAGAAATCACTCTACAATCCAAATTTGTGACATTGGTCACATGGCTACTAATTTTTCCCCAACAATGGCTTAAAGTAGCCCAGTTGCCCATTTCGCCTTCTTTGCTAATATGCAAGTGTGGTATATCCCGATCATTTCCGGATCCCACGTCAATAACGCGAGAAGGTAGCAAAGCTGCTCGTTTGCTCGGACAGACAGTTTTGTGGTTGCGATAACAATCCCGGAGCCATGTCTTAGCTGTTTCAAAAGATTCCAAAGAACGAGGTGTTGTGGGGATAGGTCGTCCACTAACGATATTCAAAGCTGCAGCCGGAGATCCTACGCACACATGTGTTAATTTCAGAGCTCGAGACGTGCCAAGCTGCACTTATGTGCGCACCTTTCTCACAAAAAATGTGAATAACAGAACGATACAAACGTTCCTTATGATCAGCTTCATGAGTTATCCACTCAAACCAGAACTCAGAAATTCCCTTGGCGGATTCATCTCTTGTTTGTCTCACCAGGCTAGAGCAATGCCCTGGTCCGCAACGTATTGCCAAACAACGTCTCTCAAGAAAATTATATGTGATCTTAAGCAAATTTTTACATGCACCCTTTTCAATTTCGATGCACAATTCACAGCCTTTTCGCGCCGACTCTAGAAGGTTTTCATACCTGTCGTGGTGTTGAGTTTCAGGGCTCACCACTATTGACATATCAGAGAAGGACTGAGACCATTGGTAACACAAGTCTCCAAAGTCAATCGATTTGCAAATTTCGCAAAGTATGACAGCACAACGATAAGAATATAATTCATAGCTGAAATTGGACGTGATTTGATCTGAGTTATACCATTCTTCTTTACAATAGGCCACGCCACATATACCAGTATATTGCAAGAACGCTGCAGATGCATGTCAGAAAGCAGGGTACGATAAGCCTGATAACTCCAGCCTGGGTTTGGGTAGAAGGGAGAACGCAATGAATGACGGCGTGTTCTGGATGATTGCGATGAAGCATGTGGTATGTGAGCCTCAAAGATCGGTTGATTGCGAAACTAGATTGATATATTGGAAGGCGATATGATGTCTTGAGTACATATTTCATGATATAATGTTAACAACGAAGGAAATAGATAGTATGCCTTAGAGAGGAGTTATATGCTGAGGGTGGCATTGTTTTGAACCCTTTGCCTGAATCTTGTGAGTGTTGTAAAAGATGCAATGAAAATCTGGAAGGAAAGATTTTGATAGAAAGTGCCTGGCCGTAAGCGTACCTAGCCGCTAAAAGTTGCCCATGTGGAGAATGGGGCAAGTGTACCCGATTGTCTAAATTTACTCAAACTTCTCTCCTTTCATCTCATATTCGCACTTTGCACTTTATTACACTTCACCCCATTTCTCTCTCACAAAATAATAAAGCAATAATTAATACCCAAAGAGAAGTATTGGGCAGATATTGGTGGTTTCTTCAATCTTTCATCTTCCCTGTTCCTCATCAAGCGAATCATCAAACAAGTGACGTCCTACCCTGCCATCCCAAACTGCAGCCCTACCAACACAACATATCAAAAGCAACAACCCCATCACATCACCACACTCTCATACGATACGATACGATACCAAATAATTATCGACAAACATGACTACATATTCTTCCACTCCACTCTTCGGCGGCGCCCTCATAGTCGACCTTCCATCTACATTCGCCGACGTCAGGTAAGCTCTTTCTAGGAAAAACCAACCAACATCAAAACACATGCAGAGCCCCACATCCACTCCTGACGAAAACTCAAAACCATCACGATCAGCACCAAACTAACAATTCCACAGTACAATAAGACAAGTTCCCGACCATCAAGAAGTCTATCTAGACAAAGATGGTTTCACCAGTATAATATTCGATATCACCGAGCGAGTCGGTACTGCGGGCTCTAGCCCCGCGACCGATGGAGCGGCTATGACGACCCATTTGGAGGATATTGTTGATTCCGATTTGGATACTGTGAAATTATGGTCGATTACTGATACTAAGTTTTCTAAATTGCCGTAAGTACCTCACATTGTTTGGTTATTTTTCTCATTCCCCTATCCTCTGCCCCCATCGTCTCATCTCCACCACGTCACATGACCAAGTCTTCATCTACTCAGCCCAAATCTGACAACTCCCAGTGAAAACACTCCCGCCTACACACTCATCGCCACTCAAACACCTCCTGTTGACCCCAACTCCCGCGACTACGCCCCAGATTTCACAGCCATAGTACTCAATCTTATCCGATTAGAAAGAGAGAGTACAGATATCTTGGTAACAATTAACGTGCCTCATATTAAAGGCGAATATTCAGCCGACGACGTCGATTTGCAATTGGGGAAACAGGGAAAATTGATTGAGAATGCTGTCGAACATGCAGCTAAGATTTGGGAAACTTTCAAGATCAAGGATTGGGGTCTCTTTGATGAGGTTTAGATGATGAAAGGGGGAAGAGGAGTGAGAGAGGAACGGATGGAAGGGGATTGAGAGAGGAACGGATGGAAGGGGATTGAGAGATGGGCGAGATCGATTTAGTATGGATTTGGCTGGATGCTGAAGATTTGCTCTGTTTCACGGGTTGTTTTTCAAATTTCCATTCCCTTTGTCAGGACAGAGCAATGCGTAGGTATCTACAGAATTAGCTGTCATTATGAAGAATAGTCTGAATAGTATGAATTTCGTTAGTTATTCAACAAATCTTAAATCTCAATTTGATTGTTCTCTCACTCTCACTCTCAGGGACTCGTCAAATCCAAGAAATCGAGTTTCCTCGCAACAATCTCCACATCTCCATTATCAGGTGTACTCTCCTTCTCCCCCGCTTGTGCAGCTTTACTAGCCTTCTGCTCCTGATACTTCTTCGCTACCAATCCCATAATATCTTTCTGCGGACTCCCCGGATTCTCGTCCCTGATCCTCTTCATATTCTCCTTTACGAAAATCTGATACTCATTCTCCTTTCCATTCTTTGCCGCTCCCCTAGGCACCGGTTTGATCTGTGCCAAAACCCCCTTACAAGCACCACACCTATGTCTTTGCGTATCGATACTTTTCGAATGTCTCTTAAACAGTGTTTTGCACCCTGCTTCCGTACATTCCCACACATATTTAAATTCTATCTCATAAGAATGTTTCGTCGTAACCTCAATCCCGCGATCCCCAAATTCATTTGAACATTTCGCAGCCCATTCTTTGAATTCTTTTCCGTGTGGATTAGTTTTGATATTCGAGATCATAAAGTTTGCCAGATGACAAAATTCGTGCGCGAGGACATTCAAAAGACGATTTTCATCGTCGATGACTTTTTCGGCGAGCTCGATGGATGCGTAGTGACGGAATGTGGTGGGGGCTTTGCCATCGGTATTAGTGGTTAGGGGAGATTTGATGGTCTCGCGTTTCCAATTTGCGCGACCGGCGGTTGTGATGAGTTTTTTGGACCAGATAATTTGGACGCCGCCAGTAGAGGCGGAGAGTTCGGCAATGCGGCCGAATGTGATTTTGGTGTCGAGTTCGAGGAGGAAATCGGAGGCGGTGGTGTGTTTAGAGATTGAGAAGGCTTTCTTGGAATCTTTGTCTATGCGAGGAGCTTTGAATGAAGGGGGTTTCTTGAAGAGAGATGTACTCCCTGAAGTTGAGGGTGGTTGGAGTTTGGGTTTGGAGATGGGTTGGAGGGTTTTCATGGGAGAGTATTGATCGTTCCAATCGTTGACAAGATCTTGAGACCAGAAACTATCCATACTGGGACGGTGCGGTGTAGATGGTATGCGGGGTAACTTTTTAGGTGATGCCAGGCCTCGAGGTTTTAACTCCGGGCTTCCTGGGGGTGTTGATAGTTTGACTCCTTTGGATACTTTTCTGGACGAGGGGGAGCTTGAATATATTAGCATATTTCTTAATACTATGAGATCGACTTTCTTACAATCGTAAAACAGCTCCATTGTCATCAAAACTAGAGGAGGTCCCTGGTCGAGTCTCAACTTTCTCGTCTCTCTTCGGTGGCTGTAAGACCGGTGGGTTGAATGCAGGTGGTGTGTCTCTGTCGTCGAGTGTAGTTTTGTCTAGAAGTTGTCGTAGAATCTCCTCCTCTGTATCAGTACCACTCGAATCTTCGACCACTGTCCTACGACCCCTGACCAGTCTTCGAGTCGATTTTGGTGGTGTTTTGAACACGTCAGAATCGTCATCGTCGTCTACTATGAAATCTGATAAATCATCTGAATCATCATCTTCGTCTTCCTCCTCTGAATCGGTTATCGTAGGTTTCCTAGCCGTTGGTCTTCGTTTCTCATCAAGATCTGGTATCCTAGGCTTTGGAACTATTGGTTTACTTTTTGGTTCATCCTTCAACACTTTTGGCATCGGTACAAAATCCGATAAATCGTCCGAATCATCTTCATCCTTTTCCTCTTCCGAATCTGTTACCCTATAGTTCCGAGCTACAACTTTGCGCTCCTCTTCAAAATCGGGTATCCTAGGTTTCACATCCGTTGCCTTCCGCCTTGGTTCTTCCTTCGCCACTCGTGTCATCGAAACCGCCGAATTTGAAGCCGATATCTTTCTAGACTCAGTACTCGATCGCTTCGTACCCATACTCAACGGTTTCAAAAGCGGATTATCCGAGTTCTGCTTCAAAACGCGTTTCCTAGCTTTAGGCTTTGCATTCTTAAAGCTTTCTATTTTATCACTCCCTAATTCCTCCACATTTGAGACCATCGATCCCTTCTCTTTCTTCAGGTCACTTTTCGGTTCACTTCGCTCGACCTTCCTGTTTGTTTCTCCAGATACTTTTTTTGATGTATTTGTTCCTGCCTTTCCTCGAATAACTTCATTCACGTCCGGAAATTCCTCATCGCTACTATATACTACAAGCCTCGCCATAATAGATATTGGTGCAAAAAAATTGGCTATAGTAAATTTTAAATCAATATCAATGAGTTGTTGATGTATCAATTATCGTCTCTTTTTTTCTGGGTTGTGACTTCTATGTTGGCTCGGCAACGAGATGCTGATAAAGTGGGGTTTGTAAATTTAGCACCAGGACAATTGTTTCACCCCTTTCTTCACGATTAAGGAATATGATTTGATGGAATAAGTCTATGTTTTTAAATGTCATCTTTCATTTACTTTGTGTACAATTGAAGCATAAAAGTAATATTGTAGATGTATGGTCTTCAGGCCTTACTGGAAGCAGCTTCTGCTGCATACGGGTGAATATTAAGGTTACAAAACATTTCCAACATAGATAATATCCTCTCGATGGCAGTTCATCATCTAGCTCGAACGACTTGTGTGAATTGATGGATCATTCCTCGTCCTCCTCTGGATCTACCTCCTGTGCTTCATTATTCCCACCGTCAACCTTTTGTTCCTGCTTTCTCCACAAGTTAGCCAGGAATTCACCTGTGCTAGCCTCTTCTATAGATTTATCTTCTCTCTTCTTCAGGAACCTAGGAAATCTCAAACTTAATCCCTTTTCATCGCTCACGAGACCAATAGCCGCTCTATAAACCGGACTAATCGTGACATCCGCAAAAGCCATCTCCCAGACCTCTTGCGGTTCAAACCATACATCGGGGTTCCCTCCTCGATAATCGACGTAATTTGGTTTGCCTCCAAGAACATGCTCGCCACCTTCTTCGTAAAATTCTTTGTTGGCCTTATAAAATGTATCACTAAATCCCGAGATACACTTACACACGGCTTCCAGAGTGCCTGTCTCTTCGTTGCGAACCGCGAGGAGGATTGGTGACCAAAATTTTGCTTTGCGTCCTTGGCCGTGCCAAGCAGCAACAGGTATCAAATCGAGTGTATCATATGAAGCACTATAGTCTTTCTTTACTTTCAGCCAAGAATCCAGTCGTTTGTCAGGCTCGTAGGTAGATAATAAAGCTTTTCTTCGAGTTTTCTTCTCGGGTTCTTTATCGATAGGCTTTTCCCTCTCTTTTGCATGCTTCTGGGGCGTCTGGAGAATAGAGGATACTGGTTCATCTGAAAACTTCTCTGACTCAGGTAACGCGGGATTTGGGAGATTATCTAGAATCTTCACCATGATTCCTTCGCATTTTCGCTCTGTTGCACCTTTAAAGAATTCCAAAACGACCTCTGAGTCTTGAGAAGTAGCATCGATACTCTTCACCCAGGTGAACTGATTCGGTACCTCGACGAACAAACCCCGAAGAAGTTCTCGTCTTTCCCGGAATGTTCGATTCAGAAGTGATTCGCCATTCAAATACATCAAATCGAAAGAAAACAAGCACACATTAATAGTAACACTTCCAATTGCTACGTCTTTCCTCGCTCGATTTGCTAATGATTGAAAGGGTTTCAGATCACCAGTTTCCCGATCGACAGAAACGACCTCTCCTTCCATGATGAAACTATCAACTCCTTCTCCGCGAATCTTGGGAATTAATGCCACAAGATCGGGATATTTGTCAGTCATGAGCTCTAGATGTCTGGAGAATATTGACACTTTGCCGTTCTCGTCGCAATGAACTTGTGCTCGTTGTCCATCATACTTATACTCGCAACTGAAATCTCTACCTTGAAGCTTCGTAAGCATTTCTGCAAGATCCCTAGTAATACTTCCTAACATGGGGCGTAATGGAATATGTAAGGCTAGTCCGCATCTAATTAGTAGTTCCTCACAGACTCCAATCTCAAGTAAAACAGGTACCAGGTCGTTATAATTGGGTCTCTTTGCAAAACATGCTTTCACGATTTCTTCACCTTTGGACCACACCTCAGTCAAGCCTTCTTTCTTAAGTTTTGCCAACTCTTGTGGTGATTTAAGAGGAAAGTCTGCTCCCGGTGGTTTGGATAGTTGGAAAGCTCGAGATAAAGCAATCAACATTGTAGTTTTCACTGCACCGATACGGAGCTAGTAGAAAGGATCAGTGAGAGATCGACATGGTGCTCCATAAATCAACCGTGTAGAGTGTCTCAAGAAGACAGATATGATTACCTACATGTTGGCACAAAGTTCTAACAACATATCGACTCTCCTCTGCTCCTCTGGCATCTTGCAGCAAACGATCAACAACTCGTTGCTTGATCTCACTACTGCCTGTTCCTTGCGTCTTGGCTATCTTGACTAAGGACTGATAAACTCCTTTTATTGTTAGTGGCTTTGGCTTTCTCAGTGTGAAACTTTGTCTCTTCTTCGCCTCAAAAGCGACATCACCAGCATCACCATGTTTATCGTATAAGGTCTTCAATGACCTAGAGTCTAGCCCACACACATTTTTCAATGCTTTTGAAATCGCTGAGCCTCCCAGACCTAATTCAAGGGATATGTATGGCGGTGAAATCGCATTCGTTGCCAGCCAGACCTTTATTGAGAATCAGTACAAGTATAGAACGGAACCTGTTATGTGGCTTATGATATGAATATGTTGTATCTGACTATGAAAGACTTGTAGGCACGGAATGAACGTACAGTAGGTAGGAGAGCATCTGGATCACCCTCGATAATGATCCTTAGTAAATTGACTAAAGTATCTACAATTTTTATGCGACTCTGGGTGCTATTCACGAGTACAAAACATCTTGTCAAGAGAGCATAAGACGCATCCCCTCCTTCTGCAGCCCAGTGTTTTTGCAGATCAAACACATACTTGGAAGGCTCGAAAGTCAAAGGACTTTCATCCAATGGTATGTTTGATGAAATGGTATCTTCTGCTGTGCCAGCAGATTGTAGAGAAAGAGTGTTTTTATTGATATTCGGCTTGGCCAGCTTTACATTCGGCTGGTCGTGAATGCTATTAATTGAGGTCTCTTCGTCTGTATGGCTTGTAGTAGCTACCCCAGGGATTGGAGCCTCTGAAAGTTTCTCACCGGTCTTCACCGAATGATTCTCGGCCACCTCTCTTGCACCAATCGATTCCCGATTCCATTCCTCTTGTAATTTTCTAGCCAGTTGCTCATCGGTCAGTTCCGAGGGACCCGCGCTACCTGGACTGCTCAGGATTGGACTGCCGACTGGTCGAGATGACAACCCTTCTTCATCTTTCTTTTGCTTTCCGAAAAAGAAGTCGAGATTCCGAGACCCATTGGGCTTTGTATCATTGTTGAACTTCCTCCGCTTCGTAGGTGTCCCCATGATCTATATGCCTTTCGCCACTTGCACCTGAAATGGTAGAGTCAACGGTTGTGAATATGCTTAGTATTATCATCTACACGCCATAGTAAGAAGTGTTGTTAAGCACAAAGAAAGTTTTGAATAATTATTGGGTTTGAAATGAAAAAGTTTATTGACAGCTACCTAGTAGATACAGCCCGCGCAGATTTCGGTGACGTCGTCGTCTTTCAAAAGGGACCCTGGAAAATGGTAGGTGCTCTCCACAATGCACGAAATGAAACCAAACATCAAAAATAACCGCTCTTTTCAATATTTGACATTAAATCTGGTAATTAAGATTCGGATTTGAAAAATGAATTGAAATACTCAGGAGTTTCTAATTGACTCGGAGTTGGAGTTTTCTATCATCTGGTACATCTTTTGATATTATTATAGGATATTAAAATGTAAATGTGTATTTTTGATGCTTGGTTTAGTGAATATCTGGTAGATGTCCATATAAATTCTGGAAGTGCTTTTTGGCGACGCTAAAATTTAATTGTTACATAACCATCCCTACCTTATCGTATATTAATTTACCTTCACTGAGGACAACTTCAATTAATGCAACTGTCAATCGAAAAGGACCACTCAATCAATAAACATGTCGCTCCATATAGAGCAGGAGCGTAGCCCGAGGGCTTATTTATGCAATCCTATCGACGATATACCGGTTGGAGAAAGAAATATCAGAGTTGAAGACTGGTTGAACGACAAAATCCAAACCACCACAGATATGACAGATCTGTCGAGCTTATTGGAGAACGTAGAAGCAAAGCAAAGACAGCTGGAAGAGCAAGTAAGTCGCAGTATAAATGCTAATGTCATTATACTAGCTAACCAGAACTTCTCATAGTTGAAAGATGCCAAAACCAAGCTCGCTGAGGCCAAAAAATCCGCCGCAAATCACACGTCGTCGATGTCCCAAAAGACTCAAGCTTTTGAGCAACACCAAGAGGACTTACGGGCGCGCATGATGATGCTTACATCTTCTGATACTCCAGAGGAAGCAGTGCGACGTTTGAAAGGGCCGATGGAGAAACTACAACAGGTCGAATTAGCACAAGCATATGTTGAACTATTGAAGGATGTCGATGATCTGACCAAGGAAGCTCATCAAAATTTACCTGAAAATCCTACCGAGGCTCTAAAGCCATATGTGCGATTAAAACAACTTGCGATGACTTTACAAGCGACTCAAAATTCCACAGAAATTGCTGCCCCTCATCTCGTTTCCTACGTCGAACAAACTTCCAGTCATTTATGGGCACAAATGGTTCAAATCATGGTCAAAGAATTTCGGGATGTACTCAAAGCCTTGAATTGGCCAGATCTCGCTGTTGAAGTTTCCAAGGAATGGCAAATATGCTTTGGAAGACTTTTAGACCTGCAAGCTCCAGAAATTAGAGAAGCTCGAGAGCCCCTTGTACTTCTGCCTTTCGCAGTTCTGGTGAAGGAGAGTGAACTGAAATTTCGCTATCACTTCATGGGAAACACGCCTACGAGTGCGAGCAGTCTTGTAAGTTTCTATCTTGCGTTCATGAAATCACTCTGACAAAATTAGCTCGGAGAATATTACCTAAATTGGATCATTGATGTTATAGATGCGCATGAGGCTTATCTTCGAGATAATGCTGGACCTGTTCTGGCTGCACACTTCTTAGGCAGTCCTTTAGCGGGGAACTCACTTTACATAGATCCTGTATCTGCCTTTATCACAGCACTCTTGCCATTAATCAAAGAGAAGACCGATCTTGTTCTTGACGAAATTCAGCACAACTCCGCACACTTGAGTAAATTTATAGGCCAATTAATGGTCTGGGACGATGCTATCCGAATCAAGTACAAGTATGATGGTGGCAATTCTGAAGTTGGATGGGTTGGTGTGACTTGGCATGTCCTAGATAAATGGTTCGGTCCCTGGCTAGAAGCCGAGGAAAGATTTGCCTTCCAGAGATATGAAGAAATAATGGATTCGCCAGACAACGGAGATATTGACTACGACAGTAACGAGTCTAAGAAGACTAAAGGTACCTTTGGTGCCACCAAGGTCACTGATCTCCTAAAGGCAATTACAACACAATATAAAGACCTCAGAAAAGTCTCACATAAACTTCGTTTTTTCCTCAATACGCAAATCGCGGTTCTTGACAGGTACCAAATTCGCTTGTCCGAATCTCTGGATGCTTATATCTCACTTACTTCAACTGTTGGCCGTATAGCTACTGGCGCCACTAAAGAACAACAACGGTCTGTCGAGGGAATGGCTGGGCTCGTCAGTCTTTGCAAAGTCTTTGGTAGCGCAGATCATATTATCTCAACTCTGGAATTCCTTAGAAACGAAGCGGTCAGCATCTTCTCTCAATGCACTATGATGACGACAAGCACTGATTTATGATTAGTTTTTCGTGGAATTATATTTTCAATTGGACGAGAGAGCACAAGGTGTACATCCGGATAGCGCCATCGCTGGCCCGATTACCTGTTCGCAACTAAAACTATCTACTTCGCTCAAGCTAGGCACTGGTGAAGGAACCATCTTCGATACAACCATCCAAGGCTTCAAGAAGATACGGAGCAACGCGGGAGATCTTCTACAGAGAGCAATCAAATACCCATTTCCAACTGCTTTCAGAGCTTATCTCACTCAAGCGCAATGGACAACAGTTGGCCAAGACTCTCAATCCTGTAAGTCATTTTTCTCTCATCTTAAACTCCCCAATCATCTGAATCATTGATACCCTTTGAATTATTCAGTATCCATTAAGGATTGAGACTGTCTCGATGATTCACCGTTTGATATATTTGTGATGTTTAGCATTTTCACAATATTGGATTGTTCAACTTGCTTGCATTTCCACCAGCTTTTCACTAATAATGTTTAGTACCACATTACACGTCCTCTTTGACAATATCAGCCGAGCTTGACCAACCTCTTCAAGTAATGAAAGAGAAAATGGCTTATCTCGAGAAAACCATTTCTTATACTGCATTCATGCGAATTTGGCGTCAAGCAATCTCAGCTCTCGAAGACTTGCTTTTCAACGAAGTCCTCCTCAGGCAGGATTTTACAACTTTAGGCGCAGCTCGCTTTTCCCAGGACCTAAAAGGTATTCAAAGCATCATTGGCAATTATCTACCGTTAGAGGGTACGGCATTCATGATGCCACGACTTACGCAGGGCATTGCTTTGCTAAATTTGCCTATAGAGGCATCGGATGGAGAAGTGATGTCTTTGTCAGAGGCAGCGGAGAAGATTTATGCTGGTAGACAAGCATGCGATGGTGTTCTGAAAAAGTTGCGTTTGGATCTATTGGACAATCCTACCGCGAGACAGATTATCCTGCGAAGAGTTGAGGCAAACGAGTAAAGTAAGAGGTGGATAATGTGGATGAACTGTGGTCATTCTTGGATTAGATCGTGACAAAATTACAAATCTTTGACCAGATATTCAATATATAGAAATAGCAAAATATGTAACTTGAATGTTGAGAGATCTTTCGATTGTTTACGAACTCTCAAGGGTTAGCACTGAAGCTTTGAATATTAACAAGTTTCCGATATGTCAAACACTTCAATCACATTTATAACCACAAAAATATGTTTCGTCAAAATTCAGTTCAAATCATTGAAATCCTAGATTCCGAAAGACTCCTAATAAATAGAGTAAATCAAATACCTCCGTTTCCTCCTCAACTCGAATTACGTCTTGTCTCTGGATCTTCAACTCCGTGGAACCAATTTCCTGAGGGGCATGTTCTCGCCCTGCTCTTCTTCGATGTACCATGTAAGGATGCTAAGGAATGAAATAATAATCTTAGCCCCCGTCTCAGGATCATCACTTCATCATCACTCCCTCATTCCGTTCTAGTTTGTGAAATTTTCTGTATCGAGAAGACTATAATTTCTTATAAAAACCTCTAGTACACCACTTCTCGTTTCCTGGTTGTTGAATCGGAGTACAATCGCTCTATCTCTTGTAAGTGCAGACTCTTCGAGCTCATCTCAGTCCATTTCTTATGTCGTCGAGTTGGATATGTTGGATGATAGATATTGGATTTCCGACGCGATGCCCAAGCTTTGTGCAGGGTTGTGTAGAGAACAGGAAGATGTCAAGAACTCACAAATCACATTGCTAAGGTTGACATGTAAAATTTGTTTATGCTTCAATGTTGTGTACGAATATTTTGGGAGTGACCGCTCACTGAGATGTGAGTGATGTATGTCTAAGAGTGACTGAAAAGATGTATTCACAACTGAGTTTAGATTGGTCTTAACACATACATGCACGGAACCCTAGCACCTGCAATGAGCAACTAGCATCACGATGATGATTGATGTCCACTAAAATGCAACAATTTATCCAATCGTCCGTCCTCTGAGCAGGCCATCAGACGAAGGATTGAACAGATGCTGTTCAAGATCTGAGCACGGAAATTCTCAGGTAGAAGCTGGGCACACAACGGAGTATTTGAAAGGGCCTGCTTATATTCTCTTATACCATGGGGATTTTGGATGCACAATGAAAATCCGATCAAAGCAGTTTCCAGTAAAGTATCACATGTGTGAAAGATTGAGTAGATTTATTGAAGATTTATCATCAGTCAATGAGGTCATATTTGTCTAAGCAATGCTTTTTGCATTAGAAATTGGTTAAGACAAAATGCATCCCGAAAAACCCAGTCGATAACTCCTCCGTTCCCAACCTAAAGCACTCTAAGCCTTAGCGGCAGCTTGGTTTGGGTTGACCTTCTTTCCATCCTTGTTGTATCTAACACGGGGAGGTGGGGCACGGTTACGTCTTCCAACACGGGATCGGACACTGTAGAAAAGGGAATCAGCCCAAGTGTTCTTCAAGGGTTAAACTTACTGGCAGTTCAACCAAGGATTCATCTCATAGCATTAACATACCGGACAATCTTGCCGTGGATGGCGCAAGAGACGCAGTATTGCAATTTGAGGTACATCTTGGGAACTGTGTACTCAGAGAAGACAGATGCCTCTGAGATATCACCTGTAATAAAATCGTATTAGCGTCTATTGCAAAAAAAGTCCATGTCTCTCGTCTGCCAAATCTCTTGATAATCGATATTTAATGCGAAATCGATGAAAGGGAATTATCTGGAATAATCGGAACGTACGGATGGCAGCGGACTCAACCATGTTACGGATGGTAAATCTCTTGATCGCCTTGTCCTTTGGTGTGCATCGGGAGCAGTTGGAGCATCTGATGGGCTTGACGTGACCACGACCCTTCTTGTTACGTCCGCTATAAATCAATCAGCCTCCTGATTCCCCAAGTATTTCATGTTTTTCGACGTTGATATAATTATGACAATTGTATCATTTCTCGAAGAGCTCGTCGTGGATTATGGATGGGGTGGGAAATCGTACTTGGACGCGCGCTTCTTGACCATTTTTGCGGATTCTAAAATAATCTGTTAAATTTGTCTTGGGATCGACTTGGAAGATATCTGCGAACTTACTGAATTGGCGAGTTATTCAAATCTTTGGTTGTTGGTTGGCGATTGTCGTTCGTAGGATTGAAATCTCGTAAGTCAACATCTTTCAATATTCAGTTGTGTGATCTGGTAAGCGAGACCTAGCTTGGCGCTAACGCATTTTAGCGCACAACCAGACTTTCGAAATTCGCTATCAATTATCTCGAACATTTCTTTTCGAACTCTACAAGACCTTTGAGGAAGACAATCTAAACCGTTGTCCAGGTATGTTATTACTATCTGAATGCGAAATCGCAGATATCAATATGATTGAATTCTAACACCTCTTTAAAGATAGTCATGCAGATCTTCGTCAAGACCCTCACGGGCAAAACCATCACCCTCGAGGTTGAGTCTTCGGACACCATCGACAATGTCAAGGCCAAGATCCAAGACAAGGAGGGAATCCCACCCGACCAACAGCGATTGATCTTCGCCGGAAAGCAACTCGAAGATGGCCGCACCCTCTCCGACTACAACATCCAAAAGGAGTCCACTCTTCACTTGGTGTTACGTCTCCGTGGTGGTGGCAAGAAGCGCAAGAAGAAGGTCTACACTACCCCAAAGAAGATCAAGCACAAGCGCAAGAAGACCAAGCTCGCTGTATTGAAGTACTACAAGGTTGATGGTGATGGAAAGATCGAGCGTCTCCGCAGAGAGTGCCCAACTCCAGACGTAAGTTATCTTTCAACAATTTGTATTTTTGTACGCTACTAACATATCTTCAGTGCGGTGCCGGTGTTTTCATGGCTGCCATGCACGACCGTCAATACTGTGGACGTTGCCACTTGACCTACATCTTCGATGATGCCAACAAATAAATTGTTATTAATGGATAGTCGAACATGAAGGAATGGATTTTCGCACGCTATGGTGTCGTTCAGATATTACTCAATGCTACGCAGAATCTATGGCAAAAATGCTTGATTTTTCAATCATTGATTTTGAAACATGAAAGTGATCCTCGTGAATATGTTAAGAAGTTTGGCTTAAAGCCTTGGGATGACTGAAAAATGAAACCTTTGTGATTTTCTACTGAAGAAATGACGAGAGCAAGCAGAAATCTACCACCGGAATTGGCTTCTACCCCGCTGCATTACTATGACCCAGGCCTAGCCATTGTTCTCTATGCCTCAGCTTTGGCACTCTTTATCTTTATTTCAATCCGAGGTCGATCTGTATTCATATAATCATCTTCATACGTGCTCAGAAGTTCCGCAGCCACCTCCTACCTACCTACGTAGTATTCCCTTACCCTTCTTCAGCAGAATACAAGGCGCCCAGAGGCAGCCAGAATCCAGAGACTGTTTCTATTAACGTGACGTTGTTCCTTATTTTAGCGACAGATATGCCTTAAAAGTCTTCACAGCAGAACCTTCCAATGATTGGCAGGAAAATTGGAAGCTCGAGAACTAACATTTCCCACATTGATCCAGCACTTCGTACACGACAGTGACCACTACATACCCGTGATCTCAAGACTACATGAACATCATACAAAGGCTCATATCATAATTGATATAACAAACCGAAAGAGATCGCAAATATGAGATTTTGGCAGAAAAAAGGCAAATCACCGCCTTGCCGGCTAGACATTTTCTACATCACGTGGTGCTCGCTTAAATTTATTTTTTGTTGCACGTCTGAGTTTTACACTCGTTTTTCTAACTTACACGAACAGATTCAGAGCCAATTTTTTTTAAAAATTACATCGACTGGGAATAAGACCGGTTCTGGGATTTTATTCCCGGGATTTTGGAAATGGTGTTTTTTTGTTTTTCGATTTTGAGCTGACCAAAGTCAATATTGGAGGTTCACATTTTAGAAATTTTGATAATCACTATGTCAATATCTGGTTTATGAAATGCTTGCGGAAATGTGATTCATGATCCTCAAATACCTAAAAGTACAGGTTTGAAATCGGGCATCTGAAAAGAAATATGATTATGGTATTTTTGACTTCCTTTCGAAACCGTAACGCCATCAATAGTCTGTACACATCCACTCGCCTCGTCTATATCTCTTGAGACTACCATCCGATTTTCCCCATTTTGCGGTCGATTCAAACGCTTCGAAGCGCACCTTTCTCATATTTCACGACTTTGCTGCCCCATTTCCGTTGCTCTCATCATCAGAATGGGTGTCGTCTTCCAACAACGTATCCGCGCTGGTCTTTTACCGACTCGGTCATCGTCACATAATTTTCCATATTTCGACTTCTCCTCAATCTCCATACACACTCGCAACCTATCCAACAATTCTCCTCATCTCTTCCTCCCCCCAAACTTCTGTGCCTTGCTTTAACGCATGCACCAGTATTTGCAAAGCATTCCCATTGAAATCATCCGCTTCACGGATCTTATCCAGATCTTCAGAGAATTCAGTAGTGATACGTTGAAGATAATGTGAAGTAAACTTTTCAGCGAGAGCCGAGTCTTTCACTAAATTTGGTTTCTGGAAATAGGTTAACAAAAATTCTGAGGAAATTTGGAGGGGAGTATGAATTACAGATGGGGCTTTGACTGATGCAGTTGATGTAGTTTGAGAGAATGATTTGACAGCTGCTGATTGAGCTTTTGGCTTGAGAGATTGAGATTTAGGAGCAGTGTCACTTTCACTGTCGGATATGTTTGTTACTATTTTGATGTTAGTATATAGGTATATATATATATATGGTTGTCATCAAACATGATAATACACATACCTTCAGTTCTCGACTGGCTCTTCTTGCGACGCTTGGGTTTCACGGCTTTGGGCATTTTGGCATCCATCTTCACCAGCACGATATGTTATATTGACTTGGAAAAGGTTGTTACTTTGACCTACCTAAGATTTAAGACGACTAAAAACCGATATGTTCCACGCACGTGAAAAGCTCGTGAGAAGAAAATATTTAAGTGGGGAATGGGGTGGGGAAATTATGATGGCGCTTTGCCCTCCGGAGCCTCCCCACAAATCCATTGCAACCCATCTAAACACTACACTTGCTTTACGGAATCATATTATCACAGGATCTGGTGTACGAAGTAAACAGCACAAACTACGTCCTGTTTTGTGTTTACGTTTATTAGCAATTTCATGATCTTTCACAATGTACGGGACTTTCTGTGATTTGGGGGTTGGAAAGGGAGCACAAACGAAGGAAATCGCAAGTCGCCAACAAAATTCTAGAAGGTCATTTTTATATTGAACTATAATTCGATAACGAACTTCCAAGCACAGAATTCCATTTCAGCTGCAGATGGCTGACCTGTTTAGACATCTTTCCCGTGCGGAGCAAGTGTAGCTATGTTCGTATGGATGACAATAACGTTCATAGATCAAATTTACTTTGTAACTGCCACGATGTTCAGACAACAGCAGTCATTTAAAACAAGAGATACTCCAAAAAACAAGATACAACGACGAAAACATCTGGAAGATTTACGCAGTCACCTTTACCAATTTAGCCAATTTAGGGTCGTGTGTTTGAGAATCGATTGACTCAACCAGCAAGAGTGAAGCAACATAGTTCCTGAGGAACGTCGCTACGATAGATCGGAGAGCGAGTTGATCTGACTCCTTTAAATGGGAATAGATCTCTTCCGCTGCCAAAAACAAGAACAAACTGGTGGCGAGATACGTTTCCACACCCTCACATCTTACCATGGCCTCTCCTAGATCCATCATCAGGCGCGTGAGAGACTTGTAGATCTTTTGAGGGCCCACACATTCGGCTTCAATCTCAGGCATTTCCAAGTTATTTGCAACTGCGGCCACCGCATCACACATTATTCTCAACGTCTTTGGGTCAATCAAGTCATTCTCCGTGAACGAACTAGAAAGAAGCTGAGGAACCCAAGGCATGAGTAGTTCAATCAGGGGCTTAATTTTTCTCTCGCCCACGATCTTGCGTGCTGGTTTTCGTATCTCTTCGCGGCCATCTTGGTAGAGGACCATTTGCAGTAAACCGCATTTGTCATACATCATGATAGCGGCTAGAGCTGCTGTATATTCCTCTATGCTGCTGAATTCCGCGCCAGAAAAAATGAGATTGCGATCGTACTTGTATTTCAAAGGGGTTGGTGCGTCCACAACAGTGTCGCGCCATGCGGACAATCTTTCGCCCTTAAGCTCAAGGGGCTCCAGATCGAGAATAGTGCTCGGATGAGTTGCTTTGAATAGATGATCAAGCTTTTCTGCGATTCGTGGAGATTCGCTTGAGAGAATATCCAGGAACTCATCTGTTGAATTTTCGTCTTGGTGACCAACCAAAAACTCGATAAGATTCTTTTTGCGCCCAACAGGCTCTGGAAGTTCAGCGTTATGTCCTGGATGTGTCTTGGAGAGGTGAAAAGCAGTAATGATGCAGCTTCTTGCGTTGCCGGTAGGGGTACGGTAACGATGGTGAACAACTGCTCCTGCTGGGAAGAGGACAGCCAAGGGCTGTTCAGGATGGACTGCCTCAACAACACGAGATCGGCCATGGGTGTTCCTTTGAAAGGCAAAAAGCCCGTCGATAGCCTTATGACTTGTGAATAGACTGTCTCTCTCAGTGGACCATGGTAGACCATCATGGCTCGCGAGAATATCACGGTTGCCTTTGTGAGTCCAGGGTAGGAAAGTGAAGTTCTGCCCAGATGGACCCTTGACTTGGCCACGTTGCCAGTTCAACAGAACCTTATATTCTTCCTTGAAAGGGGTGTTATCGACATGCAACATGTTGTCTTGGGCGTTGATCGCGATCGGATCGGTATTTTTGCCTCGGAACTCTTGAATGCGGATTGCGCCTCCCATAAGATAGGCAGTGATGGCAATAAGGAGAGGGTGTGCAAAAGCATCAACATAGTCTCCTCCCATGATAAACTCGTTTTGTACGGCCATGTTGACGAAAGAATGCATGAAAGTATTATTACCCGCTGCCTCTTGAACTTTGTCGTAGGCTTCCACAAGTTTCTCGAAAAGGGCGGGATCAACGAGACCGCCAAAGAGTGCGGCACCATCAGATTCCAACATATTTACCGCTTCCAGGAACTTAGCCTCCGTTTCTTCATTCTTCCACGCCTTACGAAGAGCCCGGAGCAATTTGACCCGGAAGTCAATCTTTTCAGCATTTGGAATACTTTGACGGTGCTGGACAGTGTTCAGGTTTAATCCTGGAACTGCAGCATGGCCATTTGCTCGTTCCTTGAGCAAAGAAGCCTGATGCTCAAGAGGAATGTCAAGGATCGGTTTAATAAACTGCACCTCGCCTAGACTGCCCATGTTGAAGTGGATAGGATGTTTTCTGTCTGTCGTATCAATGAAACCAATGAGAATTGAAATGCAACAAAGTTTTCTCAGAATGCTGACGAATAATATCAGATGTAGACAATGAATACTTATCACCAATTTCGAGTCTGCGATTAAAGTTTTATAGCCAATTTGCCAGCAGCCTGCTTGGTGTTTCCTATCCCTAGAGACAACATGACGTTGTTCGTATGGACTTTTGTCTGAGTGCGTGATTTCAGTCCATTGTAATTTCTTATTCTTGTCGCAGTTCCGGTAATCGCTTATTGGCTACCTTAACTCATCAACTACGAGATTACAGCTAAGCAGACGGCACTATTCGATGCATGCTTATCAGAGTTCATGAACGATCTAGACGATTTCCTGCATGCTGACCGGACATATCTCCCCACGGGAGGTAAGCAATATGGAAGTAGTACACATTCATAAGCCAGCGTTACAATCATGTAAAATCGCCCCCAAACATAACAAGATCACCTAAAATAGTAGGACCTTCGTCACGATAGTACAACGATATTCTCATCGAGTAACTTGCCAAGTACGTGTCGATTCGTGTCGCCGTTCTGAGGCAACTATTCCTGGAATGGTGAACGTCGATGGAAATGCTCAATGAGCGTAGGATTCAGCCCTTCTATAGCTTTCCCGTACTGTTGTTCTGCGGATCAAAAGAGTATCAAATCTAAAGTTCTGACATTTTACAAAACTACCATCGTTTCTCACTCATTTGGATTTTGAATCCAATTTCCAATCTACTACCATCATTGAACGGAAGAATATGACCATCTCAAACAGAAGAAAAAATGTCTACCCACCTCTAGAAAAACGTCCGATGAAAAATACTATTTGTCTCTTTGACCTCGATGGCACCCTCTGTCAAGAAAAACAGGTACATCTTTTTACATTTTCGATTGAGTGTTCAAATCTTGTAGCCTGAGATAGCTTCGAAAGATTCATTTACTTCTCCCCGTTCTCCAATCAAGCCAGTATTCATCCAAAATTATAAAATAGCTAGTTTCTCCCGAGGTACATGCCGTTCTCAAACGTCTCCGCCAGAAATGTGCGATTGGCTTTGTCAGCGGTGGAAACCTCACCAAGCAACAACGTCAACTTAGCATACCATCCATTCCTGTAACTTCTCTGTTCGATTTTTGTTTTGCGGAAAATGGACTCACAGCTTTTCGAATGGGCACGCCACTGCCTGGTATCTCATTTGTCGAGTGGATGGGCCAGAAGAGATACAACATATTCATTAATTGGATATTGCACTATATCGCCGACTTGGACATTCCGGTGAAACGTGGTACATTTGTAGAATTCCGTAATGGGAATGTGAATATTTCACCAATTGGGCAAGGGGCAAGTTACGAAGAGATGGAAGAGTTTCATCAGTACGATGAAATACACAGCATTAGGAAAACTATGATAGAGAAGTTGGAGATTCAGTTCCCGGCAACGGAGTGGGGGATTAGATATTCAATCGGCGGTTTAACTTGTTTTGATGCATTTCCTATAGGCTGGGACAAGAGGTACTGCTTAAGGCACATTGAAGCGGAGAAAGATAGAATGGGCTTGGTCTTCAGCGAGATCCATTTTTGGGGGGATATGGTACAGGAAGGGGGGAATGATCAGGAGATTTATGAGGACAAGAGGGTTATTGGACACGCGGTTCGGGACTATAAAGATACGATAAAACAGGTGAATGAGTTGTTTGATTTGTAGATGAGAACGGGTAGAGCTATGGAGTTCAGCCAGTGAAAAGTGTGTGGATATAATAATTGAATACCAAAATGCAAAAAGTGAGTCTAATCTCGCGTTAAGATGCTATGTGAGAGGTGAAATGGCACAACGCCATTTCATATACTGTTTGATTGTGATCTGGACTGTGTATTCATCAAATACTTAAAGGTTTATATGCATGCTTAATTGAGTCAAAACTGCAAGCATTCAGAGTATCAAAACTAGTCTTCATACTCGGTTTGATATACTAAAATCTAGTCTTGAGTACATATTCAGCCTTGCAGCTAACCAAATCACAAAGCAAATTCGCTTTTATAGATTGGCCATAGATTTGTGCCTATCGAGCAACTTAGGAACTGATGTGTGGTGGTATGTCTCCAGTTAGACGGGTCGTGATTGATGATGTGCTAACATCCTGCACGATGACTTTTGGCTGTAGTAACGATTGAAAGCTCCGTAACACTTATGCTTATTGCCTAACATAAACCCGCGAGGTAACGCGGGACGGCTGCTACCCACATCTCCTTTCAGCTTTGATGATTACCACTGTACGACAATGATGGCAGCTGTATTACACTGTAACATAGCAATGTAGGAGTACTTACTTAGTCTGCTCATTACCATTACCAAACATCATAAATCTCCGATTTTCTGCTCAGCGCGGATATATCTCACTTGACGCTGCACCGTAAAAGTTCAAAAAATGGGTAGTGTAGACGTACACACTGAGATGGAGAGGCAGAATAGCCAACATTACGATGTACTGATCGTCGGATCGGGGCCAATAGGTGCTGTATATGCCAGGACGCTTATTGATGCGAACAAAGGTATTAGTGTACTCATGGTGGAAGTTGGAGACCAGTAAGCAGCTCAGCCCCTCAACTATGTTCATAGCCCTCTGCAATTCTAACTACGTGTTTTAGGCGTTCAAAATTGATTGGTGACCATCACAAGAATAATGCTGTGGTACAGAAAGACATCAGCCGCTTTGGAAGGTATGTAGTACCAGCATAAAAACCAATCCTCATAATATACTTCAAAGCTCACACTTTTCACATTCGCAGTACTGTTCATGTATGTTGTCGCATGGAACAATTGGTATTGTGCTTATATTTTCTACCCTAGGGGGTGTCGCATCTATTGTCCGAACCACCTGACGCAGCAACCCAACCCTTAGATCCCGACTCTTTGGCATACCTGTGAGTGACTCTAGTTCCTGAAAACTGATGTCTAATTGCCTCAGCCGGTCAGGATTTGTATGGAAGAACCAAAATGCTAAACAGTTGTTACATAACAACTTACCCGCCGCTCCAGCAATTAGGGAAGTGGGAGGAATGGGGGCTTATTGGAGTTGCGTCACACCTGAGCAGCACCCTGAAATCGAAAGATCGGATATCTTCTCGCACGAAGAGTGGAAAATTTTGTATGATAGAGCGAGAGCTCTCTTCAACACTACTGACACAGCATTCGATGGTTCCATCCGCCAACAGCTGATCAAGAATACACTTCGTCGAGCTAACGGCAACCGCAAGTTTGTAAGCTTGCCACTCGCATGTCAACGAAGTAAACAGAATCCAGATTACATCAAATGGACATCAACAGCCTCAATTCTCGGCGATCTTGCCGAGCCGAAGTACGATGGTAGAGACTTCGAATTAAAGGCTCAGCATTGCTGTACCCGGCTCATCATAGACGCAGACTCGAAACAAGTGGTTGGAGCTGAGCTTAAGAATCTAGTAACTAATGAAGTTGTTATTGCCAAAGCAAAGAAATATGTGGTTTGCGCAGGTGCTACCCTTAGTACAGGAATTTTATTCAATTCCGGCATTCGTCCTGATACTGGATATCGTGCTTTGGTATGATTCAATTGAAGTTTTTGGCAAAGCCCGATCTAAAGATTAGCAGGGACGATATTTGACCGAACAAACTATGGCTTGGTGCCAGGTTGTGATACAGAAAAGTCTAGTAGAAAGTATATGGGACAATCCACGTTGCAAAGAACACTCAAAAAACTTCCCCCAGGATCCTTTGCGCATTCCTTTCAACGATCCATATCCAATGGTAAAGTACACTTAGAAGTCTGATTAAAACTTAAAACTGTGGGGTACGTCTGCTAATATGCTCAACGTCTGTAGATCACAACGCCGATTTCTAAAGAGTATCCATGGCATACCCAAATTCAGCGCGATCCATTCCGGGTCAGCCCGGTTCCGAACTCTATCGATCCTCGATTGATAGTGGATCTACAGTTCTTTAGTTATGTCGAGCCGACCTATGATAGTCGTGTCGAGTTCTCGTCTGATAATCTTGATGTTTTTGGGATGCCTCGCGTAAGATTATTCCTTCGACCTCAGTTGTTTTCTAAATACTAACACTGTATCTGTAGCCAGTATTTCAATATCAGATTGGAGAAGATGATGCCGCACGTGCGAGAGACATGATGAAAGAGTAAGCGTCATGTATCTTGTTTTCTGACCCAAAGGCTATACTGATTATTTTGCATTCACAGCATGGTAAAACTTGCCCTTGACATCGGTGATTTTGTTCCAGGCTGCGAGCCCAAATATCTCCCACCAGGTGCTGCACAGCACATATGCGGCATAACGCGTGCAGGCAAGAAAGATGATGGGACATCGGTTGTAGACAGGCATTCTAAGGTATGGCGACTGGATAATCTGTTCGTAGGAGGTTGCAGTGTTATCCCAAGTGCAAACGCATGTAATCCGACGTTGACTGCTGCATGTTTTGCGATTGTTGGCGCGGAGAAAATTGTACAGGAATTAAGTGGGGTAGAATGCTAGTATGTACTCATGTAGTACAGATCACAAAAACCTAGATTACTGTAGAAAATGATTTTCAGATTTACCCAGAAGATTGATGATTATGTTGAAGACTACTCAGCTAGACATATTCATCGGGTGGAATCGACCTGCGTGTTCAGTTGACCGATTCAAACGGATCGAAATGACATTTTATAACCGAAAATAATTGCCTCAGGTTCCTTGTATGGTCGGGCATACCTAGTGTTCTGATCAAATAACCCCGAAAAAGCTACATGAACCTTACTAAGTCAAATACTAGATACCATCTTCTCTTTTGATAGAAGGAGAGAGAAACATTACCTACTCCCTAAAGTCCTTAATAGGAAGTTTAGGGTCTCTTTGCGGCCTTGGCATTCACGCAACCAAAATCTTCATGTAGCCGTCTCTTCAATAACTAGTGACATAACTATTGGTTTTCTGCGCTTTCTCCATCTCCGAGCTTTCTCGATGTAATGTAGCTGGCTGAGACTAAACTATTATGGATGACGTGCATAAGTAATCATACACATGTGCGGCATTATCCAGGATAACTTGCTTACTCTGAATATCAAGTGGGTTTTGATAATCATGCATTTCCTTCAGAAAGGGTCCCACAAGTTATGCACAGACGAACCAATACAACAGGCTCGTCTATCGACCACAATCTACCCCCCTTTTCCATCTCTGCGTAGGATGATGAGAGGAAGAGGAATTTTTGGTTACTTAAATTATAGTGCTACCTTCTTGTCCTTAGAGCTTTACTGTATTTAGTGTATATCGGCAAAATTTTCAAGAAGCTCAACTTTGACCTCTTTAATTCCAAGTCACTACCATCTCAAACCAATGCAGTAGAAATCAGCGATGTCGAGCAAGCAGTATAATATCGGTATAATTGGTTATGGGTAAAAATACTTTCATATAACTCTTGACCCTATTAAACGCAGAGATCAAGCTCACCAAATCCCAGCATGTCCGCTAAGCTCTTCCAAATCCCCCTCATCGCTGTAACCCCGACATTCAACCTCCATTCCATAGTACAACGTAGCGTCAAAGCCGGCGACGGCAATGCTTCCGAAGATCACCCTTCTGTCAAAATCTATAATTCTGCCGACCTAATGTTTGCGGATCCCGAGATCGACATCATCGTTGTAACTACTCCACCAGAAACGCATTTCACATTTACCAAGGAAGCGTTGCAAGCCGGCAAACATGTTATCGTCGAAAAGCCTTTTGTGCCTACATCTGCTGAGGCTTCCGACTTGATTGTCATTGCAAAGAATGCAGGGAAACTAATTTGTGTTTATCAGAATAGAAGATGGGATTCTGATTTTATAACAGTCAAAAAGCTTATCGCGGAGGGTACACTCGGTAGAATCGTGGAGTATGAAACACATTTCGACAGATATCAGGAGAATAAACCATTGGGATGGAAGGGCACTTTGACGATGAATAATGCAGGGGGTTCTCTGTACGATTTGGGGAGTCATATTTTGGATCAAGCATTTCACTTATTCGGTATGCCGAAGGCTGTTACCGCCATTCTTGTAAACCAGAGGCTGGATGGGAAAGAGCCAGATAGCTTTACACTCTTATTAAATTATGGTGAGAAGGGCCCTTTGGTTACAGCAAAGGCTGCGGTACGTAATTCTTCCCCTTTTCTGAAGAGTGCTGCGGTAGAGTTTTAGAACGCACCCACACTTCTTGTTAGCTCATTACTGACCATTTCGTGAATAAACACAGATACTATCCGCCGAAGAAGAGCAACTTAGATATTGGGTCCGCGGGTCCAAAGGCAGTTTCAAGAAGTTTCACCTTGATGTGCAAGAGGATCAGCTCAGAAATGGTCTCAAACCAGGAGACTATGGTTTTGGAATCGAACCAGAGAACAGAGCTGGTAAGTTGGTCGTTGTAAAAGATGGAAAGCCATTAGCTCGTACGATCAGAAATATTGCACCAGAGACATACAGTGTACTGTACCAGGGATTTGCGGATGCTGTAGCTAGTGGGAATGAAGACTTGGTTCCAGTGAATGCCAGTGAGGCGATGGATGTCATTAGAATCATCGAAGCTGCAAGAGAAAGTGCGAGGACCGGGAAGACAGTGGTATTGTAGGTATGCCAGTGGATAGCTTCTTCAAATTGTCTTCGTAGTGCATAGTATGTACTAGAGACCCCAAATCTTCTCTCCACATCCTAAAACCATGACCTTCCGTCTAAATTATAATGATTAGATCTGGTGTTCTTATACAATCTCACTCAATGATCTTAGATTCAATCTCAGGGGCTTTAATTCGCAATTTGACAGTAACAGACACCCGGTTCTAGCTGTATTTACAATTTGAGTGAATAGAAACTATAGACATTACTAACTCTACGTTCTATTCGTAGTGATACCCGTATCTCTTGCCCCTCTATTCCTCCAGACAATGTCTCATCACTGAACCTTAAATCATTCCAAGATCTATTATCAAGAGCATAGAAACCGCTGTTTACTAATAGAATTTAGAAACACATACGACACGGCCTTTGCAGCTCTTATCAAGGCAGTAGATTCTGATACACATTTCATCTAACCACGCCCATATCATCTTTGAATACTGCCTCATCATAGTTCCTATCCCTCGTCTCATTTCTTTGTAGCTAGTTCCGGCTTCTGACAAACACTGAAACGACATCAATGCTCCACCGGAAAAAATCTAACAGTTAACAAGTTGTTAGTGGATATCCAGGTACCGGAGCGATCTTCGTAAGCCGGATGAGACATTCGGAGTAACCAAATGTAAGCTTGCATAAGCGCCATTTGGTAAATTTCCGCTTATGCGCTAGGATCTACATACGGTATATTATTCGGAAGTGTGCTTAGCAAGATGTTATCTGTCACAATGCATGAGTAGTGGCTAGCTCTTTGTGATCACTGCATCTTAGATAGAGAAGGCACAGAACAATGATTGGCAATATTTCGAGATAGGGAACATATTCTACTAATTTTTTTATAGAGTGATCGTTAATTTAAGCAAAATTGTCCGCCAAAGATGTAGCAATAAGTTGACAGTGAATTTAAATTATTTCAACCGGTATATAATCTCGAATATAAATGATTTTAAAGCTGGAGATTCTACTCTTCAGCGTATCTTGCCTCCTGCTATCAAAGTGAAAATTTACAAATACCACAGCTCTTACCTTTCCTTGTTGCCCTGCATTTAACAGCATCGATCGCTTGCCACATCTTAGCCTCACAAACATGGATGTCGCTAAGATCAATAATGTTTCACACAGAAGATACAACCCACTGAATGGAAAATGGATCTTGATCGCTTCCCCTGACAAGCAAAAGCGACCTCGACAGTAAGTGATTCCATGATATTACGTTAAGCACGATTAAAATGTGATTACCTTAGAGCACACGAAGAACCACCAATATCGGGAGGGAAGGTGGTGTATGATCCAAAGGTGAGGGCTACAGGAAGCGTCAAAAAGGGTCTAACTAACAGATTTTAGTGCTATTTATGTCCTGGCAATGCTCGAGCCCAAGGTGGTCAGCGCAATCCCAAGTATACTGAGACTTTTCTTTTTCGAAACGATTTCAGCACGATTGATAGTAAGAGGGGTGAGGATGATTTAGAAGTATGTAAGAAAGGTGTATCAAATTGATCCCGCCCTCAAATATCAAGCTAACTAAAGTAGACTTCTCAAGAATGCTAGACTCGGAGGACCTCTTCCAAGCGGAACCAGTATTGGGACGATGTTATGTCCTTACATATTCAGCCAAGCATTACATGACTGTTCCAGATATGACACTTCAAGATGTATCTAATATTGTTGAGGTCTGGAGTAATCTCTACTCAAGGTATCTTTCACCTGGGAATCCACTAAATTTGGCTGCGCAGAAGGTCGGAAATCTTGACTTGACATCTTGCGACGACAAAGATACTTCAGATTCAGCAGGTTTCAAGTATTTCCAGATTTTTGACAACAATGGTGCAGTAGCAGGCTGCTCAAACCTACATTCACATTGCCAAATATGGATAAGCTCAACGATGCCCGAGGAACCTCGAGTGGAAGCCGAACGAATGAAGAACTATCGTAATGATCACTGTGGGAGGCACTTACTGGCCGATTACCTGAAGCAAGAACTGGAAAAAAAGGAACGCATAGTGTGGCAAAACGATACGTTCGTGATCGTTACTCCTTGGTGGGCAGTTTGGCCATTCGAGGTTCTTGTGATACCGAAACGCCATATAAGAGCTCTAGTAGACCTTACCGATATCGAAAAGATCCATTTCGCAGAAGCGATATTGCATTTGGCCCAAAGCTACGATAAGCTTTTCGGATATCCATTTCCATATGGCATGTAATCGTACCTTTTTTATGAAGGATATGAAGCTAATACACATCATCCGCAGTTTCGGGCCTTCACCAAGCACCTTTGGATGCCACAGAAGAAGAATTAGAGAACAGTTACCTTCACATGCACTTCTGTCCTCCCTTGTTGCGCTCCTCCATCCGAAAATTCTTCGGTGGTTACGAATTATTCGCAGAGCCATCACGCGAAATCACTCCAGAGACTGCTGCTGACATGTTGAGGCACGTTCAGGTTGAGCTATCAGGGTCTGAGTCTGAACGCAGTTGCCCAGCTGATTCTAAAACAATTTCCATTGATACTGAGAAACCAGCGGAAGTAAATAAGTCTCTGTTAAGTTTTAAGGGTGCTGTCAATCGAGTGTTGGGGATTGCAAGATGTAAGGTGGAGAAAAGGTGATCTCAATGTTTTGAAGGTGTGGGCATGGGCATGTTGCTGCTGGTTCGGGCGGTGTCAGGCTTCACAACGCTCGAAAATTCACTCCCATAAATTTACAGCATAATTGAAAAATGGAATTTACATACATACCTAGACAGGTTAGTACGCATATATTACCATCTAAATTAAGACCAAAATTACATTGCTCGGTATGATTAGACGATTAAATTCGAAATCTAAACTATTGTTATGGATCTTGAGATATTGCGTGAACCTAGTCTGCTAGGCTGCCTGACATACAATTAGTTACAAGATATACCTAGAGACGACATGAAAAACCTGAATTTCATACTCCCTAGCGAACGATACAGGCAAACTGTTGGTAGTTTGGTATAGATTTCTAGATCAAGCCCAAGGATGAAGACTGAGCCCTAAGGCGTACTTGACTCTCGCTTCGGAATTTTATTTTGGCGATACGAGCAGTGAGTGGGGCGCCAGGTGACTTTGGACATAAATCGTACGATTAAGGATCAAACCTTGTATTACATTTGATCCGATTCTAGCTTCATCAACATCATCTTGAACTTGTATTTACTGCACAACTTTCTTTCAAGAACCACACAGAAGAAGAAAAGAGGGGGTAGGTTAAAAATTATTGATCATAATGGCTCGAAGAATAAAATATGTTCAGCATGCACTCTGAATCTCAGCCTTTTATTCAAGATACGAAGACTAAGTTTTAATCGATAGCGTCCTCCATCTCACTATCATAGTAGCTGTTGTCGGAACAACCATCTTCACTTGAGTCCACGACCACAGAGTTGAGTTTTCTGGACCTTTCATTCTGCCCTGGCTTCTCTTTACACAGAGCTCTGAACTTTTCCCTGACTGTAGCCAGCGCCTCTTTCAATTCGGCATCTTGGTCGAATAATCCTAGTCGCACACCAAACTCGTACAAGTTTGCGATTTCCTGGACCATTTCTTTGGCTTTAGGCCATACTTGTACCCTTTTACTTGCTTCTGACCTGCGAGGGAGCGTTCCTCGATGAGGAGTTGGCCGAGCTTGATTAGACAATTGTTGTGATACTTCCTAAGGTCGCTCTCAGCACTGGTCATGAAGATTTATATCTGAGAAGGGAGTGGGGTTGAACCTTGTCCTTTTGTGTTGATGGTTGCCGTACATGCTTGCCCTTATCCAAGTTATTGGAACGCCGGTTCCATGGATATGCTAATCTCTCACTGTGTGGAGTCACAGGGCTCGGCAATGATGCGAATTTAGTTCTGCTTATCGTGCCATGAGCATGAGGCCTTTCGTTCCGACGCACTTCGTACTGGAACTGTTGCGAGACAGGCCTGTTTGTCGGGATATGGTATGGGGTTTGTAATTCTGGGGGAAACGCCATTCGACCAAGATCATTAGCGGGTATTTGACCAGGGTCACCCAAAAATCCAGTGGTTAACGAAAGACCCTGGTCGGATTGCACGTCGGATCTTGAGAATAGTGACTCTTGATGCGGGCCATAACTTGGGCTCAAGTTTCCAAATGGGCCACTTGTGTTGCGATTCTGTAATAAGCAGGGCTCTGCCGACTGTTCTGCTAGAGACAATGAGTAGAGTGAATGTGGTCGAGTCTGTGGTAAATCTGTGTGCGCTATATCGTTTTCACGGTGATAGCTGTACGGGTTAGGATCAGGGAATTCACTTAAAAGACAGAGCTTATTAGAGTTCTACTGGAACATACAGTGTAGGTTGCGTGATAAAAAGAGAAGAATTTATGTCTGCTTGATATTGCCATGGTGTATCAGTCGTTGGCTCTATGACTGGTATTTCAAGATCTGCCCCAAAAGATCTAAGCCTCGCTGCGTTGCTTTTCTTCTTCCGTTCTCCTATTGGTCCTAGAATTCAGATTATTGGACTTCCAGTTAGAATAGGGATTATGCACTAGTACTGCACTATATGAAAGCTTTACTTACGGTATCTGCGCTGTGATTCGCGATTTTGATGTCGCCTGCGAAGCCTTGGATCCCTCATATCATTCATTTTAAGTGGCGTCTGGTTGGCACCCTGAAACCGATACTTGATTAGTCAATCGGTTAGAATCCTTTCCGTATTCTCGAAGAAGGTGTGTGTACGTGACAATTCCGTGGTTCCGAAGACGAGAGACATGAATTGTTTGTCTCGAGGAACCAACAGATGGGAAGATGATTATCAGGTCATCTGGAATATAAGAATGCCGATTCATATGAAACAGCGAACGCAAAAAGTTTACTGAAATCACAGAAGCTCAACAGCTGAAATGAATGCATGTAACTACCTAATAGGTATTCGGCGCTCGGTAGTGGACGATTAGCTATGAGTCGGGGAAAGCACTTGTTCCGTTGGCAATTTTTGGTGTGCTTTCTACCGAAGAGAGATAGATTACTACCCCTTCCATCTCTGTTGAAAATAGTATATAGATTCTATCGATTGATTGGTTGAAATCTGAATGCCACAATCACGCCACAGTGTTGAAATTGGAATCAAGACTGGTGGCAGCCGGTGGCACCTTCCAAAAATGTTATTCTCAATACACAAACACCATATTATATGCTAATATATTGATAGATCTAACGGAATAGGAATCATTGATTCAGTTCAAAAAGTGGTTGAATGAATCGTATTTTAATACCAAAAAAGCAAGTGTTTTGTCGTGTGATAAGTGGCTTCTTTCCCCAGCACAAGTGCTCTTGTCTTCCCCGATTAACAACTAACCAGCCACCAACGGGAGCCGATTATTGCACATGATTCCGTTGGCTTCAAGATTGCATAGCGACTAATTGTCGTGACCTTCAATTCTCCAGCCGCTGTATCTAGTTCAACCATCTATATTAGAACAATAGGGAGAATTGGTTTAGCTACTTTAGCGATTTTCTCTTTCGACAAACAACAGCAAGAACAACAAATCCCATCATTACTTTTAATCTACTTCTGAAAAATTGTTGGAACTTCTGTAGGCTCTTTGGGGATTGTGTAATACCTATAAGCCCCCAAGAAGCGAAGTTCGTCTGAAAAGAGATCGCAGATTGTTGAAACGATTCATTGAAGTAGTGACAAGAAATGATCTACAGACCTGACTGGAATCTAGGCTGGTATAAGGCTAACTAAATAATATGATAAAACCCCAAGGAAGATTATTAGTAGGAATGAATCAAATAGTATTTAATCTTGTTGGAAATAATATATATGATACTAAGCAGTATGCTAGTAACAAACATCTTTTTCTATTCCAATAAATTTAATTCAAGTAACAGCGCATCTGCCCAGAGGCTATCAGAGCACATGATTAGTTCCGATAAATTACTGAGATTCATTGTTACTTAGGTACTTTAAAGTTCGTTCCGATCCATTGTACCTCGGTGAATTCTCGTCTTCGAGCTATGTTTTATATTAATTTATTTACTGTTTGTATAACCAGAGTACAGATTATGTAGAGCTACTATATAGGTTCTAAATTTCAATGTTATATCCTATTTGAGAAGCTAATAAATCATGTACAGAAGAAGCAATTTTTACCTACCTATGTACCTAGACAACAAAGTACGAGCTTAGCGCACTCGCTAGATCTTACTATAGTAGGCATATGACTTAATGTCATTCACTACCTATCTAGGGATTGTTTACATATTTACATCATTACTATAGGAAACTTCTTATATAGTTAATTTATTACTTAAGGATAGACTTCAAAACCGAATCCCACTTCGACATCGAATAGGCGATAATGAGAGCTGAATGGTGACAACTAGGACTACATAGGTATGCGCAGGTATATGCTCTAATTTTGGTCTCGCGGCCTTTTGTCTGTGGTGGACCAATCAGGTCGCACAATTCAACCTAAAATAAAACTAGAGCATATACTTCCGCACATGGTTGTACACAATGAAGAAGGACGCCTTCAAAAGGAAAGATCTTCAGATTCAGGTCGCCCAAACAATTTATAGTTCTGCATGCTTACATTTGAAATGTATAATCTCCGATTCGCATCTGGTTACCAAGCTATAAGCTGTCAGGGAATGCATTCCTATTCATTGTGTACAAGGTTTACATATTCCCGTCGGACAATCAGTATGCCATTCCATCACCACCGTCAGCTACGTAGTCTACAAACCCAGCATTTTCACCCTCCCTTCTCAATAGGTATCCGAATCTTTCACTATTGTTACCTACCCATCCTGGAATATCACCATTTTCCATCAACACCTCATAGTCCTCGCCCTCCCTATCCCATAAATCCAAACCCTTCCTGACTCTATCTACTATTCTGGCTTCATTCCTATATACCTCCCGGTTCAAAGTTGTATGCGAAAAGCTTGCCATTTTATTCAAGGTCTCCGCAATTGTTGAAAAGCAACTTGAACAATGCCAAGACGCGTTCGCCAGATTTCTCTTTTGAAAATAGTTGAAGAGTCTAAAACCACCTTCTCCATTTCTCAGATCGGCTGGAAGAATGGTTTTAGTGGGACCGGCGTAGATTGTTGCTTGAGGATGAGGCCACTCGGGACCTTTATGCAGAAACTGGAAACCGTAGTAGTAGAAGCGACTGCTAAGTGTGAGCCGCTTGTCAAAATCACAAGCTCGTAGGAGGCCAAGAGTCTCGGGACGTGGGATCTCATCAATGTCCGAAACGAGGAGGACATCTCCAATGTTTGCGGTTTTGTTGCCGTCGAGCCTTGGTATCACTTGTGTGAACATGGCATTGCGTTGATGATCTTCATAATCCCATGTTCGTCGAGAAGTCAAGGGTCGGTTCTCAAGAAGATGATAAATTATTTTCGAAGAAAATTGAGAAAAACGTGACTGGTTGTCGTGAAATAGAAGAGGTTTAGAATGCCCGGTGAAAGTCATATTAGATTCAACTATAACAAAGTAATCGACATGGTCTGCAAGGGTGTGGAGACGAATTTCGAGCCAATCGAGCTCAGAGCTCAGCATGAATAGATCATAGACCTTTCGAGGTCTTTCAGGTTGATATTGACGCCAACCTTGCGCCTCACATATATTGTGGCGTGAGTTGATTGTCTTAGAAGAGAACCCAGGTTTTGATATGTCTGAGCTGCTGTAAAAGAATGAATTCAAGACTAACAGAATCGCAACACAAGGCAACAAAGGCAACAATTTTCGAAGCAAAGCTCCAGGAGTTCTTCTCATGAGAGCTACCATGATCCCCTAGATACCGAATGATGCTGATCATTCATCCTCTCAAGTTCAGAGAGTTACAAGTGATGTATCAAAGCAATAACTGTCTAATGAATGGTTGGAATGAAGTTGGTAGGCGTACAATAGTCACCAACAAAGTGATATGGCGACGCGCCGGAAACGTTTGCGCAGCAAATTTAAGGAACCGAAAACAATAGAGAAAGAAGTCAACGCCTCCAGTTAATGAGGTCTTTGACTGTGCTTACCTCGTATTTATTACCTACTTATAATAGAAATTAGAAGGAACAATTTGATTCACTGCCTCCTTTCAACAAATAATTGAGAGACAGGGGAAATAGAAAACTTTAAACACTCGGTTGAAAAGCTACCTTCAATCAGTTAGTGCGAAGTTATTACTAAGCTTATAATAATATACTGTTATCATTAGTGAACCACCAACTACAAATCAAACTATGGATTTTCTGAAAATAACCCGACAATTTAGGGTTCAATTGTTTTAGATCGTGCACCAACTCGTATTTTATATTAAAAATAAAATCAATGAATGGCTTATGATTAATTTTCTGGGATATTCAATTCCGGCCTGTTTTTCATCACTGGAGAGGGAGTTTACATTTGGTAATCCATTATGTGTTTGCTTGGTCTGTCTTTTGAAGATACTTCTATTCAAGACTTCAAGATGACGATGGAGTACGAGGATGAGTAGGTACTTGATCGTTAAAGTGATGATTTCAAGCACTTCCTGAGCAGGACATTCAATAGCCTAGGTGGCAATCGATCTGAGTGATTGGAAGTATTGAATCTGTCTGAAACAATGAGTCTACACAAGCTATTCAATTGATCTTGTATGCTCACAGCTCTTCAAACACCTAAAGGCTATTTCCAGTATGCTTGTCTGGGGTAAAGAGATATTCTGTTCCTAGGTTATCATGTGAAGCTGGAGTGAGTACTTCAGCATGATCTAAGATGGTATGCGCGGCGGCTCCATGATGTTTGATTCCTATACCTGAGTACAATCTCTCACTGGGTAGTAATCCGTCTACCACTCGGCCCAGCCCATTCGTTGGCATTGTTGTTTCCTTTTTGAGACTCCTATTCACCACACTATGATGAGCGTTATTGTTGCACCTCAGTATTTGCCATCTAGAATTTTGCAAGATGTTCTTGTAGTCACCTGGATGACTAGAAATATTTGTTCCAACAAAAACTGTTTAGTAGCCTGTACCATTCGATGGCCAACTTCTGGATCTGTCTTTTGAGGTGTTTTACAGATTTTTGGTGGGTGCTGTAGATATGCAGGATTCAAGGATGCATGTGAAGGTTTTTTGTGTATTTGCTCTATTCTGTTACAGCAATTGTGTCTTGTTCAATTCTTCAATACGCAAAATCAGTCTGTTCCTCGAGAGTAAGTATTTATACACCAAACTCATTTCTTGCCTATAGCTCACAAGCAAGCAATTAACCACTAAGCTCCTAGATCTTGGACTGGGTTGAATCTTCTCTATCTTTGCAGGAGCCTGTGCGGGGTGTATGGTGGTAATGTGGATGGGAGATGTGGTGGACATTGAAGTGGAAGGTAGAGAATAAGAAGACATCAAGAGAACAGAATACAGAAATAGAGTTAGAAGAGGATCTGGAATCAGTAAGAGAAGGGCATGGGACTGAGAGTGTGAAAATTGGTGTTGCTCCGCAAGACACTGTGATGATAGAAGATGTCAGGAGCTTTCTGTTTCCACATCTTTAGACGGTGTTGGAGTACTCGTCTTCTCGGGATTATTTAAACTTGATAGTAATGAGAATTTGTTTGCTGGACTTTAACTATATATTTGTCACAATATTTGCAGAACGGAGGAATTATTCTTAGGTAGCTTGAGCACTACGACTCGTACAGCAAATTGGTGTCCAAGTATGCATTTTGGGTTTGGTTCAATCAAATAGCAATAATTCGATAATATTGACGGATGGTACGAGGATTCTGATATGGCTGAGAGTATAGAGAGATGAAGTAGGTAAGATGGAAGCATTGCAATAAGCAATTGCCTACAATACTAATCGAGCCTATGATGAGCGAACAATATAGCATGTGAAAAGTATTGATGATTGCCGATTGCCGAGTTAGAAATGTAAGATTGCATTGCTTCCAAAATGGGTGTTTCGGATGAGGCATAGGAGACGAGGCATTATTGAAGTTTGCTGCTTGTTGGAAAACGACGCTGTGCACCGTACCATGCCGAGGGTATGCAATGTTAATGATCGGGAGTTAGAGGCTCGGGTTTTTTGAGACAAACCGAAATCTGTCGAAATATAGTTTGTACGTCGTACAGACGTAGCTACCGATTCTGGTCGCGATACAAACTGGTATTTGTCAAACAGGTAAATGCATTCTCTGAATCTCTCAGCCGAAAAGGATAAGCTTGATTTGGATTCACGGAGATGAGGATGAGGCTCCATATGCTCATAGATTTCCATTCCTTACTTACGATGAAAAATTACGATGAACAAACACCGCAAATTTGCATGACAGCGAAGGATTAATTAATTCTACTGAACCCCGGATATTTCTAACTTGGGTGCTTACGACAAGCTTCGAAAGAGGCGAAGACGTGCTATGAATAGCGTAAATCCTGTACTACACCATAAGGTTACACTGAACTTATGATATACAGCAGCGATGTGACGATATTGATGATGCTGATGTTTCTGGGAAATTATGATGACTTTAATGATTTTGGAAAAATTGAAGGGTGCATGGCAAGTTGCAAAGGAATGGATGTCTATACGGCACAACAGTATAGGGCCGCAGTGTGACGAAGCCTCGATCTGATGGTAAGAGAGTATCTTGACCTGCCTTGTATGGTAATCAACGTCTAAAGTGTTAAGAAAATACGTAGAAATAGTCCTTCCCATATCATTTGATGAGCTATGATACACATAGGGAGGCGGAACGGGAAGGATGTGAATGTACTATTTGTCGAGCTCAGACGGTGAAGATGTTTGATGTTTTATATATGTAAAGTGCTACGCGTTATTGGCAAGAAGGAGGAGGTAGTTAGGTTGGGTGGTTGATAGTATAAACTCGTGGACGTTCTATAAAGCAATTGTCTACTAGGTTGATAGGTTGACATGCATAGATAGATAGAGGGCGCGCACGGTGTTTTGTTTGTGTGGTGGTTGACAAGATCTTCTGGGTCTCATCGATGGATATCAGGTTTCATGCATCTATAGTGGGGGCCCATCTACATGCAAGAAATACAAGAGCAAACACAAATGCGACTCGTGTTATAGATACCAATCTGTTGTCTTTGAGGGATAGGCTTACGTGGAAAAGACCAGATGAAGATATCAAGGGCAAATCCGAAATGTTTGATCTTTGATGTTTCCATCAGATCTTGGTGTTTCAGAAGAACGTGACGTTTTCCTTGGATGTTTGGATATCTGGACCCTTGAGAGTCTGATTGGAGCATGAAGAACGAGATGAAGGAAAGGATCCTGGCAGTATAACTTCTTCGGTAGTTTTTCCGTCGTTCATTCCCTACAAGAGAGCAAGCCGATATATTCTTTTGACTGGGAAAGAGTTGAAGGATGGAACAGAATCATAGATCCTGAGTAGACATACGAATTCATACCGAGTCATATATGTAGATCAAACTATCACAAATTACTCACATGCTCGACGACCCCCCTTTTTCATACAGTGAAGTCCCATATTGGCGATAAGATGCACA
Organism: Botrytis hyacinthi; assembly: GCA_004786245.1. NCBI lineage: Eukaryota > Fungi > Ascomycota > Leotiomycetes > Helotiales > Sclerotiniaceae > Botrytis > Botrytis hyacinthi. Next base: position 229,645 of record PQXK01000002.1, read on the forward strand.
TGGGAACAATACTCTCTTGCAGCATCTTTTTATTGGTGATCATTCCACCCTTAGCCTTGCATATATTTGATTTTCCTTAAGCAATCCGAGCACGATTAAAAGTTTCGCTTAAGCCCGACCAGAAAATATCTTGGCAGCTTACAAAGTTTAATTGGTCTACTCCTTCAGGAACCATCACAACCTCAAACACTCTTGTCAAGCATCCGATTTTTGACATGAATAAAGAGTCCTTACTGGCTGCGCCATTCATCTCCCTATTTCCCTGTCGCAACAATGTTCCTCGAATCTTGAGCTAAATCCCAGACTTCAGATCAAATCATCCCAGTGGATCCTGGTTTACCTGGGGAGAGGGAATCTTGCTCGCTATGAGAGCGGTCCATCTAGTGTGTTCCATGCCAATCTTCATCATCCACTGAATCCTCCATCGGGTTTTCACTCGCACATACATGCCTTTTTCACTTACACCACTACATTCTACCCCTCTCTGCTCCTACAAATGTCCAGGATGGCCTGGTACATTGACTACCTAGTTCTCGAAGCTTACCCCCCTGCTATGAAGTCTACAGGGCATTGACTATCTACGGAAACGCCATGAAAGAGCTGGACTGTTTGGGACAAAGAGCTTCAGAGACATCGAAGGAGAATCCTTCATATACGCGCTTTTCTTATAATATCTCTTACCCTCTTTCTTCAGTCGAAGAGCTTTTACGTCGCTTTGTCAATTTCAGGTTTTCAATATCACCGTCACTCCTTACGCGGTGTATTTTTGTTCTATTTCTGTCATCTTTGTTTTTATATTCTTTGTCTCACCTTTGTCAATTGTGTGGCTCGTCTGATAATCTCCATCTATTCACCAGAGACTTTGTTGATCAGCGACCCTGCTTTGTACAGTCATTGTCGAGTCACAATAAACGACGGCAGTCATTGTTCTTGTGCTTCACAATAACACAAAGCAAGAACAATTGCAATATAAATCCAAGGGGTTTCGTTATAATTCGTGATACCCCTTTACTCAGAAGCATTCCCAGAAATCACATTCAGATATCCTACGAACAACTTCAATACTTTCATTTACAATTCCACAAATTTAACCTTCAAGATTTTTGGAACCACCACACGAAGTACATTCATTCTTTACAAATACAATTATGCCTTCAACTCAAGTCTTCACTCGTATCGGCGCTGCGTTGATTCTCGCTGCCGGCAGCGTGAATGCCGCATATACTCTTGCCGATTCATATGACCACACAAACTTCTTCTCTGAGTTCAGCTTCTTTTCTGGCGCTGATCCAACCAACGGTCTGGTCGCATTTCAGAGCGCTTCTGCTGCCAACAAAACTGCACTTGCTGGGTATACCAACAACGCTGGTGTCAATTCTGTTTATCTCGGAGTGGATCACACTACCTCACTTTCAGGAACTGCCGGAAGGGCTTCAACTCGTGTCAGCTCCAAAAAAGCATACACACATGGCCTATTCATCGCTGACGTTGCTCATATGCCAGAAGGATGCGGAACTTGGCCTGCTCTATGGAGCTTTGGGCCCTCGTGGCCTGCGAATGGAGAAATCGACGTGATTGAAGGAGTCAATGCCGGAACCACAAATCAAATGACTCTTCATACCTCGCAAGGATGTGTCATGAACAATAGTGGATCTGATGCTGGAACAACTCTCGTTGGTTCAGACTGCAACGCAGGAGGCGGAAACACAGGTTGTGGCCAGACAGTCAAAAACACAGCAACCTATGGTCCAGCCTTCAACGCAGCAGGAGGTGGGGTCTATGCTTGGGAATGGACATCATCCTACATTGCCATCTACTTCTTCTCCCGTACAGCTATCCCGGCAAACATTCAATCTGGTAAGCCAGATCCCGCCGCTTGGGGAACGCCGATTGCCAAATTCTCAGGCAGTGGTTGCAACATTGACAGTCACTTCAAATCACACAACATTATCCTCGACACCACGTTCTGCGGAGATTGGGCTGGGCAAGTTTGGTCAAGCGGTGGTTGCGCAGCTAGCACTAAAGCTGCCACCTGCAATGCTTATGTTTCTTCTAACCCGACTGCATTTAACAATGCTTACTGGATCATCAACTCGATCAAGGTCTTCTCAAGCTAAGCTGCCGAGGAAGATACCACTCCTATGACATCCGAGTCATAGATGAGTTGATATCTCGAGGATGCTTTTTTCCTAATTCAATATTTTCCTTCTTTTTACTTTTCTACTTTTTCAATTCAACACTTTGATACTTGTCCCTTCTACACTTCACACTATGTTTTCATGAATATACCATGTACTTTAGCTCGCATCGATAGACTCTCTGGCGTTTAGCAAGGAAAATACCACAATTTCATTTGCACCTTTGGCAGTTTTGGCAATCACATGTATGAGGCGTAAGGGCGTTTTGGCTCAAAAGCACCTATGGAAATGATAAATGATGTACCTAAGATACCTATTCAAATTGGAGGATTCCTTTTTTATATACATGCATGCTTAGTAGAATATATACATATAACACTATCAACACAATGCTATTTTTTCAGCGGTGATTTCCTCTGATGTTCCGTGATGTGTGATTATGCAAACCTAAACGTAGATCGATATTATTATTGGCCAAAACCAAGAAGAACAAGAATTGGATGAATAGGCAATTTCAAATGTAGAATTTTCTCTCTCCATCTTCATGGAGGTGCCAAGCTTTTCGATCCAAAAGGCACAGAGCAGAAATCTACAGGGTAGAATTAGACCTTGATCCAAGCTCTAGGCCTTCAAGCATCAAAAATTTAGCGAAGATCGTCACTAATAAACATCACTGAATCCTTGACCGTAAAGCTTCACTCCAGTATTTATTTTCCCTGTGTGTACGAAGTAAACAACAACCTTTACCTTACCTCACGCCAACCACATTCATTCGAATCATAAATCCTCTACCATTTGCAGCTTTCAGAATTTCTCGGGAAACTATCATAATGCATCCTTCTAGACAAGCTTACGTAGAGGAGGCCAAAGAAGTAAGTTATACCCCTCCAACTATAATCGTGCATTCAAACGAACATCAGGCAGATGGACAAATACAGCTTTACAAACAGCAGCTAACCTCCATTCCTCTTCACGCAGGATACAGGTATAGATCTTGCAGATGTCCCTCTTGACCGCGACTATGATATGCCATCCGCAACCGCTGGCATTGCCCCCGAACGTGCCAGCGCAATTCTTTCTCAATTCGATCGCAAACGTCGCGCAGCCGCTATAGCGGTCCCCACCGATGATGGACGCGTGCGCGCACGACTTAGAGAAATGGGCGAGCCTATCACATTATTTGGAGAAGGGCCAGGTGATAGGAGAGATCGTTTACGACAGTTGTTGACGATCGAGAGTGAGATGAAGGCGGAAGAAGATGGAGCGGATGAAGATGGTGATATTGAGATGGGGGAGGGGGGTAAAGATGAGGAAGCTGAAGAGGAATTCTATACTAGAGGGACGAAGGAATTACTAGATGCGAGGATAGAGATTGCGAAGTTTTCGTTGCCGAGGGCGAAGAAGAGGATGGAGATTCAGAAGATCGAGAAGGACATTCCATTGAGGACTCATATTAAGTTCAGACAAGGGGTGAAGGAGAGACTCAAGGATTTCGAGCTTCAGGGAAGTCAAATGGCGGCCGAGAGACCAGTTAGTATTGTGAGGATTTCGCCAAATGGAGAATTGGTCGCGGCTGGCAATTGGGGAGGTGGAATCAAGCTACTTGGAATACCGGATCTGGAAATTAAAAAGTCACTAAGGGGCCATACAGATAGAGTGGGTGGAATTTCCTGGGCACCAGGTGCCACGATAGAAGGATCGAATGTTTCCTCCGGAAGCGTTAACCTGGCATCAGGAGGAGCAGAAGGAAAAGTCCATTTATGGAATCTGGAGCAAGATACACCTGTTTCAACACTTGCGGGACACAACCAGAGAGTTTGCCGAGTGGAATTTCACCCATCGGGGAAATATGTCGCATCCGCCTCCGAAGATACGACATGGCGACTTTGGGACGTCGAAACCACTACGGAACTTTTACTTCAAGAAGGACATTCAAGAGGTGTTTTCTGTCTCAGTTTCAACGGCGATGGATCACTTCTAGCAAGTGCAGGAATGGACAGTATTGGACGTATCTGGGATCTCAGAACAGGCCGTACAGTTATGATCTTAGATGGACATATCAAACCCATCTACGCGCTCGACTGGTCTACCGATGGTCACCGTGTTCTGTCTGGATCTGGTGACGGTTGGGTCAAATGCTGGGATGTGAGGAAAGTCGCAAGTACCGGTGCCGTGGGTGCACATCGTAGTGTGGTTTCTGATTTGAGATGGTTCAAAGGGATAGATGCAGAATCATTGCCTGAGAAAGATGAAAAAGGAGTAGGGAAACCGAGGAAAGCGGGAACATTCTTTGTTTCCAGTGGTTTTGATAAGGACGTCAAAATCTTTTCGGCGGATGACTGGGCGCTGGTACAGAGTTTGAGCGGACATACAGGGAATGTGCATAGTTGTGACGTAGGTGCGGATGGTAAATGGATCGTCAGTGGAGGATATGATAGAACGGTGAAGTTATGGGGAAGAAATAACGGAGAGGGTGTTTAAACAGCCATTTCATCAAGTACGAAGGCGTTGGGGAACAAAAGTACAAGATTCTTTTTACACATTCAACTTGTTAGACTGGCTAAGGATTAGCTTCTTGCATACAAAAACGGCGCATCGGTGGATTGCTTAAAGCTGTAGGAGAAAATAGCATAAGGCGTTTTGATTTGGATACCCGGAATATGCATGTATGTATATGGAGAGAAAATAAACATTAGAAGAGCGTCATGAAAGCTGTGAATTTGAAAATGCTTGATACTTTCAAATATGCTTAAACTTTCCCAGGCGCTGCACTTTCAGGCATTTCCAAACATTTCCTAGATTCTGCTCCATAGACATCTCTACTATATACCTACCTACATCTTCACCAATACAAAGCAAAGTGAATATCATGAAGGCATATATCATTTGATGTCTTCACAAAGGGTATTTCTCAAATGCTGAATCAGTTCATACAAGTCAGAAGTTCGATGTCCATCGTCGCTGCAAGAATTACTATTCCGCTCTGGATACGATATATCGCTAAATTCCTTCGCTATGATCACTCCTTGAACTCTTTTCGAACCAGATGACATTACCTAGTGACAGCTTTTTATAGTGGAAGCATACCTCACATCCTTCTCATCCAGAATTTGAATATCCTTTCATATAAACACACCTAGTTTTACGACTATTCAAGCCCATGCAGTATTCACGAGCCAAAGGTGGTACAACAAAATAGGCAAAACATATCGATATTCATAATATATGTATATTGTAAAGCGCAAAAAGAAACCCAGATAACCCATATTATATGCAAATCATTATCATTGCAAGATTGCCAACCCTAAGACTCCAGATCAAAATGGGTATCGATCGCATCGCTCATTCCATCGAATCATTCCCATCGAAACGGAGAATCCTACTTCGAGTTTACTCCTCGATCAATCGAATCCGGAGCTTACCCGCACCGCAAGCTTGCTTAGATTTTCCATAATGCGCCCTATTTCCCTCCCAACAGTGCCAAATCCCAGTAAACATTTTTTCCATGAGAACAAAAAATTTCAGCTCCCCTCCATCCTCAAGCACCCTAAGCAAAGCACATCTCCCTCAGTTCCCCTCTCCACACAGCATCTGCTACAAACCATCCCCCTATGCTTCATTCCTTTCTCTCCCCAGCCCTCCCTCCCTCCAACTTCTTCTCCCATCTCCGTATTCCCCCACCCTCCAAGACACTCCCTGATACACACCCAACAAGCTCTCTTCCCGCACCCCTCACAATTCGCAAACGCATCCAATTCCTTCTTCACAGTCGGTTTGCGTCGACATATATGACAAGCTCGTAAATCCATTCCAGATCCACTTTTCTCTTTCTCCTTCGTTTGTTCGATTCTAGACTCGGGTTCTGAGGGTAGATATTCAACTCGGACTCGTTTGTTCAGACTCATTTTTGACCTGGGAATTAGGTGTCTGCGTTCGGGTTCATGGTGCATGGCGTGTGGGTAGAGGTTGTGCGAATGTGGATGTGGATGGATGTGTGAATGTCTAGGACTATTTCAATGATTAGCTAACTGCTCACAACTCCTCCGTCTCGATTGCATTTGATCTTCTAGAGATCTAAGAACGGCCCAAATACCAATCTACAAATAAGCAGCACATACCTATTAATCTTCATCTGCACCTCCTCATCCCTCACATCCGTAAAATTCGCAACATCCCTCCTTCTCTTCAACAGATTCACAGCTCCATTTGTACTCATATGAAAATCCATAGATGGGATATCCCAATCCTCTTGTGCTATTGAAGGCATGTTGTTTCTCTCCTCAAACCACAAACTGTAGTCCGCCCGAGTCTTTATACAATTCCTCGAAGATTCTCGAATCGCAAATGACAATCGCAAGTCGTTATCAAGAAATAAATTCAGGCGGCAAGATCGCTTGCTGTGCAGATAGTAAAGGATAAAGAAAGGCAGAGTGAGATATAAGGAAAAATAAACTTAGAGATGGTGAGAGGGTGTTATAAGCTGAAGATATTGTAGGTAGATCGAGATCAAGGAACGAATGTAGTTTGTGTAATGAAGGGTTGAGATGAGATCCAGTTGTTTACAATCACAAGAGAGCTTCATCGGAATTTGATCGATACTCGCCGACCCGAATTGACAGGGATCACTCCCCACTCACTTCACTATCATAGGTAATGAATGTCTGATATGGCTGTTCATATTTGGCAATTGAAACATATATTAATTGTAGGATTATTCCTGCATAACCTCTATCTTATTCTGTTCTATTATATACTCTGCGTTTCTAATGTAGTAGTTATTCAATGTTCATAACCCATACCACTAAATCGTGTCTTTTTTCCTTTCCATTTCTCTCTCTTTCCTGTACTTATATCCACAATATCATAAAAATGCCCCTTCATCATCTTCTTTTTCCTCACGTCCCTGAAGTACTGATGACCTCCTGAAAGTTACTCCAAGCACAAGAACACCCCCCTGTTCCTCCATCAAAACCTCCAAGCGATGAATCACTAGTATTCAAGAAAACGCTCGGAGCTGGATTGATAATCTTGCCTCCAAATGCTCTATTCTCTCCATTGACCACTCCGCTGGTCGCTATAATCCCTTCTCTATCATTCATACTGTAACAGTACAACAACTTCTTCGCAGGGTTTCCTCCATGCCGATCGATGGTAATAGTGATTGGGTAAGGGAACGATCCAGGCTGCGAGAAATCTTGCCCTGCAATAACAGTAGAGCCACCAGTAGAACTAGTAGCATTGTTGAGTCTGGCAGTTCCATTCATTCTGGTCCACATCTGTACTAAGAAACGAGTTTCACCCCATGTGCAACGGAAATTGGCTTCCCCTTCAAGAGCCCCGCCATTCTGATCATCAGGGACTTCACCGTTGGAGGTATTGGTATCGTTGAGTAATGAGAGAGATTTGAGGAAAATAGTACGATTGAAATAAGTATAGAATCCATAATGCTCAGTAGGAAGTCCTCGATCATACAACCGAATTGGTTGTTGAATGGGATATGGTAGAAGGTTAGCTGGAGCGGCAGTGCCATCAGGGTTCAGACTCGGGGCCGGGATTCCAGTAGTGATATTCGGGAACAGATCTGGATCGGTATTGTTTGAGTCTGCACGCTTCGCACGGCTGTAAGTCGGTAAAGTAGTGTTTGTAGTGGATAAGAAAGATATATAGAAAGGTGTTGATTCTCCAGCTTTATTGGATGAAACTATTCCATCTGTGGTATCTCCCAAAAACGCTTCTTCAGCATATGATGGTGGCAACGGCGAGGGATTGAAAGTAACGGTTTGACGTGCTCTCAATATCAAGTCTCTGATGAATTTCCCGGCGGAAACGGGGTTACCGACAAGACTGCGTGTAGGGAGGTTTTTGTTTCCCGTGACATTTGCAAAAGTTGCATTTGCCGCACTGCTGTTGTCCCATTGGATTTCCAAAAAGAAATTGGGCTGATTTGGTAGATTTGGTGCGACGGAAGCTTGTTGCTCTTTTGGTAAAGCACAGCTCCATTTCGTAGCTGGGAATACGCAACCAGTATTCATCACAATATTCACTGGAGCTGCTACCGTCGAGAGCCCAGCGTAAATAGGAGGGAAGCCAGTGAGATTCAACCATTGAGATGGCATCACAACATGTTTTGGTTTGCGAGTTAGCGTTGCAGCAAGGGCTACAATCATGATTATCAACACAATCAATGCAATGGTTCCGCAGCAATACCATCTTCGTCTTTTTCGGCCTTCAGGGCCTTGTCTACCATTTTTAGGTATACATTTCTTGAACAACCCACCTAATTTACTAGCCATGCTATCTTCCTTTTCGTTTCTTTGGCGTTTTGATTCCGATTTTTTTGCAGCTTTGAGAGCTGCTTTATCTGCCATTTTCTCGAGATATTCTTCAGTCATGATCAAAATTGTTGGTGTTGTCTGCCTAGCAGGCCCAGGATATGCGGTGCTCTGGTTGGTTCTACCACGCGCAGGACTCAATGGAACCTCTGACAACTGGATGGAAGCTTGTGGAGCCATCTTTCGTTCGCTTTCTGGAGATATGGGACCGGGGGAAGCAGGATATTGCAAGGTCGAAGCTGCTGCTGAAGCTTGAATCACCGCTGGTTCTGGTGCTTGTGCTGGCGCAGGTGCTGGCGCAGCTGCTGGTTCTTGTGAGGAAGGAAAAAAGGCTCGATATTTTCTGATTTTCCTTGGCGATTCGGTGTAAGGTGGCGGCGGTGGTGGTTCGGTAGTGTTATTCACAATAAGTGTTCTCGATTTCAATCCTGAATCATCTAAGTCCGCATCTTTAATCATTCTCGAGTCGTTATAAAGATCAATGTTACTATTTTGGTACTTAACAAAGGGATTATTGCTTCCGAGCTCTTTTGTACTATCGTTTGAAGACAACAACGAATTGTCTTTGTTGACCAAAATAGAATCTTTTTGTGATAACCCCGAAATACCCGAATGATCATGAGGCATTGTAGAATTTGTAAAATGCACAGAATCTGCAGTGGTAGCCACATCAATGGCGCTAGCCAATGACGCATCTCCCACGTCGCCCGAAGCTGAACGAACAAAGGGTAAAGTAGCTATCGACGGCTTCACCGGATGTCTCGTCTCTTTGTAAACTAAACCAGGGGAAACCTGTTTTTCTGATCTGAAGCCCAAGGGAGTCACATCCCACCAAGCATCGGATGCATTGGAGTTTGATCTTTTGATAGAAAGGGGCGAAAAAAGCTGTTCCCACGACTTTCGCTCCACCTTTGATTCCTGAGCTTTGGCTGATGCAATGGTTAAAATAGGTACTTCGGGGATATCGGAAATCTTCTTCTCCGGATATACTATTGTGTTCGACCGCGTCATAAATGGCGAAGTGATATAATTCCACCATCCAGAGCGAGTCCGTGCAGCAATGGTGTCAATACTTTCATGGTTGTCTACTTTCAATTTATCTGGAACATTGACTGCACGAGCACTTCGTACAACAATTGGATGTTCATCCTCTTCATAAATGATACAAGATGACAGAACTCGGGTTGAATCTGGTTCGTCATCCCATTCAGTAGTGGCATCCGAATCGGGAGAGAAATAACTATGCTGGGCGGCCACTCTTCGCTTCTCTTCTTCAGCTAAAGCTGCTGGCATTTTCGGCAATGGCGGTACCCCCTCTTTGAATGGGTCATTGGGGCTAGTTACTGAAAAGGATGTTGATAAAGTTCGTGCTCGTGAAACATTCGAAGCAGTACTGTACGGCGACCACGCAGAGATCTCATGGGCAGGCGTAATGATGATAGATGGCGTTACCAATTCTTTCCCTGTCGGTGTCTCATGCCCGTAACTTCCCATCATTGTTGAAGCGATTGAAGTTGATGTTTGCGGGGTGGTTACATGATGAGCTAAACGTGCAGATGGGATCGATATGCCGATAACAATGGGACGATCGTTAGGAGATAAGTCGTCCTCTAGCTTCAGAGCTGCTGGTCTCAAAGACCCCCGCCGCTCTGCCAGCGGATATACATTTGATGTTTCGTGCTGTACTGGTTTAGGAGCCTCGGTCTTAGTCTCCTCAACAGAGTTTTCAATGGCTTTATTTTTCTTGCTCTCCAAAGATTTCCACAAAGTTCCGTTTGGATGAGCCGAAACGTTTTCCAGTTTCCTGAGGGTGACCAAATCAACAAAAACGCCATTAGATCGAGACTGTTGTGAAGATATCGCTTGAGGTTGAGGTCCATGATGTGTTGAGAAGGTTGTTTGGACTTTAAGGCGGAGGTTTGCATGGATCTTGCGCTGTCTCCCCTTTGACTTCTCTCTTATCACTCTCGATATGGAGGATTTTCTCTCTCTACGGCTGACTGTTCGCGTCATGTTTCCCGAGCGGCTGGTATTCATATTTCCTGAGAGTCTCGACTGTTGTAGCTCCTCCGATGAAGCGATAGAATATACATCTTCGTCTTTCCAAGAATCATCATCTTCGCTTTTCCCGTCAAATATGGTTTCAAAAGGATTTTCTGTAAGTACTGTGGAAGGATCGTTCGTAGATAGAGCTGGTGGTCTCTCAACAGGAGATTTAGATATGATCTTGTTCTTGGTATTCATGGCGAAATGGTTGCAAAAATTGTCAAAATTGTGGTGTGAAAATGAATTGAAGGCGTAGATAATGGAAAGTTGCTTGCTTTTTGTGCAGCGATGATCGTTCTTGCTCTAGGTGGTATAGTTGCAAATAATCTCTTTGATTTGGGGAAGGTCGAAACGTCTATTGATTATACGTGAAAAAGGAAATGTATAAGGCCCAGCCCCCTCATAGTCATAAATAAGAGATATTCCGAGAATCCCAAGGCCAACAATAAGATTCGGATAATAGGAAATTTTTAGACAATAGCTTTTGAGGACTCAACAATAACGAAGAATGATAACGAAAGTGAACGTCTCATAATCTAACCAGACAATAAGCAAAATAGGAAGCGAACGGATCTGTGACAATGTACAATAGAACTACAGGTAAAAAAACGAATGTATGAGTAGGTAGGAGATAGAGGGATAAAAAAACAATGAAACAGGATTGATGTGATGATACTTCCCATATGAAGTAGACCTACAAATTAGCCATGAAGCACGACCTACAATCTAGATTCCAGACTTGAAATACCGAAAATAGCAAACCTTTCTTATTCGCTCACAATCGCCACAAGTCGTTACAAGTCATAATGATAAAATCATGTATTGACCAGTCGATTGGAAATTGTGAACTCTTGCTGTAACTTTACGCGCCGACAAGAAAAGTTTGATATGCAGTGATTGGCTGCCGCGTTAAATGAGCACCTATCCACGAATATTGCATGACGATGAATATCTGATCAATGTTACGCAAGAGAATGATTTCTTCGATGATTGGAAGTAATTATCGTGGATTCTCGCAAGGAGATGGATGGGCCTCGTTCAATGTTTTGAAGTTGTTGTTGAAGAATGGAAAAAGAGGAGACAAAAGATGGGGGAAATGTGATGATCAATTTAGATTATTAATAGTAATCGATGAGGTGTGTATTTATCAGCTTCGATCATCTTCACATGATATAGCTAGCATTTATTGTGCCGAATTTACTAAAACCACGCCGACACAAGAATAATATTATTCTACCACATCTTCACGACGGTTTGCTCTGAATTTATGCACCCCTTTATGAAAAGGTTTTGATTATGAAACCTACGACGCTGCTCTATCCGAATGTTACCTACCTGATATATGTATCGGCATCTAATTTCCATATCCGAATCAATGTAACTTTTCAATACAATACAAGTTATAAGACCTCGTCCTCCATCTTTTGGGATAAATGCCTTTACCAAGGTTTCAAAGCTGTGCACATAAAGCAACGGGTCTCATATTCATGACATGATGTCTCTGATGACAGCCATTTCGTAGAATAAGCTTATATTGGAACTTCGCAATTCATTTCTGGCGAACGGAAGTTCTCAGGTAATGTCATGTAAAACATTCATGGCGAGAGAAGTATGACTGGGGAAAACGGTGTGGGAAGTGTACTGTCCCTTGCTTTCTGGATATTTGGTACCATATAATGTAAGTCTCCGAGTTGTGCTACCGGGCTTCCTTCTTCTTAGTATCACATTATCTCAGACTGAGAGCTCGCTATCATTTTGAGTGCTTAGTTAGTACATCGTTCCTAAATGACATATAGAAGACAGGATTTTAACCTCAAGGTTTTAACCACGTTGAATTGTAAGATCTTCATGTTATCAATTTAATCTACCATACCGAAGCCTCACTATCAAGTCACGAATATTCCCCTGCCCCATGCAGACACAATGATAACAAATGGAAGTATTGTTTGTGAACTAGCTATAGTCTGTCCAAATTATCCTAAATATCCAACCCAATTCCTCACCATCAGCTTTCCAACAAGCTTAGTCTAATAAGCACGCTTGGGTATCGCCACCATGGAGATAATCTGTGGTCCATTGTATGGGGGAGGTGGTACATCATAACGACTTCCCACTTTGAAGAAATTCCCAGGCGGCGTGTCAACCACAGAGCATAATCCTTGTGCAGGCCAGAAGTTGGCGCCATTAGATTTCCCATTCGCTGCGCAAAATCGTAGACAAGTTTCGAAATCATTCGTCATCAGCTCAGGGCCCTGTATGGCTCTGTATATTCCATGCGAAGTGGTGGTTAACCAAGGATGTGTGTATACCATCACTGAACGCTGGCAGTAGATTCTGAAGTTTTGCCCATTGCGATTCACGACTTGCATGTTGGAAGCTGGGCAAGAGATGGCGGGAGGAGGTGGTGGTGGTGTGACGCAGGAGGGGGATTTGCCTGTATTTGTGATGCCATGTTAGATTTGTGACTATAGAAGAAAAAGTAGCCGGGAAAAGAGGCTTGGACAAGAGAACGTAGAACATACCATCCCATTTGAAATTTTCGCCTGGTGGGCAACAGCCTTGCTTTCCACTAGCAGATTGGACCGTATTTGGTGGTAGACAGCAGGTTGTAGCGCCAGTCTGAGATTGTGCATATCTTCATTACCTATATTAGCTTCTCGTATTATTGCTCACAAGACTGTCTTGTAGGTTTCCCCAGTCAAGAAATAATTAGAATCTTACTCAGTTCCAAGGCAAACTGTATTTGACGTGTTAGACGTGTGAAGGTTGAGAAGATGGGCGGAGATACGTACTGCTTATAGCTGCGGTTTCGCATTCGCCCTGGAAAACACCATTTGCATCATTTTTAGGGACGTAATTTGGTCCCGCGGTTCTCTTGCAGAAATCCTGAATTGGGGTAAAGTAAGATCATCTTGTAGCACACATGCATAGATTGATACAATCTGGGATAGAACGGGCTAATATACCTCAGGCGTCTCCAGCTGAGCAGCTACAAAGCTTGCAATGGCGAAAACACCAAGTATTGAGAGCTTGAATGTCTTCATCGTGAAGTAGTAGATGAAGTTGAAAGAGGATAGAATCCAAGTAAAACTGAAAGTTTAATCAGTCACCAAGGGGAAGCGGATGTAGAAGTATGTTTTTCTCCCAGTGTTCTATATAGATAGTGCAATTTGCTTGATGTGATATGTATGTAGCACATGCCCCCATTTCTTCAATTTGCAGGAAAGAAAAGAGCGGAGACTAGAATACCAAAGCCGTAATGAAGTGTCACCGTCTCCTCCCTTGAAATGACTAGCATGACACATTTTATTGTTGACATGATTCACAACCCCGCAAAGTATGTAGGGAGATTCTATCGAATCCTTACCTCAGAAGCATTCCTATTGCAGTTTGAGAACCTCGCCGACCGTAAGAGTCATCTGTACGCTACGTCAAACTGTATTTTCACCGGCCTTCTAATGTAGCCGTTACTGTTTTGAGATAGCTACACTATGTTGCTTTGTCTTAGATACTGCTTTGGCGCAGCTATGTCGTAGCTGAGATGCTGTTGTGGCTGCCTGCGTTGTTTAAATCAGAAGTTCAATATAGAGAACATCTAAGGCCGCGTAACAAATACATTGCCCAAGTGGTACAGACTTATGGTACAAGTATGGGGTAGTGTACTAGTGTACCTGTACGAAGAATGACATGCATCATCTGTTGCACCGAGGCTTGGCACTTCGTGCCGATCCGGCGCGATTCTCAGAAACTGGTTGAGACACTAAGAATATCATATATCTAGTGATAACTGTTTCACCCAAACTGGAAGACACAGAATATATGTGTAGCTGAACTCGAAGAAATGAAAATGCTGTATGTGTATGCTCACACAGACCTCGGGAGCGAGGCGTACTGTAAGGAGTAATTATTGCATTAGCGTCCTCTTCCCGCGAGGATCGGGACGATTATGAAATGGCTGTTGTGATCGATTTGAGTCAGTGATACATATGCATGAAATTGGTGTTTCTCCGAAAATGCCTACATGCAGAAGAAATTTAGGTGAGGTTGGGAATGAGGCGGCTTCCCCGTTGGGGCGAGGCGTTTTCTTTTGCGAGCGAGATCTCGTGATATCTAATCTTCACCTTACCCCTCTACGTAGGCGAAAAAGCCCGCTCAGAATGGTTTCACTGTAATGGTTCCAATCGGAATGGTAGGATGCGTGTATCAACTTCAAGGCAATTGTCATTGAAATTCTAGCCTGAAGTAATCCTAATCTCTCGTCTCCAAAAATACGACACCAGTTGTCCCTATCAACCCAGCCTTCCCCACTTCCCGAAAAGCTACTAGAAGTCAAGATAGTAGCTTTTACTAAGTCCTCTTTGTAATAGGGACAGCACATAAGAAGTCGCCTCCGGCAGGCGCTGCTCCTGTTGGAGGACTCTGGTGTATAGAAGCCCAAACACAGTTGTCAGTGGGATTACCATCGTCATAGAAGTTGACGCCTTGACAGAAAGGTGAGGCTTTGGCAGCTAGATATCAGAAATCAGTATTGTATCTCGTGGCCCAAAAGGATTACTTTGTAACTCACAGCACTGCTCCATACACTCTTTGAAATCCTTTGCGCTCGAAACTCCCAAGTTTGGATTTGCAGCTGTATGGCCCAACGTACAATAAACCTTGTATTCAACTCCACCCACCGTAGTAGTCTTGCCTTCAGCAGCCGGGCATTTATCCGGGAAGGGGTCTGGTGTTGGGCACGATGGACATGGAGTTGTACTTGGGCACGGGCAAGGACAAACAGGCTCCTCGATAAGATGAGCACTATCAAAGGGATCAACTGTTACGGGTACAGCGTTGTTGCCGTGAGTTCGTAAGTAGCAGATTCCGGTAGCTTGATTCCAAATTGCACGAACGCAATTACTGATTCCAGAACAGCGAGTCATACAATCGCCCAATGAAGGAGCGGGTGCTTGGCCCAAGTCGTTTGTTCCGTGATTAACAATAAGCTTGTTAGACATTGATCAAAGATGGAGTGAGGGTCTTTACTCACTCAATTTACAATAGAGCTTGTATTTCTTGCCTCCAGCTGTGAATTCTTTTCCATTGCCCTTGGGGCAGGAAGGTGTTGGATTCTAAGACATTAGTTTTAGTCTAGAAGCTTTCAAACCGCGATCCCCTAGAATGAGCACTTACTGGCTTGCAAGAACAATCACAAGTAAACACATCGTCGTCATTTGCGCAGCAGCTTCCAGTCAAGGTCTTTGGATCGGCATGATAGAATTTACCCGGGGCGCAACAATCGCCTTTTTTCGTTGTGGCATCGAAAGAAAAGACACTTGGAGCAACGCAACATGCTCCTTCAGTCTTGACCACGGGATCAACACTAAAAGTTCCCTACATTTCTTTAAATAAGCTTCATTTTTCATGGAATACAACTGAGAAAAAGCTTACCTTATCTTTACCGCAGCATCCAGGCTTCTTTGTTTTCGGATCCTAGAGAATTTAGAACGTAAAATCGCAACTTCATAGAGAGATCATCTCTTACGTTATATGGGCCCCAATAACAGCTTGTAACTGGAGGTGCAATGCATTGTCCAGTAGGTTCTGGATACTCAATAAGCATAAGACTAATGATCTATCTAGGGAGAACCTACTGCCAGCCGCATCAAACTGCATGGCTGCAAAGTCTGTTAGAGAGAGCAAATTTGAGGTTGTTTAATCAACTCACAAAATTGAGATCCGGCCTCTGTCATGAATTAGTATATTAGTCTCTAGGAAAGTTGAAGTGATCATCTTACTTTGCTTGCATACTGCATCCCATTTTGCCTTATCAGCTGGAGTTGGGTCGACGGCAAGAACTTGACCTGTTAGAACAGTAAGAGGAAGCAACAGCTTCGTTAAATTTTGAATCAACATGTTAAGATCGAATATTCAGTCCGTGATGTTAAACTATCAACAGGATTGTTTGTAATTTGGAAAGAGAAAAAAATATGTCGAAGTAAACTCTCAAGAGACTGGTCATAGAAGACTATACAAAAGAGCGATAGAAAGAAGATTATTTCGTCAATTCTCTATCAAACTAGTATCGCTCAACGCAAGCCTCAAAGTCCAAAATATGAACTGTATTGTGGGGATGCTTGTGGAACATTGATTAAAATTGCATTTTGTAAAGCTCCGAGAGAACCCGGTTGTGGATGTATGAAGACATGAAAGGGTATTTTACAACATGACAGGCATGCGTGTTTCTCCTAAAGTTGTTCAGATCGACGTTCCGTGAAGGCGAGGGAGCCCGTGACGTGTTGACTTAGTATTGTTGAGAAGGTATGCATACGCTGTGCTACTCCTTGCTCAAACTATATGGCCAAATATTGATTTTCATGTAGGTACCTCAGTAATACTGTCTGTACAGTTTCAGTTGAAGAAATGCGGCGTACCTGAACCAACCATGTTGTGTGACAGTAACTATTTGTTGCCAGCTGAATGTATCTTGAACTGCAATGCGGAGAGACACTGTCCTCTCAGCTACAAAAGTGATATGTTTTTCGGAGAATTAACTTGGACCTGGCTTAAAGAATATAGTGGCACCACAAATGAGTACAAGGATGCATGAACACATATGGGGCTAACCTGAGGAACGAAACGCATTTACCTTAGAATAAGTGACGCCCATGTTCCATTTCAGTTGTCATCCGAACAACAAACAATCTTGTTGTTTAAACTTCCATAAAGTCCAACTTTAAAGCTGAAGTTCTACTCTACAAGCTTGCGAGAGATATCCTCGCCTTCATCCTCTTACTATCCTTCTTGAGTCACATTTCATCGACAACCATGATGGGCCTCACTAGAAGTACTCTAGTTGTGCTCTTTTCCCTTCTATTTCTATTCCAGCCACTTGTGAACGCTCAAGATCAGGCTCAAGGACGGCCAAGTGCAGCAGCTTCTGCCCCAGCACCCGCTGCTGGTCGACCTGGCAGTGCACCTCCTGATCAGGTGCCAATTCAGCCAGCGGCTTCAGGCCCCGCTCCCGCTGCTGGTAGACCCGGCGGTGCTTCAACTCCTCCTACGTCTTCAGACGCAGCTCCAGCAGCAGGAAGACCTGGCGCCTCAACTGCTCCCGTAGCTGGAGATCCTGCAGCGGGGAGACCCAAAGTCTATTCCTGTCCG
The DNA here is from genome assembly GCA_004786245.1 of Botrytis hyacinthi. Classification (NCBI taxonomy): domain Eukaryota; kingdom Fungi; phylum Ascomycota; class Leotiomycetes; order Helotiales; family Sclerotiniaceae; genus Botrytis; species Botrytis hyacinthi. The sequence goes on from PQXK01000002.1 coordinate 247,304, forward strand.
GCAGACAACGGAGCAAGATATACAACAGCAAATGGAGTGACGTTCGAGTTGAGATGCGATCATGGTACTACCGCTAAACCTCTTATCAATACAATCACAGCCACGCAAAAGGAATGTGCAGATTATTGCTCAACTCTTCCAAATTGCCAGTCTGCCGATTGGAACGCCAATGCCAAAATGTGTGCAACGAAGCAGGAGGTATGTAAATTGCATAATCTTTGAGTATGATTGTAACCCGCTAACTTCACTAGTACATACCGGTGAGTAGAGCTAGATGGAATAATGATATTTGTCTTTTACCTTATTTTTACTGACCAGAAAAGACATTTCCCCTTACAGGAACGCACACCTGGTTTCCTCTCGAAGAGCGTAAGCAGCGTCCGGATACAGAGTACCGCACACCACCGGAATGTCCAGCACCCAAAGTAGCCCTCGCAGAAAGTGTGACTGCCAGTGCAAGTTTCACGACTGATGGCGAATGTCCAACCAGTAAGCGCATAGCCAAATATACGGGAAGTGTCTTATTCACTGACAATTTCAGATAATGGAAAGATCTTTTTGACTCCTCAGGGCACGTACTTCCAGGTCAAATGCAGCTTCGAGAATACAGCTGAAATAACGGTCTCTGGAAGCCGACCACTTCATGACTTCGCCGAATGCATGACTGCTTGTGCGGATATCCCCGAGTGCAAAAGGTATGAAGCATGGTCTAAAAAAACCTTAGGACGAGACTGATTACAATAGTGTAACATTTGGTAATGGAAAGCCCAACTGGGAGTGTAAAATGTTTGAGGCTGGCGTCGAAGCTTTAACCGCAGATGCTACAAGTAATTAGTTCATGTTACCTGGTTTGACTCGGTGGAAGCTGATTATTCGGTACAGACAAAAAACCATCAGCAGTTGTCATTGATCCACCAACATCTGCAAAGCAAGACGACTTGACATACCTCTGCTCAACAGAATGCCCAAATGCGGATGGACAAACATGGGATTCCCCAACAGGACAAGTGAGTGTCTAATGAGAGAAGGCGAAGCTTGAAACTGCTAACTATTTCAGCGATTCCGTATGGACTGCTGCAAGCGCCACGGAACGATCCCCATCGGTGATACACAGGCAGGCTCTTTAGAGGAATGCATGAAGATTTGCGGATTCACATTGGCGTGTCAATCTGTCGATTTCCAAAAGGACACCGGAATGTGTTATTTTGGAAAACACTCGGGTGCGCCCACCATTGCTGCATCTGGATGGGCTTCTGCTTATGCAATTGGTTGTGCTGGTGCTTGCAAGAAAGAGGGACGCTGCGTTGCGTAGGAGCTTGAGGTTGAGTTTGAGATAGTGTTGTTTCCAAATGTCTACCATGATATTGTTGTCACTGTTGGATGTAAAGAACGAATAAAATGGCCAGCTCAGATGAATCAGAGCTCTTTGGTGTAGAAATTGAAGAAGTATAATTCATCATTCCACAAGGCCATGGAGGTTTGGTGATTATCGTATCACGTGTGATCATATGATGTGCATATTAGTGGAAACAAGCCTGTAAGGTCTGCTCCTTGGCATGTGGTCAGTGGGAGATCCATTTTGAGAAGCATCTGTCCCCTCTTTTCGATTTTCGTATTCGAGTACCTGGTGGTGGTCTTCTTGACCTCCGATTTGCTCCAACGATCCACCATACCATCCAGCTGCGAATACTTTTCGACACCTCTTTCGTATTAGATACTCTGGAAGACAAAAGCAGACGGTAGATGTAATGACAAGCTTACTAACACTCTGTCTGGTGTTTGAATTATCATTTGTGATGGTGACGACGACAGTGACATGGACATCCTCGTATGGTCCGCAGTTGTCGTATTCATCTCACCATCTCGACCGTATGAATTCTTCACCGTTGAGATGCCACCATGTCCAGTTTCAAGACCCACTGAACTTGCGAGATATACATATTGCTTTGGAAATGAATGACGGCTGTCGTGGTGACTTTGTATCCATCTCCTAGAGCTGCCTTGTCAATGTCAGACCTAGCATATATCATCGTTTTGATATTCTAGATGAGTAAAATATTCAAAACGGCTGTCACGTTTAGCTCAACATGTGAAAGATTTTATCATGCAAGATCTCATCACCGCATCGTGTCTTCAGTAATAAGCATGAGCTCAGCCACTGTACTCCTATACACACACCAAGGTTATCTGTTCACCGATTGTGTGTCCGACGTATGTTTCCATAATTTAAGGTATAATAACCTTTAAAGGAGAGGAATAAGGTTACATATCTACCTGGGAAGATGCACCAGATGAGACGAGGATAGCTAGCTACCTACCCTTACCTAGTAGACTCCTGCACCAAGCCAATGGATAAGAAATTGCTATCGGATGCCCAGTTTACCCAGCAGCAGCAGCAGCAGCAGCGGGACCTACCTGGTCGCAGCAGTCAAGATATAATAAAGCGTAATACTCCCTAGCATAATAGATTCCTAGATTACCCCTATCAATGAAGCGTAATTACACAAGATAAATTAATTTCAGATTTTTGTTAATTTCATTAATAAATGGAGAAAGAAAGGATTGGGATAGAAGCAGAGGAATAATTACATGTATTTACCCAAGTATATAGTAACGTTATAGTTATAATTTAATTTCTTTCCTTCTTGCCATCTTGCCATCTTGCCATCTTGCCATCTTGCCATCTTGCCATCTTGCTATCTTGCTATCTTGAAGTCTTGAAGTCTTACCATACATACTCATACACCTACATACATGTATATCGTATTCAATTCTTCAATTCTTCAACTTCATACAGCTACTGCCAACAAATCAAAAACGCCATTCATCAAAACGCTCAAGCCAATAGTTCTAAAAGCAGAAATAAATAAAATAAAGTACCGGTACACCATTCATCCCTTATCTAATAAACACGAGAGAACGCCAAGAACCTCAGGACACTTTGCATTCAGCCAACGAATTCATTCCATAGAGTGGTCGCGACTTGAATTTTTTTGGAAAGCTCGAGTAAGGTGATAGGAACGAGCTAGTTATAGTGTCTCATTAAATTTATTGTTTATTTTATTTTTTTGACTTTCTTTGGCCATTTCGTCAAGCTGGCGTCCTCCGGTCTTTCTTCTTTGGAATCCTCCCACCAACATCATCGGAGACGGTCATCAATACACATAAAGACAGGAATTGAGCCTGACGAACGAACTTCCTCCCATTCATCAACCCGGGTGTTATCACCTATACCTGGAACACCGATTGGTTCAATGTCATTATCGCGAAGTCCATCTCCAAGACCTGGAGGAGGATGGGCTAGTCCAGGTCTTTCAAGCCCTTATGCCAATGTCAGTGGAAGATCTAGCCCAAATAAAATGCAAAGGACAGGCGGAAATGGAGGTTCGGTAACTTGGGAGTCTGCGAGAGCAAAGAGCGAGGAAGTAAATGGTTACCCTTCATTTTCAACCAAGAACAATGGCTTCTTCAATCGGCACATCAGAAATATATCAAATAGTCTGCCGCATTTTCACATGGGAGGGGATGGCAGTTATGCGGAAAAAGAGAAATTGGGGCGCGGACGATGGTTAGGTTCTTCTAAGCTGGCACATATACGAAACGGCCTTGCGAGAGTCAGTAGCAAGATGAAGTTGCGATTTATGATTGTTTTGGGGTTTGTAATGATGATAATTCTTTTCTATTCTACACGTAAGTCAACTCATCGAACAGGGGGGCCGCGAGAAATTCTGACCTCGAGATAGCTTTACATTACTGGTGGCGCCGAGCAACGCATTTTGGAGGGGGCAAAAAGTTCGTTATAATATTGGCAGCAAATCAAGGAGGTGGAGTTATGGAGTGGAAGGGACCAAGGGAATGGGCAATCGAACGAGACAGTGTGAAAAACAAACGAAAATACGCAAACAAATGGGGATACGAATTGGAGATCGTGGACATGAGCACCAAGAAGAGATACGCACACGAATGGAGAGAGAGTTGGGAAAAGGTTGACACTATCCGGAATTCCCTGAGAAAATACCCTGAAGCTGAATGGTAATTTGGACCCTGATATGCAACAAATGGAGCTTAGAAGCTAACACTGCACAGGTTTTGGTGGCTCGACCTCAACACTTTCATCATGGAACCTTCCTACTCCCTCCAATCCCACATCTTCAACAGCCTAGCCAAAAACACCTACCGCGATATCAATGATTATAACCCCCTGAACATAACACACCCTCTCGACTCTCCCTACCTAGATGCCGAATCTCGTAGCACAGTCGGAGACGGTCAGGCAAGCTCTATAAACCTTATAGTCCCACAAGATTGTTCCGGTTTCAATCTCGGCTCTTTCTTCGTCAAACGCAGCGCATGGACTGATCGCCTTCTCGACGTATGGTGGGACCCTGTCGGCTATGAACAAAAACACATGGAATGGGAACATAAAGAACAAGACGCGCTCGAATTCTTATACATCAACCAACCTTGGATACGCCCTCATACCGCATTTATTCCACAGCGCAAAATCAATAGTTTCCCACCTGGAGCATGCTCGGATAACGGAAATGATACGCGCATTCATTATGATGAACATGATCGGGATTTCTTGGTTAATATGGCAGGTTGCGAGTGGGGACGTGATTGTTGGGGTGAGATGTATAATTACAGGGAATTGAGTAATTTCTTGAACAGAACATGGTGGGAGAGGTTCAAGGAGGATCTGGTGATCAAGGCATGGCAAAAGATCATGGGAAAATCGAAGTCAAAGGATGCCACGAATGGCAAGTCGTAAGATCTATGATCGAACTCGGATGGAAGGATCATCGGCGGATAAATGAGTTTGAATGGGGATATCCCCGTTACGGTTACGAAAACGAAAAGACAAAAATCACCCATTCTCTGGATATACTATATTGTCTTTGCTTCATGAGGAGATGCAATTAACACCTTTAATGAGAGCGTTTGTAACGTGAGTACTGCTGTGCGCCCGTCTGTGGCTAGCAAATTGGCGTCTGGGTAACCTTCTCTTCTATAGATTTTATTTGGGCACATGTTTGTCTGTCTTTTTATTCTTCTTCTCTTCACCGGACTGTATGATTGTCTGTTGGAATTGTGAAAAATTAGTGGGGATAGAAAGGTTTCAGTGTGTATGTTTATAATTGAAACACAGCGAATACTACCTACTTTTGTTGATGCTGATTATTATGACTTTATCCGTGGAGATATTGAGTGTGTTCCGTACATGTGATGCGTGATATGTGCAGCAGTAATGAAAGATCTTTCACATAAGTCTTCCTATGGTCGACCTGCGCAAGTTTGATGGTTTCTGGAAACACCATTGCATTCGTGCTGGGATGCTATAGGGTAGTTTTGGATTTGTATGAATATGGAGATGCAGATAGTATGCGTAGCGAATGTGGTTTGTACGTGAGTGTCGTAGATCCATGTACATCTTGTCGGCTTGGAGGTGTGAAGGAGATTTCATATTACCCGAGGTAGGTGATAGGGGTATGAGCTACGCTAGAGAGGCTTTATAGATTGCAGACCAAAGAGCTCTGTGAGGATTATGGAAGTTTGTTGCTGAAGGAAATAGATTTTGATGAATAGCACGGTATATGGGATACGGGCTCTATTGTATGTGTGTGGGATGATAGGTGTAAGAGAGGATGTGGGTATTTGGAATCGGAATTTGATCTTCTCGTTTGTCGAGAGGAAGAAGAAGTGTTTAGTTTCTCGAGAATTTATTTATACACATGAGGTGTACTTCTTCTGTGATATATCTTAGATATATCGTGAACGGTAAATTCAGGTCGATTTTCACTAAGTGAGCATCGTGGTAGTAGTAATATCAACTTGGCATTGTTGCTACAATAATGACCTGCAAGAATATCCCCTGCCCTCCTTCCCTTCCTTCCTTTTGTAAATCAACTTACAGCAGAGATGTCTAGCCCTTTGTGCACTTTGGTACAGCGGTAGTGGCTAGACTCGCACAAATTGCTTTCATGGAGGTAGGTTGAAGAACGGTTCTATGTAGAGAGCGAGAGACTTTTTGTAGATCGGGGGCGGCTGACTTGTTTGTTTCTTGTTTTATGAGAAGGGGGTGTTCTTGAGGTGTGAATTTCGCTTTGGGGAAGTAGATTATGGAGATTTATGCGTAACTTTGAGCGGAGATGGTATGGTAGATGAACTTGGATGGAGGTGGATGGGATGGATCTCGCAACGATCAATGATGAATAATACTGATCAGCATGTTTTCTGTTTTGGGTTCTGGATACGTCGGATGAGAGAAAGACTTGTCTATCTAGTATCAAGTCTTCTCTCCTTATATTAATCGCAAGTGCGGTATCATTCTTTAAAGGCCTCCAAAAAATGGCGCAGCATGTTACTCTCTGCTATAACGTTCTGATATAAAACGGGCAATCATTAGCTAGCCACCTCGGCGAAGTTTGCTTTAAAAAAAAGATGTGTGGACTCAACTTTCAAGTTTCTCCATCACTTCGTCAAAAACGAGTAGGGATGGAGTGAGACTGTTGCTCTGAAAAATTAGCGACAATCCCATCGTTAGGTTCAGCAAGTGAATGCGTTGCTTTCCCAGAATCGATGATGTCTATAGATGTAGGTGTATCTGCTTTCGCTAATCTTTTTCTGATATACAATGGAAAGAGAAGACAAATTTGAGAACATCCAACAAACATTGGCCTACGAAATCTAAACAAAAAACATCTGACCTTTATGGAGTTTCCAGTCGTACCCCGCGCTTGATATCATTCTCCATTCCATACCAGCCACAGACTACCACTCTAGCGAGGAAACCAGACCCCTGAGCTATCAAACTATCCAGAGTGCTTGTGGGAAAGAGCCCCCCAGACAGGGGGTCGAAGACATACAACAAACGAAACGCTAGTTGCTGGCATGCGAATTACTGGGTTTTCAGACCTCAAATTCGATGATTCAAGCTAAGGGTCATAGGTAGCTAGAGGAAGGCCTTGTTAAAGCTCAGTTCTCGCAACGCCTAGGGTTTTCAGAAATGAGCAGGTTCTAAGCGATAGGACAAAGTAATAGCTATTTGCACCAATAAATTCGCACGTGGAATGTTATGTTTTTGTGATGAGACAGATCTAACGTTTCTGAGTCAAAAAATTTGGAAGAACTGTTTGGATAATCACAAATATCGGTCATCTGCAGCAAGGCTTTAATTCAAGCTCCCCCATAATGCAGCAGGATTACTGATGTACCCAGGCTCCAACCATTTGCATTGCAAGCTTCCTATCAAGCCATCCTATCTCTATTGTGAAGAGGTCATGATTCTAGGATCCAAGCAAATCATCACAGTACAAGTTGCGACAATGACTCTTCCTCTCTCCCAACATATCGTCCGCGTCAGTGATCGAAGTAGCCATTGGATGTGCCCAAGAAGTCTTCACACCGGTCGATGGAAGATAAATGGGGGATTAGGTATGCACCAGTTACAGTTTGTAGCTTGACCCGGCGTTTAAAGATTCCGCAAACTTCATATAGTTAGTAATGGGATGCATGAGAATTCGAGGTTATGATTTGAGAGAGAGAGGTTGAGGATTGGCGCAATTAGAAAGGGAGCTTTGGCGAGGGAGATGCTGATCAAGTAATGGAGAATGGAAACAGGAGTATGGATTTAAAGAGAATTTGGAAGGGTATGAAAGATTACGCAGACTGCAGTCTTGAAGAACGTTCGCGATGCAAGGAAGAGAGGGGGGGGAATACAAGTATGCTTAATGGTAATCAGAACTCAAATGTGCCATGGGTACCAATTCAACATGATGCGCCATTGCTGGGGAATAAGAGAATAGTGAGGAGGCTTAATCAAGCTATCGAACCCCAATGTAAATCCAACGTGAAAATCGCTATCAGACGACATATCAGACGAGTCAGCCCAATTGGCAATTTCAGATGAGAGAAGAGTCAAAGAAGAAATAAATCCTCAAGCTGATATGCACAATCACATGGCTAGACGGGACAACGGTCTAGGATTGAGATACCTACATCTCGATACGATCCGTGATGGCAACTGTCGCTGAATTGTCATTACTTATCTCGTCTCCATCTTCTGTTGAGCATGATTTCTGAGCCATTGCGTAGCTGCACATATCAGTCAGATCTAGAGCGCTATTTTCGTTCACGCGCAAAAGAAAAAGTAGATGAGAACGAACCGGAGTTGTGAATTCTTTATTATACAATAGAAAATATAAAACAGACCTTGCTAATTGCTCAAGCCGGGTATATCTAAACTTTAGTCATGATTTCCTCCCGAGTTCCCACATCTAATTTTTCAGTGCTATTTAATAACATGCATTCAAACACGCAGGCAGCCTTTTGTCTTCTAGGTTCGCTGCAACCTCGTAGTAGAATCTCGTTGAGAGGAAGTGGAGAAGTGTCATTTCGGACTAGATGTGATGTGTCGATTTGATTGATTTGGGTTGATAAACCGATATTTCGGCCACTTCAGCCACCGCAGGAAAAACAGTTTCTGAGTTGAGCCAAGGCCAACGTCATTCGCTGTACGTTGGGATGACTGATTAAAACAGGTACAGGTGATATCGCCTGATATACGTATTGAGTATATCTCAAATGTAGTCAAAAGCGATATCGAACGAAAAAAATCCATGGGTTCTACTCATACTCTGACGCCCGTTAACCCCCTTCAGTGCACCATAACAACCGGCTTGCCTTTCTCCCACGCATGCAAACTGTCCCTCACATTGACCCAATATCTCAGTCTGACCGTCTCTCTCCTTGCGGTCTCCATATCCCCAGCCTCCAAAGCCTTCCCTACTACATCCTCACACTTAGCAATCCGCTCCTCATTCCGAACCTTCAATCCATCCAAATCACCCTCTTCCTCTGCTTCCTCCATTTCCTCCCTTGTCTCCATAACTTCCATCAATAACTCGTTATCTCCCGCTTCCCCTCCGGTCTTCCCAGTCTCATCATGTACATCTACACCCTGTAGTCCCAACAGATATTGCGCCCGCAACAGAGGAGATTGTAACGTTTTATATGCCTCGTTGATTAAAGCGCTGGTAGCTTCGGCGCGGGCTTTATTTGACGCTGAGTGTAAGTCTGGATGCGCGCTTGCCTGCAAACGGAGAAATTCATTGCGCAGCGCACGAACGTCGATGTGGAAGGGGCCGGAGGGTGGTGGACCGCGAGGAAGAGTCAGAGGGAAAAGGTCGTAGTGGGTTTGTGGGGTTGAGGCTACAGAAGAAGTAGTTTGGTCTGGTGAAGCAGACGGTGAGGGATTCGTGGACGAAGATGCGTATCTGCGGGAGGGAATTGTAGGAGCAGCTTGGGAAAGAGGGGTGGCTTGCTGGTGGCAGATTTGGCAAACGATAGCTGTGTGGCGAACAATTGCAGGTCGAGTGGAAGCCGTTCTACACGAGCGCATAAGGCTTCGTGGTACCATTGAAGATCGCATGGCAATTTGGTATGGCTTGTGCAGAGATATAATTTGTTTGCGATTCTCAAAATCTGAGAATGTTAAGTCAAAGTTTGATCTTGAAGATTAAGCAATAATTTGATGATGACGTAATGCGCCGTGCGCCCGTCTAACATTACCTCTCCTCCCCACCTCCGAGCTCCCCTAAATTTAAGCTATTATCTTGCGTCCCTTATTTGAATTGAATTTAGACATTGAATTGCTATGGTATGTGATAATGATTTGGAATATTCAAACTATGTAAAAGTCTGAAATCAATCTAAACATTGAATATCTATAAAACTCTGTACTCATTTGGAATATTTGATCTACATAAAAGACTTGATTCAATCTAGATATTGAATGCCTATGAAATGCATACTGCATTAGAATATTCATACTACACGAGGACCTAAAGTATTCGACCCATCACTTATCGTATCATACCAAAGGAATAGCCATAAGGTCAAATACCATAAGCCAATTTCTATGAAAGTTTTTCAAATCCTAAAGATCTTTCTCTCCCTTCGCTTATATAGAAGGACCATTGACCTTAAAGAGTCTAAGAACCACTTTTGTTGAGATGCAAAATTTACATTTACGTATCTAGTATTCGTTTACTCACTCGCTTCGAAGAACTCCAAGAGGAAGAAGCTTTATCACATTGCTTACGAGTGTTTACATTGTTTCTGCTCCTTTACTATTAAAGCAGATTAAAGTGTTCAAAGGGAAAACCCAACCATTGGGCAAATTTAGTCGAAACAACATCAGTGCCTATACACAACTTCAACTCAACATCACAAAGTTCTTGCACAAGACTTAGGATTTGAAATATAGAAATCTCATTTGTCTCTCCTCCTTCCCCTCCTCCTCCTCTTAAACTCATAATTGAAACTAAAACTGAATCTGGTATATCCTACAAACTCCCAAAGCACATCGAAGGGAAAGAGAAAAAGTATACCCAAAACGCCATTCTTTTCCTATCCATCGAATCATACAATACTTTAAACACATTGATTACCACTTGATCTCTTTGTCTATAATGCCACCTGTCTCCGAATCTTCGAGCGAGGTAATGACAATAATAGTAAACGCCGAACACCTTTCGTCCAGCTCACAAACTCCGTTTGCTTGCATTAATCATCATGATCCATTCCAATTCGTATCCCCGATGTCTTCAATGACAATCATGCCCCACTCCTCTCGGCCTTCCTTAAACTTGCGAAATAGCCTTTAGGCCACGCAGTCAGGAGTTCTCCTTCACTAGGCACTCTCCCTAGTGCTTCGCACTTTTGTATTACATTTTGCAAAATTCTGCCTAGCAATTCTTCCGTCATAGGAAAGTGCTTATCCATGTCGATTTCCAACGGATTCAAAAATGTGTCGTTATCCCCTAACAGTTCTTCCGCCGACGGTCTTTTATGCTGATCTCGGTTCAAGCAGTTTTTGAGTGTTCGAATCAGAGAGCTAGGAACCAAAACACCGCCCACACCGTATGCTGGATATTCGATCTCATAGCTGAAGTTTATGATCGCTTGACAGCGCTGCAGTTGGTTTTGAATATGACCAAATGGAGCACGACCATAGGTCATTTGATAAAGTATACAGCCCAAACTCCATATATCGGATGGTTTCCCGAGCTTCATGAGTTTTGGTTCATTGCGATTCCTCCCATCAGAAGCATTTGAGTCCATGAGGGATTCAGGAGACATATAATTTGGTGTACCGATTTGTGTTTCGCGGTGGACGTTCACAGTTTCTTCTGTTTGAATCGCGTTTGCGATACCGAAATCTATCAGCTTGAGACGGCCCTGGACAAGGACAAAGTTGTGAGGTTTCAAATCAGAATGAACGATATCGTAAGCATGAACAGCTTGGAGACACTCAAGCATCTCTTTCCAGTAGTAGCGCACAAAATTGACGTCTAACTTGGCTTGTTCAGATTTCATGCGTAGATTTAGGATTGTATTCATATCCAATTCTCCCATCTCCATAAGCTAGGTGAACGTTAGCTGACTTGCTCTATATAAAAAGTGTAGACGATATAACCTACCACACTAAGAACTCCTCTCTCATCATTTAATTCGTAGTCATATAAGTGAATTACTCTTTCTACAGAGCCCAGCTTCTTTAGCAAGTCGATTTCGCCCTTGAAACCACGTATAGCCGATTCATCTGCATCTTCCAAGGAAACACGCTTCAATGCAAATATCTTTGAGTTCTCTGCCATCACTCGGTATACTTTTGAGCTACCTCCACGTCCAATAACATCCAGACGTGTAAATATTTTCCCATTGACCTTTAGCCTATTTCTTTTGGCATTGGCGTGCGATGTAGTAGCGGCACCAGCAGTACTGGTCGCGGCCTCTAATACGGACATCTTTGGTGGTGGTGGTGCAGGTCTTCGAGGAGTATTGTGACTCCGGACAGCCAGAGGACGTCTTTCCGGAGACCCATTAGCACGTATATCGAAGCTTTCTGGCCTAGTTTGTTTTTCTGCACTATTTGCGTTTGTTAAAGGCTGTTTATTGCGCCTGAATGTTGGCGGCGCGTCGTTTTCTTGATCATAAGTTGCAGGAATACCTGGTCGTGGAGCTGGTATCTTGAACACGGGCTGTTGCTTCGACGCAGAGGGAGCGGAGCGAGGATCGGATTCGCGAGAACCAGATATAGTAGGGGGTGGTGGTGACCTGGAACGCAGGGCTGCATTTGAAATGTTTCTCGAGCTAGGAGGACTGCCCGAAGAGGCGTAATCTCTGTACGAGGAGACTGGAGCCCGCCTAGCTACTTCCAACTCTGGCGTTGGACTTTTATTCTGGCTTTCCCGTTCCTCATATTGCGATTCCTGACTTTGAGGTTCTTGGTTAGATCCGACTTCGTTGCTGTTTGCGTTTTCCTCCATTGGGCTTTGTTCTTCATCTGACTGAGATATCCGTGGTCGTCCTCTTCGAGCTGGGCCTCTCATGAATGTTCCAAAAACTTTGGGAACTGCACCTCTCTTGACTCTCATGGAACTTTGCAATCCTATCTCTTCGCCATACCTCGAACGACCTGCGGCAGAGGGGTTGTATCTCGATACACTTCCCTGGCTCACAGCTAGATGTGACCTTGTAACTGTTGAAGGATATTCATATGGCCCTTCATTCTCATACTCATTTTCCTGTTGTGGTGATTCTGATCTACCAGAAGGTCGTCCGGAAGAGCCAATTGAAGATCTACCGATAGATACTCGTACGGTCCTGGGTACTGGTGCGGGGGTGCTAAGGTCTAATGCGCCCCCTTCCGTTTTTGGTGCCGCTTGCTGTTCATTGTGCTTCTGAACCGCACTAGATAATGAAGGACCTCTTCGTAACGATGTAGAGCCAGGCGTACCACTCACTCGCACAACTCTTCGCGGATAGGTAGGGCTATTCTCACGGCTTCCAAGCGGCGATTGCTTCCCCCTGGTAGATGACCCCAAAATACCTGCACTTTCCACTCTTGTCTGTGATTTTTGAGGAGCCTCTGGTGTCATACGAGCAGCGATTGGAGTTTCAACAACTGAGGCCTCGTCATCCAGTAAAGCTTTTGTTAGGGCACTCAATTTCATCGGCATTGGGATTTCGTCGTCGGAGCTGTCGTTGAGCGAATAATGTCGAGCTGGTTCTACATCTGGCCTGGTAGAAGACGTTCGGGTAGGAGCTGGTTTATATGCATTTCGTGAGGCAGGTCTTCGGATAGCTGCAAACTGACTCGACCCCATTGGGGTTGGTGAAGCTGTCGCCATTGAGGCGATGTGATGGAAGATAGGCAGTGAACCGAATGTCGATATTTGTGCGATATGAATCAAAAATTATGTAATCTGGCTCCAATTTATTACATCCTCTATTCAAGCAAAATAATGTCAGAATCGGGGGAAGATGCGCGTAAAAGATGGCGCGTGAAGTTTTTAATATGAGGTTGGGTATTTCTAGGTTCTTTTTTCGCGGGTGAAATTAGATTTGATTGTTTACATGGCAGGGCAACCGTAACCCGGGTAGGCAACCGGAAGATCCCGCACAATCTAGAGCTTCCTTCTGGGTTTATACACACTTGAATCACGCATCAAGCTGTAATTTAATTCATGAATGACAATCAGAAGCTGTAGGTTGTTTTCAAAACATCTGTGAAAAAGTCTCATAAGTTTTCTATTCCTCCAACTATTGTTCCATTAAAGATTTCCGAAACTCATCATTACCTCTGTCCATATCCTGCGAGTAAACAGAGACACTGTCCCGGTAACAGATATACTCCACAAAATACTAACAAGGCGGGGTACACGACTTATCCTCCTATCATCATCATGCTCATTATGAATCCGGTTCACATTCTGTGCTTTGGCAATTCATTAACACATGGGTGGCCATCCAATCATCCATACGCTCTTGCATTGGAGGATACTTTTCAAACCTCCTCACCCTACATCTCAATAAAAACAGACGTCCAAGGATTACCTGGAGATCAAGTTGTCAGTCCTCCTGGACACTACTTACCAAGACTAGATATCTTGTGTAAGTGGTCCTCTGTTCTGAAGTCTACATGTGTTTGTGACTGTGGTTATCTGAGCGGGATTGATGCTGTGACTACCTAGATACCCTATATAACATTACTAACCCGTACCAGACAATGAGATCGAAGTACCTTATAACTGGATGGTCATATTAGGAGGCACTAACGATCTAACTCAAAATCAAGATGTCGACATCGTCTTTGAATATCTGATGAAAGTCTGGGATTACGCTCTTTCTCGAGGAACTCAAGTCTTGGCCTTGACCATCCCAGAATGTGGTACTTGTAGACCAGAACTCGACCAGCGAAGAGATTATCTGAATGCTATGATTCGTGCTCATCAAGCTGAAAATTTGTGAGTGTGTGCTTTGAGAAAACTTGCGGTAGATGCTGAGTTGCCATCTAGTCATGTGCTGGATCTTCATGATGCTATACCGTATTGGGGAATGCCAGAAGAGGAACGTAGACGCATCTGGACCGATGGTTTACACTTCACAGAAGAGGGCTATGATCGGATGGGGACTTTGATTGGCGTCGAACTTCACAGATTGATGTCTGTTAGAGGATCGAAAGTTGGACAAGGGCAAAAATCTTTGATGCTCCAGAAAAGCTAGTGCCCTGAGCAGTGGTCGATAGGTATACAACATGTTAATGATGGATGAGGCTAATGGCTTGAGTAAAAGGCTCAAATATAGATGAAATGCACCGTTACAACTGACAAAGGTAGAAAATGTGGTATTTGTCGTGCTTTTAATGATCAAATTGATCTATTTTTCATTATTATCATAATTGTCATGGTGAACATCGTCACTCTAAACTCCTCTATTGGTATGCAGTGACCACACCTAACGCCAGGCTTGTATCGTGTAATTCATTTCGCATCATCCCTATTCTCATACCACCAGATTTGCAGCGACGAAGTCCTAAACCCATATTAGCGGTGGCAACAAATGATGTCCAATTTTACTCACCGGATAAACTAGCTGCAACTCAGAAGTCACTTTCTCAACTTCTTCGGCCAAATTTTGAACATTAGCATCCCATCTTCTCAATTCCCTCCCAACAATCCCTTCCGATCTACCGCTACCTTTCTCTCCAGTAGCTTCCCCGCCCTCAAACCAAATGACCCTCTCGACTTGATCAATCCTACCGACTAATCGACCTTGTTCAATCATGCTTGCGGTAGTTTCCTCGGCCTTGTCTCCGTCAAGATCCAATATCTCTCCAAGAGCCTCGAAACGAATATTGTTGTATAACCTCGACGCAGCTCTTAAGTTGTGCTCTACAACTGCCCTTTGCAAGACAGTGGTACCATCTGAGGTCTTTGCGAGTTGATGTAAAGCCAAACCTTCTGCAAACTTAGATACTTCTTCGGGAGACAGTAAGCGATCCAGGAACATCTTCTCCAAAATACTAAACTCGTCTAAACTAGCAGCTCGCTCATCTTTATACAATCTGCCTAAAGCACGGCTTCGAAGGGGGCCAGCAGGTGCCAGGACAGCACACTTGATGGCCATACTAAGAGTGTGCAAACGTTCTTCCTCGGCGATGACAGGCAAGAAACTAATATCCTGGTAGCCTTGAGCAGCGGCTAAGAAATTCCTCCTAGCATCGTGGATACGTGCTTGACTGAGTTGAAAGTGCAGGTTCAGATCACGGTCCTCGACTGTATATATGACGTTCTTAGCTTTGTTTAGGTATTGCTCTGCAAGCGTTGTATCGTCCACCTCGAGATAGTTGCGAGTGATACGAATCCAACAACGAACTTTCTCCTCATTTGTGACTTTTCGCTGCGATGATTCCAGAACGATACCAGCTAATATTTTGGCAGCTGCAAGGTTATCTTCGTCGTCTTCGTACGCTGTGGCCATCAGCTCACGTATTTGCGCATTTTGTTCTTCGAATGAGGATGCTTGTTCACTAAGTGTCGATAAAGCATGTTGACCAACTTGAATCTTGGCTTCATTATTATTCAAGGCTTTGAGTGCATCGACAAATGATACAATCACGGATCGAGTAGCAACTATGCCTAAAGCATCTGCAAATACAGCATCGAAAATGGCGATTAAGTCGTCAGGTAACTCTGCTGGTGTAGATGTAAATTGAGCGTTTGAAAGAAGGGTAATGTAGCCTTGTTGTTTTTCCTCTAAGCTTGCAATTTGCTGCATAGCTTCCGCTATCTTTTGAGAGACCATGATCAACAAAGTTACCTTGATTGTCTTATTAGCACCGTGGAATTGTGTAAGATAAGTTTCAAGTTTATATTACTGCTCGAGGCTAAGGTGCTGATGGTTGTTAAGGAGATGGAGCTTGAGGTGGGGGTAGCCGGGGAGCTTCTGGAAGGCTAAGGCTACTGTTAAGCTCGGATATTTTATGGGCTAGTCTGAGCCAACGATAGGACCTCGAGAGTACCTACCGAGAATACCTACCGAGAATACCTACCTCGCCTGCCTACCCAGTGATATCTACTAGGAATTCGGAGGCCGCTGATAAGAGCCGACTATCAATCTCTATGTTGTACCAAATTCACTTGTTCATTTCTCATTGAGGAACAGGCCGTGACGCTTTATTATTACCTATACTGCAGTAGAGAGAATTTGGATGCAGAGAAGTCACCGAATCTGCAGCCAAGCAAAGCCTCTCTAAATTGACGAAACACTGTTCTATGGCTTTATGCGTCACCTCCTCAATTCATGTTCGCTCCGTTTTCCGTCCTTGTGATTGATAAGCCAGCTGAGCATTAGGTTTGACTTTAACTATCTCATGTAGTATTGAATGGCGGTACTGCGGTGTAGAGAAGATAAGGGGGAGAGGGATGAGATTTAGAAGCAAAGTATATAATGCCACAGGATCTCACATCATCAAAAGTTCGTGTGAAATTTTCAACTGTCTGTTTCGAGTCTCTTCTCACTGCTGTCTTCCAATAATCAACAGTGGTCTCGGTGATAGATTTCTCTACCAATAAGTCATACAGAGAGGGCGGGTCAGTCCTTCTAGAACTGCCGATGGAAAATAATAATAACAACACCAACACCAACACCACGGTTCAACCTACAATAACAGGTGACCAATCGTCTGTCATCGGCGAGGATGGGCCGCTTCTTTTCGCATTGACGCTTGGCCAGAACAATAACAACGGGACTGGCCCTCGCCAGAATAATGTTCAACAATGTCCCGATACCTTGCATCCTACGAACATTGCTCTTGAGCTCGAGTTCGCTGGGGAGAACGAAGATAATGATGTGGAAAATCTACCTGTGAACAATGATCGAGATGGACCACTTCTTTTCGTATTATTGCCAGATAGCCAGACCGATAACAATGACTCAACTGCCCCAGGTGCTTGTAACAGCGAAAAGCCAAAAACCAAAAGCCGATACCTTGGAACTTACGAATATCATTCTGGAATTGGATGCAACCAATGATGTTCCTCTTGGGTCGGAGACAACTACGAATGCGTATCAGAGATAAATGGTAGTTTTGGATGGGAATCATAGGCTCTGGATAATAAGCCAGGCAGAGCAAGATAGTTCGAACAATGAGCAATTGCAGTTTTCAAGAGATGATGGATGAATCCCGTTCCCCATTCGCTGCTCTGAAACATAAGAAAGCATTCCTTTACCTGCCCTGGTAGATTTGACGTGCAGTAGTACCGTTGCTAAGACAATGTAGCATGAAAGACTGAATCTGATTGGCTATAGATTAATGTAAACAAACAATCCTGATTAATCAATGTTCCCCTCACAGCCTTGTTAGATTCCCCTGAATCTTCAAGACCCTTACCTACCCACCTATGTATGTATATCTTGTCTCTACAAGTACGGAATATAACACATATCACATATGAATAACAGAGTAATACAAAGCAATACATATAACTACCTATACACCGAATATTAATGTTTGTATGAACAACTGGTTATTGTTAGGCGAAACTGTACTGTACAGTATTCACCAAAATAAAATAAAGCGACGCGGCAACAATAATTATAACAGAAGTCGCGAACCTGTAAACATACAACCCATCATTCAACTATCCATCCATCCATCCATCTATCTTCCTTCCTTCCTTTCCTTCCTCTCCTCTCCTCTCCTCTCCTCTTCCACAAAATCTCCCCTCCTCATATCCATACTTTACCAACAACAATACCTTACCGAATTTCATTGAACTTCACGTAATCTGAGACACCTCCATCTCTTATAGTCGACCACAACTTTCTTCTTTGCATCAACCTGCATCTGTTGTGTATTTCATCAGAAAACCATCGCAATTTCCAAAATGTCACTACAATCTGCTTATAAGCAGTTTCTAGCTTCCCCAAACCCCTCCTTACTCGCAGCTGATGCTTCCCTTCATTTCATTACAACTCTAGTCACTGTTCATGGAGCTTCTAATGTTGTCAAGCATTTAAATGGACAGAACCATCAACTCGAGAAGAAAGAGGAAACCTTCCTAAATACTGTTGAAGGACCCTCCTCCATCGCCGCAGAAATCCACACAACCATTGAATTCAAGACCTCGGGAGGATCCTATCTACCTGGACTGGATGACAACTTTCTCGCTGATCGCACAGTCACCTTTCCAATTGTAAGTTTGGTACTGTATGTTTTCGATCTACCCGCATACTAATAATGGCAGATCCATATCGTAAGTTTCGATGCCAACGGAAAGATCCAACAAATTCGACAAAACTGGGACCAGGGATCACTTCTTAAATTGATTGATGTTATCGGAAAGACTGGACGAAACTGGCCAATCCGGGATGGAAAGGATCAAATAAAGCTTATCGCATCAAGCGTCAAAAATACTGGTACGTTAGATGCTTCTTCGAACGTGGATCCGCTCGCTCGCGCCAGAGGTAACTCCAATAATGTATTGCGCGACCCGCACGCAAGCCTTTCCTTGTTTGCTCCCCGTGAAGATATTGGATCCAAGTCCCGTCCGGCCGAAGTACCAGCCAGTGTATCCGCAAAGCCAGCACCTCGGGACTATGATGATCTTTTTGTTAACAAGAATTCCTCGACTGTAGACGATGTCCTTTCTCCAAAAGCAGGAGCTTCCAAGAAGTTTGCACCATCTCGATTATTCGATGCCGATGAAGATGAAAACACCCCAGAAAGCCCTATCCGCGAGAAGTCGAAGGACCCCATGTACCGCCCAAATCCAGCTAGGTATGAACACTTCGATATCACCGATGGCCCCGATGAAGAGGAATCCATTCGACCACCAACTGGCAAGGGTGGCAAGGGTCAACATAAAAGTCAATGGGGTTTTGATGATTTCCAAACACCGCAAAAGGTGGTTCCTACTAAAGTTCTTCGCGCAGCTGAAGTTCGCCATTGGGGTAACAGTGATGATGAAGTCTTAGATAGTCCAGTCAAATCCAAGAAAGCCGAAAAACCTCGCAAGGATGCTCAGACACATTTTGAGTTCCAAGACGATGCCACCCCTCAAAAAGATCGTCGTATCGTTGGAAACCCTCGTGGGCAAGGACACAACAATGGACTTGGGCTCTACAAAGACATTCTATTTGGTGAGAATGGAGGTGACACGCCAGTCTCAAAGAAACATACTACAGGTCTTGCAAATGCCAAGGACAGAACCAAGGATTTTGATCATTTTAGCATGGCTGATGAATCGCCAGTAACTGGACAGGCTCCAACTCACATGGCCGGAGATAGGGCCAAGGCTGTGAAGATGATGGATGCTAACTGGGATACATACGATGAATCACCTATTGAGAAGAATGCCAGAAAGGAGAATGATCCTTCTTCACCAAGTCGCTCCAATGCTACCAAGGAGCCATTGTCTGAAATCAACACGGCTTCTAAGCGCAACCAGCAAAATACTGGTATCAAGACAATGGGTGACGGAATGGGTGGCAGCAAAGGTGCAGGCAGAAGATGGGGTTTTGGAGATGATTCTGATGGAGAGGAAGCAGGTGGACTCAACGGTGTAGGAAGCAAATTCCGCAATGGTCGCCCTGGCAAAGCCCAAAACCAAAAGGCTACTGGTGGTGATTTCTGGGATTTCTAGGCCATAAACTTCGAAAGAGGATTGAGTTGCTACTGGCTTGTTAATCACGTATTATGAGAGATGAGAATCATGATCAGACAATATTGGCTTCGATTTTATTTACGCTTTTTGATGCGTTAGAATTAGGTGTTGATAAGGTGTTTTCAATGGATCATAGGTCACTACGCGATTGAGATGATTTGTCTGTCTGGTTTCGTTTTTCTACGGGTTCTTGAGTGTGTTATCGTCTACTTTGAGGGAATAGGGATTGGTTTATTCGTGTTTCTTTGCAAATGCGTAGTAGAGGAGAGGCGAGAGCATATCAGCTGAGAACGGAATCCGTTGAGTGTATTTGTTAGTATTGTGTATCCTCTTGGCAACTAGGTTTATTACGGAGATATCAAAAATGCAAGGAATTCTTTTGTTGATTTTACGATGGCACTCTGAAGTAGATTTATATTCTTCTATTATGTAGCGTGTCAAATCAGTTGAGTAAAATGAAGATAATACAATGGTGAAAATTAAGCTAATTCATTACTTTTAAGCTCTGTAGGTACGAGGTAACTGTTTACCTGACCTATCCTAAGTGTCTTCCCTCTATCGTCCATCATGTCAGGCAAATGCCACCAGTGCAAATTCTAAAATCATCTAATACATGCATCCATCTATCATGAATTTACCCGTCTGTAGGATTTCCTCCTCACAAGACCCCTCTAATGGTTCCTCGCTATCTATGCTCGACGCTCGCTTGCTCGTAATCAAATATCATCTTCTTTCTATATGCACGCTCCCGCTAAATGTCACGCATCCCACTCTTTTTTCTTCTCTTCTCTCTATACTATATACAATCTCTCTTCCCTTTCCCGCCTCGAAGCGAATCTAAATTCCCGTGAAAGCCCGTCGAGGCGGTCCTCCAATCTTCCCCACGGATGGCAACTCACCCCTCTCCCTCTGACCGTCACTCTGCACCGCCTGCGAACTCACTACGCCCGAGCGCGGATCAATTCCCCCCCCTGGACTCGGATTCGCGGTCGAATATCCCGATGCTTCGGGAATATCTCTCAGTTCACTACTGTGGATATCTCTCCCCTGCGAATGCAACCCCGCTTCCAACTCATCCAAACTCGTCCCATCTTCATCTACGGGCCCGCCACCCCCCGAAAACTTCCCTCTGCCGCGCGAGAAAAATCGATTGCGATGCGTGCGCGTGCTATTGGCCGAAGTGACATTAGCGAGCTGCGAGTCGCGGGATTCCCGCGTCGATTGGCGCGCGAGACTCTCCTCGCGGTCGCGCGATTGTCCGTCCCGGGATTGGCCTTCGCGACTGGCGCGCGAGTGGGGGCCTGGAGAGGGAGAGGTGAAGGTTACGTCGGGGATGCGCACGCGCGGTTTTTCGTCGAAGACGTCGCCGAGGTCCATGCCGGAGGACATGCCTTGCATACCGAGGGAGAAGTCGACGCGTTTGTTCATTGCGGAGAGGGATTCGCCGCGGCGACGGGCGTTGGATTGGGAGCCTGAGGTGCGGCGGCGGAGGATGGAGGGGTGTGTGTTTACGCCGGGGGCGTGCTGGGCTCCGGTTTGCGGTTCGTATTCGCCCATGTGTGGGTTATCGCGGGCGAGAGATCCAGAACGGGGACCGGGTCCGGATCCTAAATCTGAGGGGTCCGGGTTGGGGTTGTAGGGAGGTGGATAGGCGCCATTGAGGAAAACGGGGTTTTCTTGAGTGAAACCTGCGAGACGTTGGCGTGGACCTTGGATTCCTATATCTTCCATTGCGCAAATCATGGCGACGATGAATTTGTTGCGACGTTGGAGACGCAACAACTCGTTTTGCCAACTGGACTTGTAGAAGAAGACGACGTTGAAGGTGATGGAGTAGTTTTCGTAGATGGTTGTTACTTCGGTGATGATCTTGCCTTGGTATTCGCGCTTTTCGGATTGAACAAACTTGACGAGTTCTTCGCGGAGTTGCTCGAGTTGTTCGATGGAAGTGCCGAATTTGACGGTGATAGGAACAGCTTCGGCGAGACCTCCTGAACGACGCTGATTCAGGATAAAGAGGGTGTTGAGATAACTGTTTGGGGCTTGTACAACATGGCCCTCCATCTTTTTGAATTCGGTGAAGAGGAGCGAGATTTCCTTCACGAAATAATCATCTCCTTGTAACTTGGATCCAGTGTTTCCGTAAATCGTAACTCGGTCACCAACGTCGAAAGGATGCTTGACAAAAACGAAGATGATCGATTGCAGAAACTCTTGAGCAGTTGCGGTGAACAACCAAGAAAGAGCCAAGACAGACGAACCAGCTGATGTTAAGACACCAGATGCAGAAGTAGAAATCAAAGAGATGAATACCAAAATGGTAATGACTACAACGATGAACAACAGTATATCATCGAGTTTGCTGACTACCGAGTCCAGATCCTTGAGGGAAGCAGTGATTGCTTTTCGTTCTCGTCCAATTTCAACACAAACGGTTTCGAGTTCCTCCATCGAGATATCACCGTTTAAATCTTTATCGAACATGGTAAATGCTGCTTCAGCTTCTTCTTCGTTATCAAAAGCTAGTGTTAGATCCTCCGCCAGAATGGTTTCCATGTCGTCGTGCACAAAGGTTCGGTAAAGTCTTCGAGCAAGTACTTGAGATCCGGTTGTCGTGTTAAGAAGTTGAAGAATGCTAGAAGATACAATTAGCATAGTAAGAGTCTATAGCCATGGGAATTCTTACACTTGATGTGGATGGGTACTTGATGTGACAGCTCTTCCCGTAAAGTCTCCAGCTACCTTACCAGCTACATCACCAACCTTGGTAAAGACATTCTTCGCATTTTTCTGAGCCTTGTTGACATAAGCCATTGGAGTACGAGCCCCCGACTTAACACCTGCGTTCCCACTACGGTCCTCGAAATCCTCATCTTTCTCAAGAATCATTTCCTTGGAATATTTGTATAGCTTGACCAAACTCTGGATTTGAAATTTGTTGATCTCGATTCTATCGGCGTATGTTCGCAAGTGAAAACTAATGGCGATGAGTTGGATGATGATCTTCTCGACAAAGTTCAAGGTGGCTCCGACAAGCACAGATACAATGATCTTGTTGCAGGTAATTTCCCAGCTGCGAGTAGCCTTGTTTCCATCAAGATGATGGTTTTTCATGGTTGGGAGAAAGGAAATTTCAACAGCCAGCCACCAAAAGAACAGAGTTGCTGGTACCTCTAGTGACTTCCCTAGATCCCTCCATTTCTTGTTATTATTTGTGAATAAACTAGAAATAAGACCCATTGGATAAGGAATGCATTTGGCAATAATCTATTCAGGGGTAATTAGCGAGGTTTTGATTTGCAAAGTATCTTTCGATCACTCACTCTTGCAAGCCATAATGTCAACCAAACAATCTCTAACCAGATACCAAACCAGAAAAGCTTAACACCTCCGACCGTGGCCCTTTTGAAAAGAAAGAGTCCAAACAAAACGGGGATTAAAAGTAGCAACGTCAACGGCGTGATATAGACGAAATATCGAACTAAGACGCTAGAGCCGTGAACCTTCTTGAAAAACTTTGCAAGTGCTGTGGCCGGGTGTGCTGGTGGTCTATATATTTTAGTCTTCTCGTGTATAGGGGTAGTATCAACGTCGAAATCATCAATAGGCTCTCTATTAGGCCCCCTAGATCTCGACCTCATTGATCTACCCATACTGCTGCCATCACCCTTTTCTTCATTCGATATCACACGCTCTACTCGAAGCATTTCAAGGTCATCGTCAAGTCGCCGTGACTGCTCTCTCTGTGCAGCGGCAGATAAAGGCGATTGATCTCTTCTGCTCAGGTATTCCGGGTCATGAGAAAAACTCGTGGCCACCCTCAAGTGATTGTTGTCGACGTGTTGATCTTGATGGTTATGATGGTCATGATGATATTCGTATGGATGTTCATCTCCCAAAGTTCCATCTTCATCAGACGAGCGACGTTCCTGGCGAAAAGGTTCCTGATGGTGAGTATGGTGAGGGTCGGCTGGGAATGCAGGAAACGAGAACTGTTCCTTCTCTTGAATTGGCGTCGACATGATGTCGGGATTGTAATCTGAAGTTGATCAAACGTTGAACAGATTTCCCAAAAGTCGTATTATGGGGTAGATCTGTTTACAAAACTGGGCCCAAGATCAACCCCACGATCTCATCGAAGATAAGGGGATTCGATCAATAACAGATCTGTGAGGGGTCTTGACGTGCAAAGGGTGATTCTAAACCAAGGATTGAAATGTCCGTAGGTAGATTAAATGGAGTCGAGAGAGTCGAAGTGATCCGAGACGTGTTGTTCCCAGGTCGATCTGATCAAATTTGGTTGACGATCGTACGTTCTCGACGAGGCGATAGGAGTTTATGAAGAATATATGGGGAATTGAAAAAGAAATGGGAAAGTATATACGAAGGAGGAAGAAGAGAGAAACAAGAAAAAGGGACCAAAGCGAAAGTGACGAGATGATGATGATGACGATGGTAGTGAGCGTGAAACTGACAATGACAGTGGAGAGAGATCCGTTGACAGTGGAGAAGAGAGGTGGAGGATGTACGAAGTAACGAATGGAGGAGGGAAGGGGAGGGAAAGGAAGGGATTGAATGATTAAGTAATTGAATGTGAAGATGAATATGAAAATGGATATGAACAGGAATAGGAATAGGAAGCGAAATAGAAATAGAAATAGAAACACGAGTAGAAAATCGGAATATTATGATTTGCCTTTAAACATACATAGTAGTATCTATCTATCTATCCATCTAACCCTACCTATCTACATACATACCTACCTACCTGCCTACCTACCTACCTACCTACCTACCTAGTAGGTATCGAATATTGAAATTTGATAGGAAGATCTAACCATCAACCCATATTCCACCATCTACTCAATCGGGGCGTTTCCATAAATATCCATTTCTAACCTCTCTTGATTGGTTCTAGCGAGGTCCCGAGTCCCGAATCGAGTGAAGTTTTTTTCTTTTCTTTTCTTTTCTTTCGTTTCTTTTCTTTTGCCCGTTCGTCTTCCTGCTTGGCGGAGGTCGGGTTCCTTGATCACTACTACGTCATATGGACACTAGGGATGTGCTAGGGGTGCGCATGCTAAGGTACTCCGATAGGTTTAGTGGCGCGATGGGGTGTCCCAAATTCTGAGAATAAATAAATGTGTTTGACTGGGTGTTCACCAGTAGAGTAGTATTGTATCACCGGTATATAGTATCATGGTATCATAGAATCATATCATCATATCATCATATCATCATCTCTCAATGGTATTAACCTCAACCCAGTCTCACTCTAGTCTCACTACACACATCAAGGAGGAGAAGATGTCCATTCCCTCGATACCTATTCACCTATGCACAGTCCATGGTGTTTTTGACAGAGACCCCTAATTCCAACACACTGTTATCCTTTCCCAACACAATGCAACACAATGAATCATGATAGGTAGAGACGCGACAAGGCATAGAGTCATTAGAAGCAGCCCGTCCCCAATCCCTTGAGCCTTGGCAGTGAGGGAACGTCCAGTTAAAGTCCATTCTAGATCCATTAACGTGTCCAGGGCCGAAGAGGAAATGATCAAATGTTTCATTGAAATCCCTGGTCACCGTGATTCGTTCGTACCTTAATCAACTAAACTGCCTCGCCGGCCCTTGAAACTTGGAAAGGCAAGCTGGCCCTGCCATTCCTTATCTCGCACCCCCTGAATTTCCCAGCAGAGGGAAGACGTGTAAGGAAAATAGATAAGCAATGAGATAACTTCCAAGAAACCGTCGCACAAGGAAAATTATTAACTTTCACACAAAGTCTGATAGAGAGATAGGTACTGTACCAATAACAAGCCAATATATCAATATATCAATATATCAATCAATCAACCTTCCGCTAAATAAATAAAAATCTTGGACCACTAGATTGAAGATCGCATACCAAAGTCCTTCCACCAAAAGCCATCAATGCATGCCCAGTCACCTAATCTTCTAGTCCCAGCCGTGGCTTAAGCCAAGCGAGCATGTGAACGTTTGTCCGACCGACCGGACCGGTACATGCGATACGAATTGATTATAATGCCATTTGATTCTTTCTGTAAATACAATACTGCATGGCGGTTTGAGTATAATATTTTGTTAGATTCTCTCTTTTCTCCCTTCTCGCAACTTCATCACCTACTGCTCTCTCTGCTCTCTCTGCTCTGTACACCGTACCATCCAAGTTCCAACTCAACAAAACCCTCATCATACACTCCACCCATCCACCCCATCCACCCCATCCATCCATCCATCCATCCCCTACACCTCCCTCCCAAACATCCCTTCTAAGTTCTCACCCATCCCCGAAGTTGGGGGATCGATCGAAGGCCCTTCTCTTCTCGGCCCGTATTACTTTGTCGATCAGTGCGTTGGCTTGCAGGCGGACTGTACAGAGAGGGTCACAAACTCCACTTTTTTATTTCCACTTCAGAGATTCTTCATTTGCGTCTTGATTATATAATGCGATATCGATAATTCGAGACCGTGGTCGAGGTGGAGTGGAGCGAGAGATCTACTAGCTATTATTGATTCAAATGACTTGCTATCTCCCAAAAAAAATGCACAAGCTAAGATTGCGAAGCATGCATGCATGCATACTTTCCAAGTGTGATGATGGGCAGGTAAAGGTAACTACAATGTCAATTCCGCAGTAGCCGTAGATTCTATTTATGAAACCTCACTCAATATCAACCGTATTCACATGGGGACTCATCAGAGCGCTGAATCATTCCGTCTATCATTGCAGTCTGACGAATCAGTTATCTATGCCTCAAAAATGCTATGTATGTGCTCCCAGACTTCCTTAAACGCCTTCTGGCCGTAGCCAGTAAGTAAAAGCTTCATCATAATTGGTTCCGCTTCACGAATTTATAAAAACGCTCCGGTCAGATCCATCTACACATCCTCTAAACCCATTTCTGCACGGCTGTACCACCTCTCTTGAATTCTGGCATTTCACCCAAGACTTGACTCTTCTCAGTATGCTCTTTGTTTGGGAAAGTGGTTGCAAGTACCCAAGCTCGCCCATTGCTATCGGCATTTGCTCTTGCAATAAAGTCATATACATCGCCTACAGTTTGCGTAATGTTGAATCGAGCTGGAAGACGAGTTCCGTTTGCCAACTGAAGTCTAAGGGTAAGTGTTGGTTGTGATTCGTCGACCTGAACTTCTGGGGTTGCTGTCGGGGCGGTAGTAGGTGCAGGCGCTGGGGTGGATGCCGGCGGAGTGCTGGAGCCGCCCGGTGTAGGGCTACCAAGTCTCTGGCCTGAGCCACCGAAAGGCTTGTAGACCTTGGGGGGAGCTTTGTAAGGTCCATCATGTTTGTGCAATTGAACATCAACTGGTTGGAGATGTCTAACATTCATCAAGTGCAGAGGAGCACGACCACTCTGTATTGCCTGGAGGTCTTGCGCGTTTGCCGGGTCATCGAATCGACGAAGTGGCCCATCTTCAACACTGAAACCATCCTCCCAAAGGTGTAGAATTCTTGTCACAAGCTCGGAAGAAGCTGCAGGAGGATGAGGGTCTGGAATTACTTGAGAAGGAGCATCATCGCCGCCGAGAGTTTGACCACTGCCACGGAATCGAGATGGTGCGGCTGCGGCTGGTGCCGATGGTTCTCCAGTCTCCCTTGAAGAATTTCTGTAAATTTTAAGTAAGGATGTAGTCTCTAAACTTCTGGAAGGGGAAACTCACGCTTTAGCTTGCTTAAGAATATCACCAACAATCTTTCTCGCATCGGGTTTTCTCGAGGGATCTTGGACAGCTAATCCTGACTTTTCGCCACCAGCGAACAAGTCTCTTGGTTGTTCATCTGGCTCATAATCTGGATCACTATCGTCGGCATCGTTCATGCGATCCCCATGGCTCGAAGATCCTTGGTTTAGAGAGCCAAGAGTCGCGATGCCTCCACGTCCTCCAGCTCTCCCGGCTGTGGCAGTTGGTTTTGCAGGTTTCTTGCCATTATCGGGAGCAGGCCTGCCATCGAGTGTTCGGGGTCCAGTATACGGCGACGGAGTTTCAGTTTGATCGTTGCTACCGACAGGTTCTGAGGCTCCTGTATTTCCTTCTTCTTGAGCAGTGAAGAATTCTGTCATAGCTGACGCATAGTCCCATTGATTTGCGGAGAGAAATTGTTGAGCCTAAAATTTGAGAAGATGAAGATAGTCAGCGACATGAGATCTATCCCGATGGTCAAAAACATGATGATTTTGGAGTGTGTTTCCTGCGTCTATGATCATACCTCTGATGGGGAAGCATTAGTGATTGCGCAAAATTGAGAGATCAACTCATCATGATTACTGGTGTCTGCCATGATTGTTTCGTAGTATTGAAGGTGATGATCTTTGAGATAGGTAATTGACTAAAGTGTAGACTGATTTTGAAGACGTTTCAAGATTTCCTGTGAAATTATAAAATATTTTGTAGCTTGACGGTGAAATGTTATAGAAAGAAACAAACCAACGAGGCAGCTTGGGATGACGTTCTTTTTTGGCGGGGCTGAATCCTTCCACATTTATAAGAAAAATCGTCAAAGCTTCGGTCGGCATTGGATTATCATGCTCCGTGATACCAAAATTAACGTAGGAAGCAACGACATTGTCAAAACCCCGGATTCTTCAGCACATCAGAATATCAATACCTACAATTAAGAGATCATACGGAAGGGAATCTATTGTGCTACTTGAAGCAATACTTGTCATTTCAAAAAAATGTCTTCAGAAGAGCAGCTCAACACTCTTGTTGAATCTGGGATAACGATGCCCTCCGACTCAGAGCAATATTCTCGTAATGAAGATGAAACTTCTCCTTCACCACCTTCATCAGACTCTCCACAGATGATTCTTTACTCTCCTCCTACAATTTGGGGATTACTTCGAGGTGCTGCGATCAATCTTGTCTTGCCATTTGTGAATGGACTTATGCTGGGATTTGGAGAGCTATTCGCCCATGAAGCTGCATTCAGGTTGGGATGGAGCAACACAAAGGTAAGACTGTTTTATTCTTCTTCTTTTCTTTGAGTTCAAAAGTATGCAATATATGCTGTGTTCTTCGCATTGAAAAGACCGTGTATTATCTCATTGCATTCGAAGGTTTGTGCTAATTACTTTATTTACATAGGTTTTCCCTCTCACACGAAGATCTGTAGGACCAGGGATTGAAGTCAGAGATAGTCCAATTGAACGCAAGAGCAGAGAAGGCAACTTGGACGACTTGACAAGTTTGGAATGAAGGAAAGATCACATAAAACGTATACAAAATAATGGCGTTCAGAGTTGTGGCCAACTCTTTTCTGGAAAGGAGAGCAAACAGGGCATAGAGAGCATCTCAAGATCGGGAGATGCAGCAACCTCAAGCAAATTTAGCAGAGCTACTGAGGAGATCTAACAACACATAGATGTGATTGTTGTCGGTTCATGGGAAACGTTCAAGAGAACTGGGTGAAAACTGATCGTATATCAATCTATCCGTAGCCCATATCATAACGTGCCACAAACCCATAAATTTACCACGCAGATATATCATTTCATGTACAGCAAGCCCAAATCTCTAGTTCTACGAGTGAATATCTAAACGTTGGATTTATTAGATCATTAATGTGGTCGTTGTTCCTAGATTACTAGGTAGTGATAAACTAACCAGGAATGCACTAAAGTTTTACCCATTTTATGCAGAGAGTTATGCGAGTTTTCGCGATCAATAATTTTTGCGATACTGAATCTTCGACTGGCGAGGGGAAGAAATAGCCATCACCATCCACATATAATAAAATGATACCCAGCAGAGGGTTAAGGTGTTCGAACCAGGCGGTGGCCTTAGGTAGACGGCGGATTGAATCATATGGAATTAGACAGGTATTTGCTTTTCTCATAGCAGGACTAAGCACAAATGAAACGTTACTGATTTCTATAAGTTCTCTTCAAATGTACATCGACCCATTAGAAATAATACACATCTTTCGAATAAAGGCAACAGCACATTGTTTTCACAGTCAATTACTCGATCATCCCTCTCAAAACCCAATACCTTGCTTCGAAATGCCACAACCATACGTTTCGCATCAACCACACCCTCCGCCATACCTCCTGTGAATTCCCCAATCCCCTCCGTCGAAACCTCCACACCCGAGTTCAGACCTGCCCCGCTCGATGTCACCCCGGATATCAATGCTGATATTCTTTCCGCACCCGAACACATTGGTTACCTCCACTCTCTTGGTCTCGACTATGGATGGGGTCCCACAGCTGTCATGGAATGGATGCTGGAGCATATCCACGTCCTTGCCGGAACTCCCTGGTGGGTATCTATCGGTCTTGCGGCTGCCGCATGGAGAATTATCTTGATCAAGCCCTTTCTCGATGCCGCAGAGAATGCATCTCGAATGGCTGCAATCAAAGAGTTTACTGCTCCTGTCCAGGCTCAGATGATGGAGGCGAAAAAGAAGGGTGACACAGCGGAGATGATGTTGCATAGAGCAGAATTACAGCGCATATATAAGCGCGCGGGAATTTCGATGTGGAAAAGTTTTGTGCCAGCAGTACAGATTTTCATTGGATACGGAACGTGGAAATTGTTGAGGCAGATGTCTGATGTACCTGTTCCGGGGCTCTTGGACGGAGGAATTTTGTGGTTCTACAATTTAAGTATCCCAGATCCTTATTTCTTATTGCCATTGGCTACAAGCGGAATCTTGCATTTCGTTTTGAAGGTTTGTTCAGGTTTTTATATTCTATTCTGCTGGTTTCCACCCCTCGAACGCTACTCATGAAGAATTGACGAGCTAATTGTGGCCGTAACAGAAAGGTGGAGAAACCGGTGTCAGTACTCTCACACCCGGAATGGTGACTGCGATGCAATGGGGTATGCCTCTCCTTTCTATGATCTTCACATCATTTATGCCCGCTGCTGTTCAATTGTCGTTCTTGGTATCTTCCTCGTTCTCCTTTGGCCAGGCTACACTTTTCCGCAACCGTAAGTTCCGATCTTGGGCAAATATGACTCCTATCCCAACCCAGAACCTTTCAACACCCCAAAGTACCCTCAGAATGAGAGAGGTTCCGGGATCTGGGGGAGAGGCTACTCCCGCAAAGAGATTCTCGTTAGATGGCAGTTTGGGAAATGTAATGGACGGTTTCCAGAGCGCCAAGAAAGGTGTTGTTGATATGGCAAAAGAAAGAAGAGCAAAGTCAGACGATGCATCAGCGAAGGCTAGAGCTGCTGCTTATGAGGAGAGGAGAAAGAGAGAGATTGCAGAAGAACAAAATGCGAGAAGGAGAGAAGAAAGAGAAAGAAGACAAATGGAAAAATCAGGGGGAAGAAAAAGGGGTAGAAGAGGATGAACAAGCACAGCATACCGGGCCATGTTGATCAACTTTTAGATCGTGGTGGGTAAACTTCACCAGTGTGATGATGAATGCGTCAATGTAAATTATGTTACAAAATGTTTGCAAATTGATTGGACTGGGGAGTTTCTCTGCTGATGCCACAGCATTTGTATCTATGTATCAAAATGGCAGCTACTAAAGGATAGCAAAGTGGTACGGGTTAGTCTTGAACTTGTATGTACAGCAGAAAATCCACGCACATCGGATTTGCAAATCACGGTCTAAGTCTAGTTCGAGTGTTGAGTTTGTCGTCGATCAATGATTTTGCGATAGATACTGTTGATTGTTGTGACAAGACGGGACATCATATGTCTCTATGCACGCGTGGATAAAGTACATACGTGAATCGGAGAACAAAGTAAGGCACTTTCTCAAAGGCCTACAGCATGAACTTCCTACTCATAATGACCTCGGGTCTGATGATTTGGAGTTGCCCGCATGAGATACATAAAGCTTGTGAAAATGTACGGAATAAGAAATACAAGGGTAATATTCTTCTAATGGATTTCAAAACTCAAAGAGTAAGATTTGGACGAGTACTATATGACGAGATAGCTAGATGAGGAATAGGGGCTGGAGAAAGAAGACAGGGTGAAGAGAGGATATAGTGAAGAGAAGAGATGACAAAGAGAAGAAGGTTATTGCGTCTCGGAGAACTTTCAGTAGCGCATCAACAATACGGGCACCATTCTCACTTTGTCAGACAATTCTTCAAATACAAATCTGATTTTGAATATCTACCTCCTACCCATAGGAGCTTACTATTCTTGTCTGCAACTTGAATATCCGAAGCCAGACTATGTTTGCGTTGAATTTCTAGGTGATTATTCGGATATGGAAGGGGTTCCGCTAGAGATATCACATATATTTGCACTCTGCATCTTGACTAGGAATCGTTTCTGGCCATTTTGATATGTAAGTACTAATTCCGAGTAAGTAATTTGCTGGAGCTCACATTGGCTCTGTTTGGGTAGTGTTAGATGGGGCCTTTGTGATCGAGATTGGGGGCGAGGGAGCCATTGCTTTTCAAGATAATATTGAATGGTATAGTTCAACTGTATTTATTTGTGTTTATTTATATTTTATGGGTGGCACGTGAATAGCCCGGTTCATTCACCAGCTGCATCCATAATCTTCGGTTTCATGGAACATCTTGTGAAGAAGGTTGACTGGAGATTCTCGTGTGCCTTTGGGTCAGTAAATTAAGGCGAAGCAATTCTTGGACGAATCCTCACTTTTTCGACGGAGCCTAAAGAGATGAGGTAGCCTCCCGAGAGTAAGGCGAAACTAATATTTACTGAAAATGAACTTCCACTTCCGCATTGCTTTGTTGAGGGCGCCAAGATTGACGGGATATTTACAATCGTGTGTTTCAGGATTCAGGGGAGTGCAAACGAAAGGACATGTGAGTAGAATCGAAATGAGGATGCGGGATGCGGAACCAATAACACACCTGAGAGTAAAGTTTATACTACATGACTTGATGTCAATAAAATCTTGATCACGGCTGGGAGAATAACTTCATGATCGAGGCGAGCTGTTTGGTTGTAACCTCACTATGTTGTGAGTGACATAAATCGCAGATCGCTGTCTACGCATCATTCGTTTTCGGCAACTCAAATATCTCATCTACGTTCACATCCTACTTCATCCAATATTCTCCTCCTTTTCAACGGATTTCCATGTTCATTGTACTGCAATCTCGATAATCTCCACTCGAGGGAAGATGGAACAAGTATTTTAATCACTGGTGAAATTCCGCGGAAGAGGCGCATTCTGTGTGAGAGACTACGTGAAAATTCCAAGATCCAACACACACTATGTGTAGTCTCTTAACCGTGGCTGAGCTAAGCTAAGCTCTTGGAGGTATAGCCTCCAGAGAGCACGTGGACATATCTCTTGCTTCACCTTCCCATCCATATCATCTAATAGACTACGAAGTTTACATGATTGTATGGCGTCCTAGCTTGAAGTTCACTCGTCTAAAGAACAAAGTATCGATGCTACAGTGACATACCATAATCTACACGACGAACTTAATAATTCGATAGTATCAAAGCTAACTTACCAGATGATAGCTTGAAAGATCAGGATCTGGATATTGTGAGAGTAGTCTTCATCCTTCGAGTGCCTGGGGTCATTATGTGATATCATTCATAGCTCTGATATGATGTCCAGAAATAATTCATATCATGATATGATCTGACAGTGTACTTTTATTTGACAGTAGATATTACTGTAAATCTCCAGCCACCTCGAGCTGTCCTTTGTGAGGGAGAACCAGCGCAATGACAGTGTGATTTTCGGTTCCGTCTTTCAGGGGCATCAATTGTGTAACCCAGGGCGTGAGGAAACAGTGGGCGTGAAGTGTAGGTACAAGGTCATAATTGAATACTACATCTATATGTGTACAGCAATGACTTATACCACTCATGGATAGAGACCTGAGCTGACCCTTGAATTTTCTAGCATTGGATGTTTGGAATGAGAGGCTTGAACTTTTCTGCACTTCCTCTGTAGAAGTCCGCAACGTCCGGTAGACCAATTTCCTAATCATTCCTTAACGGCAGGTCTGGATTATGCGAATCCAAAAATGGCATAGATCTCCTACGACCTACCTAATAGGTACCCAGGTACTGCGAGGTGCGTGTCTCTAATAACTTGGGAGATGCTAGGCGAACGCCGTCCGCACTTCCGGTCTGGAAAATATAGCAAGATTGACATTGAAGGGCCGTTACCACGAGGTCGGGAACTTAATGTTTGTATGTGCAAGGAGAGAAAACCATATTTTAATTTCCATTCTGGTGGAGTTTGATGGCAGCTTTTAAGTGGATAAGAGGAGGTGGGGCTAATTGGGTCTGCTAGTTATCATTCATCAAAAGGGGGGGCGGCCCCAAGCCGTATCAAGACACATCCGGCGTCTGCTAAGTCTCAAGTAGACGTAGTACAGATCGGTGCATTGAGATGTTTTTCTAGAAGCTCTGCCATTGAATGTCAATCGAACTCTCATGGTATATGCTACCAAAATCTCCGAACTCAAAGGACGCGTATTAAAGCCCCCGCGAGCCGTGTCGTGGAAGCTCTCTCTCGGAGCTTTTGCAAAGAGCGAAGATATCTGATTGTAGCACATATGGGATGGGATGGTATCCAGGGAATATATCCCATGTATCAAGCAGTTGGTTACACAATCTTCAAAACTGGGCCCTGAAAGGTAAGGTAAGGTAAGGTAAGGGTGGTTAATGTGGACTTCCCAACCCGATTATGACACACATTTGAAAGAGCTATATTATATTTCCGGATTCCCTCACTGAAGTTATCACCGAAGCGTGACAGCAAATGGGTGAAACATAAGACATTATGCAATATGTATGAAGAAATCTAATTCGGAGATGTGAATAAGTTGCCTCGGCTGTTCGGCCTACAGCAGACGAATTACAAACAGACGATCATGTAGGGAGCGGGAAAAAAAAGACGAAAAATTGCCCGTTTCTGCTTCCCCTCTACTTCGCACGTAGGATCTGCTGGTAGTTCAACCAACCCCTGTTCTCACTGCAATAAAGAAGCGAAAACTCTGTCTCCAGATTTTCTCTCACTAGCTGAACTACAAGGTTGGCATTTTGTGGCTGCAACAGTGCAACTGGATTCGGAAAATATTCGCATCAGTTCTATTGATACAAGAGATGATATCAAAGCAATACCTAGGATTTGAAAGATCTACTGCTCAAACAACTGATGAGACTAGTTCAGCCCAAGAGGATGGATGGATATGTTGTTATCAGCCTCAAGAATCTTCAAGTCTGTGTGCAAAATCTTCAGACGGCGAAGATACCCAGCCAGGTAAGTTGGAAAGCATGGAAACGAAACGAACCAAATCTCGTATTTTCCCATACCCACTCAAAATGCGGATTAGATCGGAAATAGGATCCGGGCAGCGGATAATACCCCGATCCGTAGGGGCAAAATTGAAATGTATTCGTAGGGGTTCACGCAAATTTCCAATCTATCTTATGCTCTATTTTTCTCGACGGCTTTGACATGCTGCATAATTACGATATTTTTGAGTCGTAATTTTCCAACTTCCTCTTGATATGACTCAACATTACAAAGATCGGCTTGTCGACGATACACTGTGGCGGCATGGCAGCTGTCACTCAGTAGGTCTCCCGTCTCCCGTCTGGCAACAACCGTGCGATGCCCATACAGTGGCCAAGAGTCGATGGAGTCGATGGAATACTCCAGACGTGAGGAGAGGAATAGATGTTCGATTGGTTCACCGCAACAAACTGCACATCACATCGCCTATAGGACATCCCAAATCTTATTTGAGTCTCGATACTGACAGACTAATGAGTTCCTTGGAGCGACGGAATAATTTAGCTTCCGCATTAGGATATTGGTAATCACGTACGGCACTTTCACAAGGCTAATCCCAGGAATTGATCAACCAAGCAGAAAACAAATGCCGTGCAAAGTAGCTGAGTTGATCTCTTACCTTGTTGTGTTCTATCAGAAAGCTTAAGGGCTTGCCAGTTGGATCAATACAGTAATGATGTGGCATACTAAGTAAGCATCTCTATCGGCACTCGTATTGCATCGAAGATTATGAAAACGGTTGATATGATCCAGCAAGAACAGTCAGCTTTTGATTTTGATGGGCAAACCTTGGTATGAACATTACACAGATTCGTGATAGTTCAAGCTAAGACTTGTTACATCTGGGTCCCGGTTCAATCAGTCTGGTACCTTGAGCCTAGGTAAGCTCCCTTGATCCCTACATTTGGATACAATTACACTTGGAGGTCACGCATATGAACTTCCGAAAGCGTCACTAGATGGTGGCTGATGATTTCAGCATCTAGTTAAGTAGCTTATTGACAGGTGGAACAACCTTGACTAGCCTCGACAAGCACGTTGGCAGCACACTATCTATTTGCATAGGACTTAGGATCAGCGTATCAGATTGTCAAATTCCATATCCAGTGCTGATACCTAGTAAGTATTACTACATGTTACTATACAGTGACACCAACAGAATCTAAGAACGGCATTGTCTTCCTGTTTGGGACGTCTCCGATGATTAAATGGTAAACTTCTCAACGCTTTGATCACGCCTTGCTCTCCCGTCTTTCCATGCACAATAGCAGATCTACTTTCCCAAATCCACTCTGGGGCAAAGTGACCGAGATTCTAGATGTATACCTGAACTTCATTTACATACCTGGTACCTTGCGTTGAAAGGATATGAATGCTTCAAATGTGGTCGTGGGTCCCCCGAATCGAAGGGTCACACAAATAAAATTCATTCTTTTGGGTCCTGTACTCTCGAGGGGTTCATTTGAATTTGCCAGACGCATATTATCTACTAGCCTTTGCCCACATTAAGGTTCGAGTTTTGACGTTCATCCCGTCGTTGTGCTCGTGGAGAAATTGGGGAAATTCCTGGAGGTCACATTAGCTGCCAGTGCTACTATCAACACAACTGGTTATTGCTACTGCCAACTGGAAAAATGGAGTCTTTGGAGTTATCGGTACGGGCGGAGTCACATGCGGATAGAGGGCCACAGATCCAAGGAGTTGTGGTACTGTTTATTGTGTTGACTACACTGTCGGTTTGGATGCGAACATATTGCCGAGCGGTCGTTATCAAAAGTTTTGGTTGGGATGATACACTTGCTGTTATTGCTTGGGTTAGTTTTCTCTTTCATTCTTATATATGCTTGGAATGACTATGAAGCGTTCTGCTTGCTAACTGGGTTTTCAAAAGGCATTTTTTATGGTATATTCTACATTCGCCCTCTCAGCTGTAACTTATGGAAGTGGTAAACATATTTGGGACATTCCAACTGAAGATGTCCCAATCGGTCTCAAGGTAATCCAATCTTTCAATTCTCATTTGGTTATAATGTGGTCCCTCTTTTTCATACCAACAGATCAAGCCTTCAGCATCGTATATGAAAACAACAATAAGACCTCTTTGTTTTGAGAATGTTCACATAACAAAGATATCCCTGACTCCTAAGCTCACTTGGCTTGGTCTTTTTTGAAATGGCAATGTTCCCCCATTGAGCTTTTTCTGACATCTCATCAGTATTGGTGGCTATGCGAACCCGTCTACGTCGTCTCCAACATGGCCCTCAAGCTTTCTATTGCAGTGTTCCTCCTGCGCCTTTCGAACGTGCCACTGCATCGCTACATCATTCTTAGTACTCTTGTGTTGTGTGAAGTCGGTGGCATCTTTTACTTTCTTGTCTTCATCTTTCAATGTCAGCCTTCGAACTATTTCTGGACCAAGTACACGAACGGAACAGGAAAGTGTATAGATGCCAATGTTCCGGTCGATGCGGGATATGCATATAGCGCTATAACTTGTGCCACGGACTGGATTTTGAGTTTGATTCCGATATGGGTGGTGTGGAATCTCCAGATGACACCTAGAGATAAGATCAGTGTGGCAATTATTCTGTCCATGGGTGCTATGTACGTGCTTTCACTTATGGCTCTGGAGGATTAGCATAAAACTTACATGATTATCATACAGTGCCTCTACCGCAACCATAGTTCGCATTCCATACCTTCACGATCTTTCAAATATAGCCGATTTTCTCTGGGCAACAGTCGATGTAGCTATCTGGTCAACTGTCGAAACAGGCATCGGAATTACGGCCTGCTCAGTCGCTACTCTACGCCCACTCTTTCGCAATTTCTTTGCACGCACCAGGCTTTTTGGTAGCTCGACTAAAGGTCTTAGTAACCCCAGTAAAGCTTGGGGTGGTTATGGAGATGCTAAAAGCGGTGGATACATCAAGCAAAAAAGCCAGAATGCAAATTTGGGAGGCTCAAGAATGGCCAGCTTGGGGAGGGATACCGACGATTGTAAACTAAGAGACGACATTCCTTTGCATTCGGGTGTCACAACAACAATTGCAACAGGGAAGCAGAACGCTACCAGCGATATTTACGATTTTTCTTCGGATGAACAATCACAGCATCAAGATGATGTGAAACCGCACGAGATCGATTTAGAACTTGGAAACCCTCGGGGGAAGCCACATAGCAAGCGTATATCCAAGCATGTAGGCAAATTCAGTGGAGGGAGGGGGACAAATAGAGATACGAGCGATTCGAGGAGTCTGAGTAGCGAAGAGGACTCTGTTTGGGGAATGGGCATCACGAAGACGACCAATACCAAAATCAGCAGTGTTCGTATGAGTAAAATAAATGGGGGTAAAGGATCGTCATAATTATAGCATTTTTTGGTTTGGGTTAGCGATGTAAGATTATAATATAATGATGATGATGAGCAGATACCTCGGCGGGATCGAATCAAACTCAACTTCACGAATTTGGGTATAATAAATACAACACCATTGAAACGATTGCGAAGTCATTGCCCGTGAAACCTCTGCGTCTTATAGTTTCAAAACCCTGGTCGTTAGTCTTCCTGAGAAGTAGTTACATTGTAACTAAAGTGGTGCTATTTGAAAGGCTTTAATTACACCGCAGACGGGCAGTTTGACATAGGTCTCACCTAGTGGCAGTCTTCCCGCATATAAGCGGTTCCCATCATACCTAAACATTGCTACACCACCAGATTTATGGCCTTTTTAGTACTGTTGTATTCGTTGTGGGTAACTTGGCCCGAGTACACAGTCGAGCGGGGAATGCTAAGGGCCAATTACAACCTCGCTTTGTCTCACCACCAAATGCCACAAGGAATGTTCAGCTGTGTAATGGTTGATAAGGATTTTTTGGTGATACATAAAAATGTGCTCAAATGAGGGGTAATAAGCACTCGCTGAATTGGCTTAAATCGTGAGCTTTTCCATTCGAGTAATGGTGGTTTGTTGACTGTGTTTGCATTGAGTTTGCGATTTAAACTCCAATTGAACTACTCAATTTTTTGTTTAGATTCAAAATGGCGTTAAATAATACAGAGAAGAGGATAAATTTTGTGGTGAGATTAAATTTCATATGGTTATCGTTGAAGTTGATGGCGAGACATTTAACCAACAGCACTCCAGATATTTCAAAATACAATCGATGGCAGATTGTGCAAAACAACACAAAATAGACATGGCATCAATCCAGCGACCGGCGAGCCCAATCCTGCAGTTCCACTCTCCACCATCACGGAACTCGATGAAGCTGTGCGTGCAGCGAAGATAGCTCAAAAGTCCTGGGCTCGTACGTCTATTACTGAGCGTCGCGCCATCATCCTCGCATTCGCTGATGCATTCGCATCCTACGAATCGGAATTCGTTGATCTGGTCATCATGGAACAAGGGAAGGCAAAGTTCCTCGCTCATGATGAGTTTGCTCGCGGTTTGGCCATGATTCGAGAAACCACCGAGCTCTTGCTTACCGAGGAAGTCGTTGAAGAGACCGATACCATGGTCGCAAGTGTGAGATATGTCCCGATTGGAGTAACGTGTGGAATCGTGCCTTGGAACTACCCGATTCTGCTTGCGATGGGAAAGCTAGTGCCTTCGGTGTGGGCCGGGAATGCAATTATCGTGAAGCCTAGTCCTGATACGCCATATTGTGGGCTTAAGATTGTGGAACTTGCAAACAAATTCTTCCCTCCAGGAGTAGTGCAGGCCTTGAGCGGTGGGCACGAATTCGGACCTATGTGTACCATTCATCCTGGGATCGACAAAATTGCATTTACTGGGAGCATCGCAACGGGTAAAAAGGTTATGGAGAGTTGTTCTAAAACATTGAAGCGAGTTACCTTAGAATTAGGTGGAAATGACTCGTGTATTATATGTGAGGATGTCGATATCGCAAATGTGGTTCCCCAGGTATGTCAAAGATTGTTTTCCCATTGGATTTGACTTTGCGCCTTTAGGGGTCGGCCAGCAGCTGAGCTCCTGGAATACTTGATTTCAAATAATCAAATTGTAAAGGAGTCGAAGCCAATTGTGATAGTTTGGTCCTAACGATGCTATTTCCTCGCCCCAAACGGAGCTAATCAATACTTGAAATAGGTCGCCCATCTCGCATTACTGAACTCCGGCCAAATTTGCATGGACATAAAGCGTCTTTACGTCCATGCAGACATCTATGACGAGTTCATGTCAGCTCTCGTAGCTTATATTCCCAAGCTGAAAGTTGGCCCTGGGGCTGATCCCACAAGCTGGGTGGGCCCGTTGCAAAGTAAAGCGCAAATGGATACCGTCCAAACTTTCTACGACGACATCGCAAAGAATGGACTTAAAGTCGCTCTTGGGGGTTCAAATGATAGCATCAAATCGAACGATACATTGAACAAAGGTTATTTCGTCAATCCAACCATCATCGATAACCCGCCCGACACCGAAAGAATTGTGCAACTTGAGCCTTTCGGTCCTATTTTCCCTGTTCTCAAATGGAGCGGTTCAGATGAGGATATTGTAGACAGAGTCAATGATACCAATACAGGATTGGGGGCGTCGGTCTGGAGCAAAGATATCAAGAGAGCTGAGAAGATGGCTCGAGAATTACAAGCTGGAAGTGTGTGGGTGAATGCTCATTTTTATCTTAGCGCGAAAGTTCCGTTTGGGGGATTCAAGAATAGCGGGATTGGAATGACATGGGGATTAGTGGGATTGAAACATTGGTGTAATGCACAGAGTGTCTGGTTGCCGAAGGAGAAGGCCAAGATTTAAGATTCAACATCATAGATCAAGAAAAAAGGTGGTTTGGGGAAACGATGTACCTAGGAACAACAGTCACCGACTCAACTTACCTAGTTTTCTCTACTGTCGAATGCCATGCGCTTTGCTTAGATTCAGTTCTGGCAAAATTCCTGCACTTTTCGAAATAAGACCAGCGCAGTTTTCCCGTGCTCCATCTTGTGGTATGTTGCGATTCCTATTCCAGAGATTGTCACTAGAATTATATGAAAGTTCTTTTGTTTATCTGAAACCTTAAACTACCGTTAGATGCGAAGATGTTCTTTTGGAAATTGAATCCTTCAACTAGACATGTGCAATGGCTCGTCACTCATGGAAGCAAACGACTGCGGCTTCACTCACCAATATTAGTTGCAGTGAAGATCCCAGAAAGTACTGGAGAGAGGATAAAGTGCCGCATATCTATCAGTGAATTGACCCTAGTGCGATCTTGACTGCTGAAGTTACTTAAGTACGAGAGCTGCAACCGGAAGGAAGTTGAGCCGACCCGCCAGAATCTAGGTAATATGACTGCACAACAACGTGTCCCAAGAGACGTGTTTGTTTTCTCGTTCGAAAGTTCGATGTCCCTTTCGGAGTTCTTACTGTGAGCTAGTATTACATACTGCTTTTTCCTCTCAACTCGTATGATCGAGCTTGGAAATGCTCCTCGGCTTTATTTCCCTACAGATAAGCGTTGACTGCAAAATAACGCGATGCTATCCTGCATCCATTCAGGATTATCAAGAAAAGAATCTGTGATCTATTGAAGTTTCTCAACTTCAATCTAATAGGATCAAATATTGTAACTTCAACGTGGAACCAAAATTGCGAGCGAATTAATTTCTCCCAGATACAAC
Organism: Botrytis hyacinthi; assembly: GCA_004786245.1. Taxonomy (NCBI): domain Eukaryota; kingdom Fungi; phylum Ascomycota; class Leotiomycetes; order Helotiales; family Sclerotiniaceae; genus Botrytis; species Botrytis hyacinthi. The sequence continues at coordinate 289,225 of PQXK01000002.1, forward strand.
AGCAAATACAGTTCAAAGATTATATTTTGATAAGATCCAATGTCAAAAGCTGATTGCCGCAGGAATCTCTTTTAACTCTTGAATAGTAGTCTACTTCTGCCAACATCAATGGGGTTCACTTCCCAAGTGAGGAGTGAGCGTTATGGTTCAAGCTCACTTTTGACGCTGGGATGCTTTTGCCTCTCGCTCCTATTCTATCAATGTCACAACAATGAAGGGACTACCAAGAAGACAATTTCTCGTCATTTCCAGATCTAGATATCGCTTAGTAGCTTCTCTTGCCAAGTAGTTTCAAATACAGGATCGTGGTCTTCGACAATCACATCCATCTTAATTCTTGCTGTCGTATCGCATTCATTTTATCCCTCCAGAAATTTCTATCATACACTTGGGTTTTCTGTTCGAATTGCGCTGTAATTCAAGTGATGAAGAAAATCCAACGATCTGCACATTTTTCCAGAGTTTGGCAACAATTTTGTACTTATTCACCTTAACGATTTGTCGATCGATCATGGTTTGATTGAGCGGATTGCTTGAATTCACATTAACGAAGGTAAGTTTTCCTTTGCCCTTTTGAATGGAGCGCAATATTATGTACACCTGCCTTATGATTTTGCAATATCTCATTTCATATGATCATTTGAGTAGGGTTTAGAGCTCTAGTGAGAAGGGAAAATATCTCGTCCAAAAGTCACTTTAGCAGTTGTTGTCACATGTATTTATCGCAAATTGTGATGGTATTCAACAGGCCCTGTGTATGGTGTTATCATGATCTGGCGACGGGTGATCGATGATTAATTGCATATTAGCACTTATGTCCCGCTCTAATGCTAGTGCGGATGAGTACGCACCTCTGAAGATACATTGTCCCTATCGAAATGACAACACAGGGGTCTAAATTTCAGATTTAGCTACAATTTGGAAGACTTTTATTTGACACTACAAAATTCTATTGTGGCTGCGGTGTAGCAATATTTGATGGACTCTTTTACTGTCGAAATTTCGTGATGCCATTGTCGCTTAAACAAGGAGAGTCTTGCTGGTGTCATCCTAGTCGCCCGTGGTTCCTACTCGAGTGAGTACGCCCTGTTGTTGAATTTCTAGCCGTGCCACACTGTGAGATGACGATTTTCCATAAATTCTACTATCATTTCATATATGTCATCTCTTGAATAGTTCTTGGCAATGCCAATAATTTGAGCATATGTCTCGCTGTTATCCCTTAGGTCTATGCTTATATTGCTGTCGCTATCTTCAACACTATCGCAGCCAAAATAGCGGGGATGTAGTCACTCCGTTGATCAGGGTGAATCAGTATTCTAGTGACTCTCTTCAACCCCACTTCCATGACCTCCTCCCTCCTCTCTAAAATTTCCCAAGCCTCTATTTAAGGACCGGCTTTCATCCTGAGAGGGCATGAATCTTTAAGAATCAAACCAAATTCCAACACCCAGGAGTCTTCGTCATAGAAGGACAACTTGAGCACTTATCCTTACTCATACTTTACCATACTTAATCCAAACAATTTCTACCAGACCTCATCTCAAGATACCTACATCCTCAACGTCTTCGTCCTTAGAATTGCGCTATTCGATTTTTAAACCTCTTATCCCTTGTTGTTTTGTTACACCCATCAGCTGTTGGCCAGCAGTTTAAAGATACCTGCGTTCTGCAGCTCCCTCGCTTCATATTGCAAACAGAAGGTTGGTCACAAACATCTACGTTCATGTTGTATTTGTATTGACAATCTTTCTTTTGCTGTTTGCTACCTTAAAACACTATCTTGCAATTCTCCATTGAGCTACATCTAATACACTTCTATTTAGGCCCACTCCAACTATAAAAATTATCTTTTCCACTCATATATTATCAGCAAACACCACGACTATTCTTCTTCATCTGGTCATTTGACCATCTAAAAATTCACTCCCACAATATCATTCCTAACGGAAATTACATAAACAATGTCCGAGCCCACCATTGCACTTTCTCCTAACAAAGTTGACTTCATCGACACTCCTCCTACGTCTCCATGTGACCATGAAGCCATTATATCAAGTCCCTCCCCCCTCGTTATTCGAACCTCGAGCCCCGAGAAATTAAAGAGGAAAGTGGCATCAGTATTTGCGTCGCTTTATGATGAGGAGCCTACTCCTAAGTACAAGACCAAGCCTGAGGAGGTGATCATACTTGCTTCCCCATTATGGAAATATGCCGCTCCTGAAGTTGTTCCTGGAAACGAACCGGAAGTTGAAGAGAGCAAGGAGACACTTGAAAAGCCAGGAGTTGATCGGATTGAAGTGGTCGACGGACATCCCGTAGAGAAATTGCCCCCATCGCTGGACTTGACAGACACCGAATCGCCCGAGAAAGCCGCGGAGGAGGTATTATCAATGGCTTTTGCACAACCAGAACTCACTGAAGTAATGATATCCTCTTCAACCAATACTAACACGGCTCCTACAATCTCAGTTGATCCAATCGAAGCCATCCATAGCGCTAGCTGCCCTGAAGCCTCTCAAATGGAATACGTACCTAGCACCATCGAAGGAGACGCCGAAAAGTTTAAAATCCGTCACGAGTGGACTGGAACATGTGAATTTGATCTCATCACTGAGAAATCCATCGAACTTCAGAAAGAGGTAAGTTTCACACAGGATTTTGAATGCGGTAACTAATTATTCATTCAACAGAATCAACTCGACGGTCTCATTCTCTACCGTAAGGCACTTATTCACGATATGACCATTGCGCCTCATGATCCCTTCATTTACATTGATCTTGTCAATCTTGACGCCAAACTTGCCTTCAAGGACACCTCGTCCCATTACGCGTATCGCGCTCTTATTCTTACCAAGGCTGGTCTTCAAACCATCACTCCTCAACAATCCGAGCTCTCTCGCCTAGTATACACAGCTGTTGCGACTCGGCTTTACACGAGCTCGACAGTAATAATTCTTGACGAACTACAATCGATGTGTCTTCAAGCTTATCGGTGTCTGGTCCAAGGACTACTGCATTGTGCGGCATTTTGGGATGGCTTGACGGTGGTCAAACTTGGTCTGGAAGATTTTCCTGATGATTATGAATTACTCGATCTTCAAGCATTATTGTTTGAATCTTTCCAGAATAGACATGAAGAAATAGTGGAAGATGCCAAGAATGGGCCAACTGACAACATCATTGCAAGTAGTAGATCAGGATCGATTTATCAGAAAAAATACCCGTGGATGGCTCCAAAGCTTTTCGTCCGAACACCCCGTTTGGTCAGACAAGTCAACTCTACATTTGGTTCTCTCAATGCAGAAGTCCGACCTGTGATCTTCGGATCTCCGGGTACAACATCAAAATCTAAATCACTTTCTGATCTTCCTAAGAACGCAGATGTTGGAACTCTAGGTATTTTCGCCACACGCGACATCGAGGAAGGAGAATCCATTCTAGTGGATAAGTCATACGCATGTGTCTCCAATATCCCACCTTCGACTGGACAGTTCTGTGACGCATGTCATGCTCACCTCGCTCCCCCTTTCGTACAACCAGCTCAGATCTGTCGACCATCATGCGGATGTAACATATCGTTCTGCTCCAAAGGCTGTCATGATCTCGCCATCGGGGGTTATCATAAGATTCAGTGTGGTATCGATTTCACCTGGCTCTACAAGACTGGCGCGTCTAAAACCGAATGGGACCCTAGGATGTTTTTGCGCGTAATGTGTATCGTTCTAAGCACACCTAGCTGGGCAAAGGATTCGACCCCTCAAAAGAACCCTTTGCAACATCCGCTGCTGGCGAGGTTGACAGCTAATTACGCCAGTGATGACGAACAAGCTATTCATGGTCAAAATTGGTCCTACCAGGAGAACATTGTCGCACCTACCCGCATTCTAAGTGATCTCGGCATTGATATTTTTTCCCCCATCAAGAAGATACACGAAGGCAAAACCAAGCTTCTGGCAAACATCTGGACTCCGGAGCTGATCCAGACAATATACTGGCGCATGCTGAACAACGCTAATAATAGCAAAATTGACATTTCTGGCCTTCAACTGGATGAATCATTCCGTTCCATTCGCACGCCCAACTCGGGACCTACAATGGCGCACTTGATCGTAATCAGTCCTAGCTATTCGTTCTTCAACCATAGTTGCCGATGTAACGTGATGTGGAATGGTACATGTTTAAACGGAGCTCAGGACATATCGACACTCCTAGCTGGAGACGGACCAAACCAGGAGGTGCTTAAACCTGGAAGTAGTAGTGTGAGTTGTAGGGCCAATAGAGATATCAAGGCAGGCGAGGAGTTGACGATCAGCTATGTGGGTGATCCTCTGGGCGGCTACAGCCCCGAGGAGATTGAAAAACAGCCCAAATTAGCCATTGGACAATCAGAAGATGGGGCCATGAGTCATAAAAGAATGATTACTCGTATAAATTTGATGAAGTGGTTCAGCAATGCTGGATGTGGCTGCGGACAATGTGTCGAGGAAAATGACTTGGGAAGAATGCGAAAGATGGTCAGGGTTGCATGAGGAACACGATGTTGAAGGGAGTTACTAATGGGAATTTATTACGTACGGGAGCATTGTTTATTCATTCGATTACGTGGTGGAGTTGAATTGAAGCATGCGTTGGATGTAGGATCGATAATGCGATCGTCGAGATTGTAACTCTTGAGCGATGATGTTGAGGATGAATCAGAATAGCAGAACTAAATTATATTAGCCTTAGGTATAATAGGATTCTAAGAAGCATATGAAGGGAATGATTTTACGAACATGGCAATCAAATCTTGATACACGTGCTGAAATGCGACATCTTTGCGCATGGAACTCCCTAATCCAATGAAATAAAAAACTGAAGTGTCCTGCCTCGTCGAATCTCATAGATGGAATAGTAGTAGGAAGTCATCCACGTGAAGTGAAGATTCTTATAAAATACTCATCCCCGCCCTTCTGTCCTCTAAGAATTGAAGACGAACAACACCGCTCAGCACTCCAGTGCATCTAGACAAATGGCTTAACATACAGCAAACAGTGAGAATACAAAACAGTTTGTATCCCCCATTGTGCAGAATGATACACAGATTTTGCGTACATTATTATACTAGACAAATCTCTGTTCAGCATGCCCTTAAGATATCTTCGCTTTGAGTCTTGAAGCACTTTGAACGCGTCTAAAATGACATACATCCTTAGTCAAGCGGCAGAATATTCGTATCCACCAGAGCCCGCAGGGGACGTGATAGAATCGGAATTTGTTGAGGGCCAGAAGCGGGATGGGATATGCCAAGGAAATCATTGGTAAAATACTAGGGTGACGGAGAGAAGTTATCAAAATACAAGAAAGTCGATATGTAAGTTGGTGTATTGCTTTTCTCTTTATAAATTGTACGAAAATTACGCAGGTCTAGAGGGCTTGGCAGTTCAGACTATAATACTAGTGCCAACTTAATGGTACTAGTACTTGATAGCATCACTGGTACTAAGTTACCCATTTTCAATATCCTACATCAGCGAGGACCGTTCGCTCGTACTGCCCCTTAAGAAGAGCAAGCGTTTCTACATCAGGAACGATGTTATAATTGAAACAGACGGTATCCATTATGAAGTGAAATATCTCGTAATCTTCTTTGTAATGGGTATGATACATGCATTCTTATTATACACCCTGACTGACGCCATTAATCCATTTGCCTATAGCAATCCTTGCTTTTGTAAATCATAGTAAACCTTCTCAGGCATAACGTTTCCCTCTGCATCCTCCATTTGAACAACACCAGTTTCTTCGGTCTTTCCCTTCTTCTTTTCCCTTTGCAATTTATCCCACAGCTTCAACGCGTCATCAATTCCAGTGATCTCGCGGAATAATGTGGTATTCGTAATACCCAAGCACTTCAAACCATAAATGTGACGAGCCTCATTGAAATGCTTATCAAAAGCTCTTCTGCCCATGTAAACATAGTTTCCACAAATCTCACATTTGAACTCAACACCGAGTCCATGGAGTTTGTAAAGCCAGAAAGGAATAGGTTTACCATCCCAGGCCAACGGCAGCTTCAATGGGTTGTAAACCTTGTCATCACTGTCTGATTCACTGTCTGAATCTCCATCTCGAGGTGTTGCAGATGATGACTCGGCAAATAACGCATCAAGCTCCATTTGTCGTTCACGTTCGGTCATACCTTGCTTTCGTTCGACGTTGACTCTTGTGTCACTTCTCTCTTGTGTCATGGCAGCAGCGAGACGCCTTACTCTGTATTCTCGCTCCGCTATTGCGCGTTCCTTCAGGCGAGCTGTGGATGATGTTGGTTGTATGGCGCCATTGCTGTCCTCTCCTGTTTCGGCCATTCGCGCTGCTCGCGCTTCTGCGACTCGAACGTGCTTCTTTCCTGGTAGATGACCCTTGTATACGTTTTCATTCTTAAACTCCTTCTCACAATCTGCGCACCATATTCCAGATGCACTTGATCCATTCACGGGTGCTGTAATCTCAAGCTTCCATCCGGGAACATCATTATCTTTCCATGCCTTTTCGAAATCTTCCTCAACGCTCGCAAACAATTTATCCAAATTCTCCAATGGCCTTGTTCGGCGCATGAAGCTTTCCAGATAGTTTGCTAGCTCCCCAACGTATGCGAAGTATTGATCGGTCATCTTATCTGGGCGTTTCACGGGACATGTTGGAGGCGCGAACGAATCGAAATTGTCCAGATATTGTAGATAGGAAAGACGTTTAATATTAGGGAGATTTAAGAATAATTCGTGAATGGTAGTGAGATCTAGAAATCGACCAAATGCTTCCTCTCCTGTGAACATGTTGTCAATTTCCGATGTAGCAGTCTCCCCTTCCATAGGTGCTTTCTTCTTGTAAGCCTTTTCAAGGTTCTCAACAGGTTCATTCGGGTATCTTTGATGGAAACTCTTGATTTCCCCAAGCTGTTTGTAAAATTCTTCCAGTGGTTCGCCCGTCGATATGGATTGAATTTCTTTGCTTCGTACTCCATCTACATCTTTGTATATGTCTAGTAAACGTTTAGACTGATCTTGAATTCGGTCTAGGAAGTGCCCAATTTGATGATCTCGATTCAACCGTTCTCGAACCTTGATAATAGGTTAGAATGGTTGACTGAAGAAAGGCAAATAGCTTCAATTCTTACCTGTTTGGGATCTTCAGCTACTCTATCAGCGATACCTTGTTCAAGCCTTTCAAGATCCTCATGGAGGAATCTTTGCTCTTCTAATATCATTTTGAAGGATGGGTATCAAATCAACTACTATTGATTGTGATTTTGTTCCTGCCGTGGGAGGTTGATAAGATTGATAGAGGAAAATCAACAGCACGATTGATAGATAGATGTATGTACAGGTTGTTTTTGATGATTCTAGTTCAGGCTCTTGAACTTTTTGCGCCAACCAATCATTCCGCGTGAATCCACGTACAACCGCTAACTTTAATTTTTGACGCTAAAATTTCAGAGCTTTGTCGCATCTTGTGAAGGCGGAGAAACCTCATTGACTTGCTAACAGATAAATTTGGGATTTCAACCATCGACCTCAATCTCAATACGAAAAGATAAAACTAAACCGCAATCATGGCCGAAGGAATTGATAGAAAGATGGATGATCGCATGGAGTTTACAACTTCTGCAGATGTTACAGTCGCGCCAACTTTCCAGGATATGCATCTCAAGGGTATGTTTATGTGTATATGGATATGGTCATCAGGCTTACAGTCATATAGAGAACTTACTCCGTGGTATCTATGCGTATGGTTACGAATCCCCTTCAGCTGTTCAATCCCGTGCGATTGTTCAAATTTGCAAAGGTCGCGACACTATTGCTCAAGCCCAATCTGGTACTGGTAAAACTGCAACTTTCTCTATCAGTATGCTTCAAGTCATCGATACAGCTGTCCGCGAAACTCAAGCCTTGGTTCTATCACCTACTCGAGAACTTGCGACTCAAATTCAATCCGTTGTTATGGCCTTGGGAGACTACATGAATGTACAATGCCACGCTTGTATTGGAGGTACCAACGTTGGAGAGGATATCCGCAAGCTAGATTACGGACAACATATTGTTTCTGGAACACCAGGTCGTGTTGCTGATATGATTCGTCGACGAAATCTCCGCACTCGTCATATTAAGATGTTGGTCCTTGATGAAGCCGATGAGTTGTTAAACCGTGGATTCAGAGAGCAGATTTACGATGTCTACCGTTACCTCCCACCAGCGACACAAGTCGTTGTCGTTTCCGCTACCCTCCCATACGATGTTCTCGACATGACTACGAAATTTATGACCGACCCTGTCCGTATCCTCGTCAAGCGTGATGAGTTGACTTTGGAAGGTCTGAAACAATACTTTATTGCCGTGGAGAAAGAAGATTGGAAATTCGATACACTTTGCGATTTATACGATACCCTCACTATTACTCAAGCCGTTATCTTTTGCAACACAAGAAGAAAGGTTGATTGGTTGACCGATAAGATGCGCGAGGCCAACTTTACTGTATCCTCTATGCACGGAGAGATGCCTCAGAAGGAAAGAGATAGCATCATGCAAGATTTCCGCCAAGGGAATTCTAGAGTGTTGATTTCTACAGATGTTTGGGCTCGTGGAATTGACGTTCAACAAGTTTCATTGGTCATCAATTATGACTTGCCAGTTAATCGTGAGAACTATATTCATCGCATTGGTCGAAGTGGTAGATTCGGAAGAAAGGGTGTTGCGATCAATTTCGTGACCAGTGAAGATGTTAGGATTTTGAGAGATATTGAGTGTAAGTATTTCCCCTCCTTGAATCCTACCGCGCAGTGCTAATATGTTTGAAACAGTGTACTACTCTACTCAAATCGATGAGATGCCAATGAATGTTGCGGATCTCCTTACTTAATTCGATTAGCCTGATTTAGTCGAGGGAAGATAAATGAAGAAAACGACGGTGCTTCATAAGCACGTCAAGAAAACAACTTGCGTGGAGGAAACGGGACATGTCCAATAAAGTGAGTATTTTCAGTACCCGCCATCAAAGTGCACTAAGCTAACATGTCAAATATAGAAAACAGATTGACAAAAATTCACAAGCAACTTTCTCCATTGAATGACAAGAGGGAAGCTTTCAGATAAGGCACGAATTCCAAGATTTACTAATTTCGATGTAATCAATATGGATATTACTATGCTTCGCCCCCTCCTTGGCCTGTTTGTCTCCTGATAGATCTGAAGGAATGGTCACAAACGTCGCGATTGCCCTGCCCAGTGGTCTCTAATGTGAAGCCAACAAAGGGCTGGGGACAATTTTTGTCAGTCGCGTGTAGTAATCTGGGGTCGGTCCAGGATAGGTGTCCATGAAGGAATTATTCATCATCCCACCAACATGGGCCGATGGGTCGCCGACCTAGCACAAAACTCCCCTCTTTTTATCTACCTACCTACCTAATGGTTGCATTATCGTGCCCCTCCAACACATATGAATTGCCTGTGATGCATGTTGATGATGCACCCTCTATCCTGCACAGCCTAACGTGAAGCGCACAAACATAGACTGGTTTGAAGTGACAGCTTAAGTTGAAGTGACTGTTTCACGAGTTACAAACAATTTAAAATGATGATGATGAACACGGGAGTCAAAAGCTTAACAGGTCAAATGGAGAATGAATGAATTATTTGATCATTTCCTCTGAATCTCCAAATAGGTGTACCCTGGTCGTTTGGTCTCTCTTGTGGACGGATTTCGTGCATATAAAGGCTTGGCAATTTCGGACATGATGGGTTGAGGGATTGGGAGGTGGATGCTTGGTGGTAGGGTTTAGGGGGGTTTAGGTAATGACAGAGAGTAATTTCCAGTACTATTTTTTACTTTCTTCCTATTCCTGTTCAGGGATATCATCCATCTTGAGTCTTGACACGTGAAGGTTTTTTGAGAGAGAGAGGAGAGAGAGAGAGAGGAGAGAGAGAGAGAGTGTGTGTGTGTGTCTTGGAGTGTGGAAAGTGTTAGATAGGTCATGAATGATTGTTTGATGACTGATGTGTTTTGTGGAATTACTAGGTAGGTATGCTTGGAAGGTAGGTGGTGAGTGGTGAGAAAGGAGTGAGAGAGGAGAGAGAGATGGATAAAGTAGATCATAGTACGTAGTTGTTATTACTCTATAGATAAATAAATTGATGGAGACTTTATTGATGATATGACACGGTATGATATAATATAGTATTATGGTCCGGGGAAAGATTCTCTGTCAATCCATCATACAGTAGTTGTTTGAGCAGAGAGGCTTGGCTTCTGTTGTGACTTTGACCTTGTCAGACTTTTCAGAGGCCATTTGTCCGGATGAGATTTCAGATGAACGGGAGGGAATGAAGTTTTGCTTTTGGGGGATACATCAAATGAAAGCTTTGTTGTATGGCGTGGTTTCTTACTACCTAGATAGGTACCTACTGATTATTATTACTGTGAAAATATAATATTTCTTGTCATTGTCATCATCATTGTCAACTGATTTTTGGTGGTAATGTACAAAGTAATGTGCTCGCGCTTGCTATTGGCAAATCATATCATTGGGAGTACTAGGAAGGTCGGTACGTCAAACGTGTAAAGGAAAGGGGGTTTGCAAGCGCCGGTGTGGGCCCGATGCAGTGCAGCAAAGCAAAGCAAACGGAGGAAAGGAAAATACGGCGGAAGTACGGCATATCCTGATGTGCCCGCGAAAAGAAATGGAAAGAATGTGCGATGGAGTGTTGGGTGTACAGCGTGTGTAGAGGAGGCTGAAGATTGTTTGTTTGCCAGGAAAGGAACGTTGCATGTTTGAAATTTGAATGCGATGCTGCGCCAATGGAGTTGGTCATCCCAAGACTTGAGATGGAATCAAACTGTATCTAGGTAAGAGGTAAGAGGTAAGAGGTAAGAGGTAAGAGGTAAGAGGTAAGAGGTAAGAGGTAAGAGGTAAGAGGTAAGAGGTAAAAGGTAAAAGGTAAAAGGTAAAAGGTAATAATCAGTAATACACTGTAGATAATCTTTCTCTGGTACCATGTCGGTACTCATTTCACACTAATCCGGAAGAAGTGCAGCCTGTGCGAATCACGACGGGATCATCTGGCTTGCTTTGGGAGGTGATTGGTCTTGAGGATCGTTTCATGTTGAATTACGGTAGGAAGGATAATATCATAATAAGGATAGAATTTACGCCACCAAAGTAGAGGAGAGTTCTTATCGATAAAATTCAATTGTTTGTTCTTTCTGCTCCTCATCAATCTACCTACCTACCTAGGTACGTACTCACCTACTAGCACACCAAGACGGGCTACGGCCTACGCAGGAAGAGAAACAAAAAGGCATCCATCCATCTCGTGCTGTCAAGTGTGTGTGTCTCGTATAAACGTACAACACGTCTCGGTATCGTCATCGGGAGAGATAAAATGGAGAAGGCATTTCTCTCGATATGAAAATACGATGAACTCTCCATACAATTGACAATTGACAATTTTACGGATGGAGATCCAAATTAATATCAGGACACCCACGCCCAAGCGGTTTATGCAGTGGTGCGAGGCGTTTTCCCCCTGAAAATCATCCATCATCATCCTTAGCCGATGGGTCTCACACTAAGGATGAACTAGGAGAACGCAAGGGGTCCAAACTAATTCCATCTGGTGTCCATCGTCCCATTCGTTCCAATTGAATCATGTCAATCCATTCCCATCTCCTACAACCCAATTACATTTGATGCTTGGGATTGCGTTTGCGTGCCACGGATGAGAGGAAAGGGAAGGGGAGGGAAAGGAAGGGGAAAAGAAGAAAGAGAAGAAGAAGGGAAGAGAAACCCGCCCAAAATTGAACTTTGTGTGAGAGGGGTCGGTCGGGTGTGAATGATCAGTCCCAAAGGTATGGATGGATACCGATACATACGGATTGATAAAATGGTATCCTATCACATCTATCTGTCTAGCATCCATCCCTCTATCGTTGGCATAACTTCCACGCATAACCAATGATCCCATTCCTGCATATCCAATCTGAGGATCGAAAAGGAATAGAGGAAAAGAAAGGATGCGCACGTAATTTATAAAATCTTACTTTTCTATTTCTTCTTACTCATTAATACATTAATCCTCATTAATAGAGTAAAATAAAAGTAGGTAGGATGTATTGTAGATAATATAATTAACTTAACTATATAATTATATAATTATACGGTGCCAAAAAGTGCCGGATCCATCCGTTCATGTTAGTAACAGACTACTAGGGACCTACTTTGTAATTTGAATAGTTTCGCCGTTTTGGGACTTGGGATCTGTTCATCCTATGCTCATCAGTTGGTTATTACTTACTTACTCATTACGCATTACTCATCACCTACCTGGGTAATTCATTAGGTACTCAATTCGTGAATCATTTCATTCGTTTGTTTGGTCACTCACTCATTCAATTACTCTCTACCTAGGTAGTTAACCAATTCTCTCCAATTTCTCAATCTGCTAATCCTTTTCCTCTTCATCCCCTCCCCCCCTCACCCCCTTCCAAATCCCTCACTCTACCCACCTTGGCCAATCTTGTCCACTCTATCCTTGGCATCGTGAGTGGAGATTTTCCTACGCTTGTAAGATCTCGTGCTATGGGTCGCCTTGAGACTTGGGACTTGAGACTTGAGACTTGGGTAATGAATGAATGAATCCTTCCACTCTTCTTCCTCTACCAAACTCCTCAAACCGGCCTAGTCCATTTTCACCCACCCCTAGGTAGATAGCTACCCTTTCCTTCCTTTTTCTTATATCCCTCCTCCTCCACGTTTGTTCCATCGCCTTCCACTTTTTGTTTCTTGCCTCTTTCTCCACCGTCGAAAGCCCACTGTCGTCTATATCGACAATTACATTCTTTCTCTTCAAGAAACATACTTCACGCTCCTTAACCTTTCAGTTTATCGACTCTCGTTCGTGGCAAGGTACACGTCCAGAGAACCTTTGTGTGCATACAATCCCATTCTTTGCTTTTGGACAATCGTTTTGGACTTTCATCATATCGCATCGCACTTCGACATCGCTTTACGCATACCCGTCCCCTTCTGCGCCGTCAGAAAATTGTTTGTTTGTAGTGAGGTTGGACGAAAGAATTTCGAATTCGAGGTTATTCATCAACGACTCCAGTTCGCAAACTACACGAAATCACCAACCCTGCATCCTAGGAGAGAAGAAAAGATATTCTTTGGATTTATTGACTCAATATTCATTGGAGAGGGAAAATATTGTTGTGATTTAAAGTGAATCATCTACAATCGAACGGTTTGATTTGAGGAATCCTGTTGTCGCTGCGCCAATTTCCGACCGGAATATCAACAATACCAACAAATCCTTCGACTAGGATAAAAAACAATAACTACAACCAAATACTCAACCACTTCCCAAGAACGTTTCCGATTTTCAAATCCTTCGTTCTGCACATTCTTTTGTGGTTCTTCATTGCTTGCAAGAAGTAATCATTTACATAACATAACGTCACTGGAACAAAATAAACTAAACTAAATTCGATATCGATTTTTGGATACATATATTCAAAATGCGCGGACACTCTTTCGTCGAAAAGGCAGCCATCTTGGCGGGGTTGGCTAGCAGTGTTGATGCTTTCTGGCGTATGCCATGTAAATCTCGAACTGGACTGGCAAGAGTTGATCCCTTGGTCAATCCTGGGACCGTCTCTCCACATGCACATGTTATTCATGGATCTAGCGGTATGTTGGCAATGATCTATCTGGCAGGGGGAATACTGATTTGATATGTCGAATAGGATTTGGAGAGTCTGCGGGCTACGATGATTTGATGGCCGGAAACTGTACTTCATGTGAAGTTTCTCAAGATAAATCTGTGTACTGGACTCCCTCACTCTATTTCCGTGATGATGCTACTGGGCAGTACCAATTAGTTGAGCAAGTGGGGGGTATGCTTGCGTAAGTTGGATCTTTCATTATTTGCTTCTTGGAAATTGCCCGGAAAAAATGTGGCTAAATTCTCTACAACAGGTATTACCTTCTTTATGGAGATAACGTAACTGCTTTCCCCAGAGACTTTGCTATGATTGCAGGAAGTACTGATCTCCGTAACTTCTCCGATTATGCTGTTCCTGATGTTGACAAATCATCCTGGGCGAGCACGTCTCCATATAACACCCAAGAATTCCTTCGACAAGCTGCTGTTGGCTTCAACTGTTTGAACTATCCAAAAAACGAGCCTGAAGGAACCCTTTACCGTCATTTCATGCCAGATAAGGCTTATTTGGATCAAAATTGCGTCGATGGTATTCGAATGGAACTTATGTTCCCATCATGCTGGAATGAGACCGCAGGAGTAACTGCACCAGATGGCAAATCCCACATGGCGTATCCTGATCAAGTCATGACGGGTAATTGCCCAGCAGGATTTGATACTCGTCTTGTCTCGATCTTGTTTGAAACTATCTGGAATACCTATGCCTTCAAAGGTATTGCCGGAGAGTTCATGTTTTCTAACGGTGACCCAACTGGGTACGGGTATCACGGAGATTTCATTATGGGCTGGGATGAAGAAGTTTTGCAAGAAGCTGTTGCCACCTGCACAAACCCTTCCGGAGAAATTGGCGATTGTGCAATCTTTGATATCCAGGACGAAAGTGTTTATGGATCTTGCAACTTTACACTTCCAGAGGCCTTGGTGGATGATGATGTTGTTGGACCTATGGCGACACTTCCCGGAAACTGCGCCGTTCATTCAGGACCTGCTCCAGCTAATGCTATGGCTGGCGCAGCCACTACCGCCAAGACATCATCAGCAGCATATGGAACTTCAACTGCCAAAGGATCAAGCGCGATTACCACAACTAGCTCATCAGCCATCGTTCCAACTCTTTCCCACTCGGCCGGATCAACCATTGGTAAGACTACTAATTTCACTGCCTATGAATATCACTCCATTTATCATGCCTAATCTTGTTTTTTTCGATGTCAACACTCACCTCCGTTTCCTTGTGCATCCATTCTATTTCCTATTTCCTAATCTAATTACAAATTCCCGTTCTCCAAAACTCTTCTCTGTTAGGCAATTATTGACCCTCCGGTTTTACAGTCGCTTCTCTCGGACAAACCTACGTACCAGGTGGTGTTTTCGCAGCCGTCGAATCCGGAGTTGCATATTCAGACTCTAGCTCATCTACTGCCGCCGCAGACGCAATCGCAGCAGTTACAAGCTCAGCAACTACTCTTCTCACTACCTCATCGGCATCTTTCTATTCGACCTCTTACTCAACAACCACCGCGATCTCCTCACTTAACGAAAAGGTAGAAGTTGACGAAGTAGTCTGGGTCCAAGAAGATGTTACTATTACTGTTACCGCAACTGCAACTGCAAGTGGCGTTGCCAGAAGAAGACATTTGCACGAGCATCAACATGCAAAGAAGAGAGGAGGACACTTCGCCTAGATGTACACGCTGTTTTTGATTTGATTTTGTGTTTCTAGTGCGTTTTTGCATTCTTTTCTCGACGCAGCAATTTTGCTTTTTTCATGACGGATCGATAGACTGTGAGGGAAAAGGGGTTCGGGGACATGGAAATTGTAGCGGGGAGGCAGGCCTTACTGATATCATGAGATGTCCTTGCGACTTTTGACATTTTTTTTTTTGGCGATTTTTTGACATAGAGAGAGCGAAGGTGAGATACCATTTGCATGCAAAGTTCCATACGATATTGGCGATACCAAATAGATGGTGGAGAAGGAGCGGTAGGAGGAAGAATTGGGGTGAGATGATGCATTTAGACTTAAAAATACCACTGCATGAGATGAATATCTGGATATGAATTTTCTGCTCATTGTGTACTGTTCAATGTTTGCTTGATGTGATGAATTGAGGGAGATTGAAGTATGAATTAGACTCCTTTGCAAATCGTATTGGGTCTTGAGATACTCCTCCATGACCACAATAGAGTCTAACATCTCACCACAGGTTTGATTGGTAAGCATTGACCTCATCTCTTACCTTTACTTAAAATTGTGACAATGTAACAAGAACGAGATACAAAGCAAATGAGCAGGATTTCAAGGCTGGTATATATCAACGAAATAGAGATTGATGTTTTACACTCTCCCCGAAAGCTACTGCTGCGGATGCGGACTTTATAACCTTAATATATTGATAAATCTGGCGGTGTGAAAACTTGAAGATTTATCCCGATGTTGGGGATTCTTTGCGGAATCGCTCATTCAAATAGCCGTCAACCACTTTTCACCGGTTGAATATAAAATTGCGGGGAAATGGAATTGGGTAAAGTTCATCGTGTTACCCCGCGCAAATGGTTGATCTTTAGCTCATCGGCACGACCGGATAAAGTATATCTCCAGTTTAACCTTGCTGAGAGTGACTCCGAATGGAGGATCGGATTATATTCCACGATGTTCCCTGGCAGAATGGGTCGAGCAGACTGGGTTACGAGATTCGGAATTCTTCACGGAGGATCTTGGCTAAATACTCTTGATGAAGCTAAGTTTGTGGAGAGGACATCTGGGAGGTACAAGATGCGATGGTATCCCGTGGGTTGAGTTGGTTAAGGCTTCTCACGATGTTTGTGTTTTCACGTCTTCAGTATCTTTCTTTCTTCGTCTCTGTGGTACTCAAACATGCATCGGCACTTTCGAATTCTGATACCTCGTTGACGCTTTTGTATCAGAATAATCTTAATGCTTCTGATGATAACAACCACGTGGGCTTTATTCTTCTAGACCCTCACTCCCCTAAAGATGCACCCGCAGCATGCAAGGCGTTGAATGAAACGCTACTCAGCAGTAGCACTATCAAGAGCCATACATCTGATTTTCTCCTCCCGCTCTCATATCAAGCATATCGCGGTCGCTCGTCGTCTTCTCAGCTATACATAATTAACGATGGAGCGATTTCCTACGACGCAGCTCACGGATTGAGCTTCCCGAAGTCTACTTCTGGCAATGCAAAGTTACCGGTTCTCTGTACACAGTCCAGCGAAGAAAGTCAACCCGGAACCGCGGTTGCTACAGACGCCAATGAGGTCTCTCTTGCTGCGGGCGGGAATACATATATAGGATACCGCAACCAGAAATCGTTCCGCTTTCTCGGGATTCCGTATGCGAATCCGGCCGCGCGATTCGCCTATTCCACACCGTACTCGCCGACTGGGAAAACAATTCAAGCAACCGCGTATGGCGCACAGTGTCCACAATCTTCGAGTGGGAGCGAGGATTGTTTGTTTCTCAATATCCAAACTCCGTATATTCCAAAAGCGAAATCGACGAAGGATTTGAGACCGGTTATGTTTTGGATCCATGGTGGTGGGTTTGTGGGGGGCAGTGGTGCGGATCAGTTGAGTGATGGGGGAGATTTGGCGAGTAGAGAGGATATCGTCGTGGTGAATGTTAATTATAGACTCTCTGTTTTGGGGTTCCTAGCGATTCCTGGGACTAACATCACGGGAAATTATGGGATTGCAGATCAAATCAATGCTTTGGAGGTAAAGTAGCATATCTAATCGTTACACATGATTTATGGAGCTAATTTAATATCAGTGGACAGTGAAAAACATTGCTGCGTTTGGAGGAGATCCAAAAAGAATCACGATTATAGGAGAATCCGCTGGTGCGGGATCTGTCCGTACACTTCTAGGCTCGCCACCCGCAATCGGGAAATTCCAAGGAGCAGTCGCCATGTCCAATCTCGGTGGTGGCGTCGATCTTGGTCTTACCGGTGACTATGCAACTACCTACTCCTCATATCTCACCATCCCCGAATCCTATGCTCTCGCCGGCCAAAACATTTTCCTGGCAGCGGGATGCAACCAGTCTAGTTTATCTGCCCAAATTGCGTGTCTGAAAAATGTTCCCGCTCTAGATTTGGTTGCGGTCGGCTCTGAGGCGCGTTATGTTGTTCAGGATGGTCACTATGTTAATACAGCTGAACTCGACCTTGTGAATCACAACGGAAGCACCGCTCACGTCGATGTCATATTTGGCGTCACTGCCAACGACGGCGCATCCATCGGCACCAACTACCCAGCCACCGCCGTCACATCCGAAGTCTCCGGCATCGCGGCATCCCTCGGTATATCCACATCCTATGCTCAATCCATCATCGACAGCGGACTCTTCCCCTTCTACGACACGGGAAACCTCACGCTCGACGCCTTCAACGTATCGCAGCGCGTCGCCACGGATAAAGATTTCCGCTGTGTGGACCAAGCGACCGTGTATGCGGGGTCGAAGAATGGCATCTTCAAATCAAGCTACTTCTACGAGATGGGACGCACGGTGGCGGGCTGGGATCCGAATGGACTCGGGGGACCACCCTCTTCGCCGGGGTATCCGGATGGGAATCCAAATTTGCCGTATTTTAGATTTCATGGCGCGGATATGCCGTGGGTGTTTGGAGCGTTTAATACGGGGTTGGAGTTTAGAGATGAGGAGGATTGGTGGAGTGTGCAACTGAGTGTGAGTTATTTTGGGGCGTTTGTTCGGACTGGGAATCCGAATCCTGATGAAGGGTTCTTGAAGAGTAGAGGATATGCGACGGTGCAGAAGGGGGTTAGGGAGGTGGGCAAGTGGAAAGAGGTAGGTGTGGGTGGGGAGAAGGGGAGTATGATGGTGATTGATTGGCCGGGGAAGGTGGAGGAGTTTGCGGATTTGGAACAGTGTGATTGGTTGGGGTATCCGGTGGATTATTATGTGAAGGGGGGGATTTAGTTGATTTGTTCATATTTTGGATTGGAATTGGAAGGGGTTGAAGATTAAACTCATGTGATGTTGTATCATATTACGTGCTCTTGCATTTGTACATATTCTGGCATCTTTCAAACCAACCTGATAGTTTTCCTCTCCCATCCCACCTCATCGAATTTCTCCTGTATTAACGCTTCATCGATAGAATTCTTCTCATAACTCGTAAAACTCAATCTCAACAGTCCCACCCTCTCATAAATTAAAATTCCAGCATCCCCACTAATTTCTTCTCTCTGTGCAGTAACACTTTCATCTGTATTGTCATTACCCCTCCCCATCACCTCCCTCCTATCCACCATCCTCAAAACCAACATACCCGCACACCTACTCACTTTCCACGGATCCGCATCTCCCGACTCAACATCCAGATCTCCCGATAAGTACATCGCGAAGTAATGATCCTTCCTCTTTTCAAATTCTTGCATTCCAGTTTCTTGCACCGCATCACTTCTGGGCCCACAGCATTTACAATCGAAGATGGGTGATTGGTCGAGCACGAGATTGATCATGTATTTGGGGACTTCGGGCTGGAAGTACTCGCATAGGTGGAGGATGCTTGTGAGGGACCCTTCGAGGGTGAGCGAAGAACACGGGGGAAGAGGATTTGAGACGGGGAGGGAAGATGATGGATGGGAGGCCGAGTCATCATGTGAAAGAAGTTGAGGAGTGTATTTATCGATCCACGATGGATGGGCAGAGCGTATATGCAGGATGGAAGGGGGATAGCTCGTGTACATGTGGGATATCGATCCGTGTACGCTCTCCCAACTCCAGCTTGGCGCACGGGCGTCACGATTTGGAGTCAGCAGTGCATTTACGCGGCCCCATGCAAGTCCGTATGCGATATTTCTGGTGAAGATGCCAGAGAGGTTTGTGCCGAATGTGCCGTTATCCATGATTTTTGTGATGAGCGAGAGGGCTGTGGATTTATCGCGTTGAGAGGGAAAGGTGGTGCTGGAGATGGTGTCGATGATTTGGTACCAGACTTCTAGTCTCTGTGCATATTTGCTGAGATTTGACGTCTGAGTATCATTATTCTCTTGTGTACTGGGTTGTGAGATACTTCTGGCTTCGCGAGATAGATATTCTTGAATGTAAGGCTGCATGAGATTTTTCTGATACGTTCCTCTGATCATCCCACTCCCATATTGCTTATCTTCCACATTCGCCGCTTCGAATTTCCACCCAGAAGCGCACTCCCAAATCAATTGACGTTTAGTGAAATGCAGAACTCTCGGTGCGAGGACTCGTTCCATGAATGCCCAGCCAGATTTCGACAGAGGAGAGGAATCGAGATCGGCGTGGTTGCGAAGACAGCTCAAACGGAGGTAACGGTCTCTGTGGATACCAAGGGGGGGAGAATTGAAAATTACTCGAGGTTGAAGTAATCCATCTGTGGGAGACTGTACATTATCGGCGGAAAAAAGGAGAGTTGCTTGGGCGAAGATTGATATCAGATCGAGGGGATCGTCTGACACGTGACAGAGAGCGGCGATATAGATGCATTCATATCCTAGGCGTCGGGTAATAGCGAATGCATCTGTGAAGGCTTTAGGAAGCGAACTTGTATCTAAAGACTTTCCTTTTGTTTCTAAGATGGAGAGATTTTCAACCCTGGGATCTACCCTGGGGTCTTTCGTCTCCACGAATGAACGAGTGCTCAATGCGAGATAGTCTATAGATGCTAACCCAGAAGTTTCAATAAGCACCGGGGCTACTCCAATATCACTTGATAACCTAATAAGTCTCTGAGGTAAACCCTCAACCCGCCGTATCGACCGACAAATCTCATGATCCATCCCACAATCCATGATCCATTTCACAAGCCCATCAAGCCCATCTTCAGCATTCACACTAACCGGAACATTCTTCACCCGATCAACAGGCAAGCCTTTCTCCTCCTGATTAGCAAACCGTCCTCCACCCAATCCCCCCTCATAATCCTCTCCCGCACAAATATCAAACCGCATATCCATGCTCCCCCACCTCTTTTGCTCCTGTCTATTCACATCCCTCACATCCAAACCATGCATATACAGAAAAATAATCTTATCCTTCAACTCCTCTCGCGAATGCGCGTAGCGGGATGAATGATGAAGAATCGTTACGAAATAGAGACATCCTTCACAATGACTCGAAGAAGTACCTGGATCAGTAACCCGACGACGTTTCTCCAGCAGGGAATCATACGAACCGAGTCGGATATCGGCATGCGAGTCTGAGAGATCGATCGCAGTGCATTGGGGACAGAGAGACATTGTGGTTTTGGTATTTGTGAGGATGGTTGGCGCGGATGGGATGGGATGGATGGGCTATTGATGATGTGGTTTTTGAGAGCGTGAGGCGTCGGGCTTACGTTGGCGCGGCTTTATGGATGGGATGTTGTTTACTTGGAATGGGGGAGGGGAAGAGTAGACTCGCTTATATTGAGCAATCAGATTATTGTAATCTTGTGCACTTTATTGACAGGTGGTGTGATGATATTTATTCTGTTGTAGAAAATCAAAGCGGAGCCATTATAGTCTTGACATTTTTATGGAAGACTGGTTGTCCAGGAAGAGAGAAGTTTCTAAGAAGATTTAACATCACAGACCATTGAGATGTTTATTCCTCGCATTCTAAGAGGTCATAATCCTCGTGATTGCATGAGGAATGCGACAATGCTATTGCTCATATGTTGCATTTTACGGATTCATCATACTCATAACTCAAAAAGTAATCCGTTCCCCTTTTGAAAAATGTCTTTCCTAAAGATATACTCTGTACTGTGAGCCTGATATTTCCTAGTCGACCACTAACGAGAGCCGTCTATTATTTATGATTGTTAGTCAGGAACGCTCAGGGGTAAATAGGTCTAACCATATAAAGTCAAGTGAGGGGCCCCTGCGCACCTATCTTCACGTGGTTGAGTTGCAATCATTCTCTTGGCAAGTCGCTGCCATTTCCACAACTATTTTCCGCTGAGGAAAAAACTATTGAACTATCGCCTAGTCGAGCCAGTCTCGATGGGAGGACAGGAAGCGTGATAGCCTTCCCAAGTTCGGGAAGTATATGCACACATGCTCCAGTGATGATTTCTTCACAGTACCATGCTCCAGTCATATGAAACTTTGCGTCTGTCAAAATTGACGGTCAACGCACGATACCGATATGCCTCTCTCATCATTGACAGTAGCGTCTAGAACGAACTTGGGTCTAGTAGCGTGCTAGAGTGCCTCCGCCATTATAGTACGGACTTTACTTACCCCCAGCTTTCCCGGGAAAGTTCCTGTCCTTTTTGGGAAGCAGAATCGCTCGTTTCTATTTTCACTGTAGCTTGGATAGTATTTTTAGTCCACTCACTTCACTTCCTGAAGCTTTTGTCTGCAAAATTTTCCTATCCATCCGCCTTGTCAGTGCACGCTTGATCATACCCACGGGCTGCTAGTGTGGCCTTTGTAGTATGTTCCCAGATTCAGACAGCTAGCTGTAGCTTGACAGACATAAATGGCAATTGAGTTCTTCAAATCTTGAAGTGTAATAGACTACACGTACAGTAGTAGAGCAAACTAAGATGAACCCACTCGTCAAATCATTCTCTATCAGGCATACGACGTCTGGCCAATTTGAGGATGAAAAGCTTCAATTGGAGGAGGATGTTTGCGATATGGGCTTCAATCATTTCCACATTCAAGTTATTGGATTTCCGAGAAATCCATCGGGGCGCCCATTCTATGGCTTCTGTTCACCCGCACGTTACTGCTGAAGTTTATTTCTGACTATCGATATGTTTTGAGGGGAAAATGGATGATAGCATCGAGCCTGGGCGGCAGGAAGGTGAAAGAGTTTTGAGATTGGCGAGAGACGTGTGGCGTATTGCTATCTATCACAGCGACCAGAAAAATCCTTTATATTGATGCTTCAACCCAGCCGAATCTTTTTCCATCATACATACTTTCATGTACATTCTCTAGATCACCCATCAAATTTTCTTTCTATCCAATATGCGGTCTTCCTTGATAACAGTTGCTGCCCTAATGGATGTGACTTTTGCAAGTCCAGTCCCCCAAGACATCGATTTTGCTATGGTCGAAGCTGCTCCTGATCCAGTCACTACTGGTCCTCCTGTTGGTGTAACTGCTCAATCTGTCACTTATGATGCTTCGACCGCAATCGTTGCTGCCACTCAAGCTGTTGCATCTCAATCTGTAGCAATTAGCGATGCTGCAAATGCCTCCAAGGTTAAGGGAACAGCATGTCAGGCCCAGCCAGCCGGTGCTACTGGAGCTCCAGCATACGCTTCTGATTCTCCATCTACTTTTTTAGCCAATCCTGGATTCTCTGATGCTGCCTCCGCTGCTTCTACTCCAGCTGGATACACGCAATCTTTCCAGAACCTCAAGGCGTCCAACAAGTAAGTATTAGAATTCATAATACCCGAGAAAGAACCTGACAGTCGCCTAGTGCTTATGGGTATATGGGTTTCACTACTCTTTGAAAATTATGATTCGGAATTGTGTGCATCGAAATGTTCGGCTATCAACAGATGTATGGCCTTCAACCTTTGTAAGTTTACATGTCTAATTCAAAAGAATACTTGCAGCCACGTACTAACGTGTATGTAGACTTTGAGCGTGGTCCAATTGTCGAACCTGGAGCATCGTGCGAGGATCCTCCAAGTATTACAATGATCAAATGTGTGTTCTGGGGTGGCCCAGTTTCTACCGAAAATGCCATAAACTCTGGATAATACAGAGATGACTTTCAAGTTGTGAGTGCTGGATCCAATGGATATACTAATAATAGCATTGCCCCTATCCCCGGTTATGGAAATGCACAATATCTAGGAAATGCTGCCATCAATGCGCCATATGATTCACAAGGGTTAGTGATAAGATGAAATATCTCTATTTACAATTCTCACAATTGTCGCTGACATTTTCAATAGATGCAATACTTACATGGGGTCAACAATCTTCTCTACCGGTCCCTTCGATGCATCTCTCTGTGCTGCTTATTGTAGCGCACAGTCAAAATACAACCTTGAGCACCCTCCATCTGATGGAAGTCCAGTAAAGACTTGTCAATTTTTCAATACTTATCTCCTTTATGTCAAGGATCTTTCTCACACACAAGGCCAATATTGTGCCATCTACTCCAAGGCATGGGATTCTAGCTACGCAACCAATGTTGGACAGTACCGTGGATCTGATCATTATCTCATTGGGCTGTCATATACCTACACCAACGCAACCAACCCAGGATTGACATCTGGAGCTAAGACATGCGCTGTTGCTCAAGCGTCGGTCGAGATCTCCTACTCATCTCTCCAACCTTATTGCAGCACCCTGCTCGGTTTTGCAGCTGATACTGTCACTGCATCAACTACCATCACTTCGATATTTACATCGACTGTGGTCTCCCAAACTACTACTACTGTAGCCAATAATCCTCTTCCGAAAAGAAGCGACGTCCCAGTGCATCTAGTAAACGGTACTCCTCTTATACCTTCCACGGCTGCCAATAGCACCGTCACTCCAGCAAAACGCTCAGTTGCTGCTACGCCAACCGGGCTTACCAAATACCCTGGCACTGCTATCTCATCCGCATGCTCCGCACAGGCTACCAAACCAACTATTGCCGTTACCGTCTACGTAACTGACTACGTCTCAACATCCACTTCAACCACCACCACCTCTACTACCACCACTACGGCTAGTGCTACCCCATCCTTTGTCATTGCCGCTGACACCGAGAAATCCCAATACGTAACTTACGAAGACTATTTTGGTTGGAAAATCCTGAAAGTATCTCCCATCACCGCAAGCTCCGCAGCCAAATTCTATCTCGACGGCAAATACCCCTACTCATCAGACAAAACCCGCGTCGCCGATACCGACGGCGCTGGTACTGGCGCCACATCACATATTTTCATGGACACACTTAGCTATGCCGCAGATTTTCCACTGATACAATGTACGTTGGGCACGTATGATGCATCGGTTGGTGGGTATCCTCTATCGTATATCGGAGGGGCGTCTGCTCCCCGTCCCGTCCTCCAAGTTGGCGATTCGAGCAGATTCGTACTGGCTAATAAGTTGGGAACGAATAATTACATCCCCTCTTCGTTTGCTACTCCGGCTTGAGCGAGCAAGAGAGAATGCGCGAATGAGCATGAAGATGTAGAGATGATGTCGTTAATGAGGAGGAGAGTGGATTTATTTCTTGCAGTGGTTTGGTGCTGATTTTTAATTATTTTTATTCATGTATTCAGATATGGGGGCTGTAACCTAGTCACAGCAATTCCCTTCCATTGCTGGACTGCAGTTCAGACTATTCGAACCCCCACAACTTATTGGTTCCCAATTCAAATACAAAGTTTTTCTCAAATGCAAAAACTCATATGATAAACTACTCATTGAAGTGAATGTATCCACTTGTATATCGATTCCCAACCCAGTTCATGCCTTCCAGACACACCCTTAAACGCCCATGATGCGGAATGCAGCTCCATATATTACAACATCTTTAATTCTTCTCTCTCGCTTCCAAAATTGTCTTATTCAATTTATGATCCCCCGCATTCCGTACCCTTTTCCCGATAGTAGGTCCTAGAAACTCTTCAAGCTGTTTTCCTTCGTCGTCATCTAAATCCATCATCCCATTCATTCCATTGCCATTTGTACCGTTTGTACCATTCGTGAGTGTTTCAGTTTTTTCAGAGAGGCTCATAACCGCTTTCATGATTACCGCGACTAACATCTGTATCTCCTTATCATCGCCAGTCCTGTCAGTTCTCAACTTGTTCAGCACATAATCGAATGCACCCAAGTTTGGTAGAATAAGAGCTCTGACACCATCGGGGCCACCAATTGCCAAAAGCCCACTGATAGCTCCATAATATTCTCCTGGAGAGCGTGTTGGATCTAGGAAGAATTTCAGACACGATCTTGCTAACCTTGCTCTAAGCTGTGCGTTTGATTCCGTGTAATTTTTTGAGATAATTCCAATGAGAGATGCGGCCGTGTCTCGCAATTGGTATTTTTCTTTCAACTCTTCTGGAGTCCCGGTGCCAAGTTTACGACCGACGAGACATGTAAGAATAGGTGGGCAAAGACTTGATATGTAAGGATTGACAAATAGGGTTGTGTTTGATATAAGGGCATGGGCCAATTTCAACATTGTTTGTAATACGAAGAGATTGCTCAAAGAATGAGTGACCTTCTCAGCAATGAAATGAACAAAATATGGAACCAGTTGTTGAAGACCTGGATCCGATTTCACACTTTCCAAAGCGGATTCTCGCAATGTTACGACTTCTGGATCGTCGTCATCATCAAGAATAGCTTCGCGTATCTTGTCGAAGAAAAGTATCAATTCTTTCGACACAATATGTTTAACTAAAGGCTTGACCGTAACATTATCGTTACCAGCTAGTGCTCCAAGATTGGGATTTGCACCAGGACCTTTAGGCACGAGGTCATTTGCACGAGCTTCTGCTGTTGTGGGGTTTTGTGGAATTGACGGTTGAACGCCTTCAACCGCAAGCCAATGTGCTGTTTTCATTAGCATCATGCCATACCTAATCTTTCCATATTTTCTTACCAGTAAACGACATATCTCTGGGAACCTTTGGTAAAGGCGCATTGATAAGTTTCTCAAAATCTACTTCCTCATCCTCAATATAAAAGAGCGGTTGGCCAGGACCTAAGCTTGCCTCTCCAAATCTCAATGGTCTTGTAGATTCGTAGCCATAAAGTGGCTCAACGTCCAATACTTTGAGCGCTTGTGAAATATCCTGTGTGCCTAACACTGTTCTTTTTCCTTGATGCATAAATCGCATTGCTTCGACAATGACCTGGCCGACTCGGTATTCAACTTCTTGCGACAATGCCCTCACTGCCTCTTCGCCCAATTGTGAGATACCGACAGATTCGGCAACATCGCGAACGTTGTCCGGGTTCCATACTAACTTAGGATCCGCCATATTGATCAAATGAGTTTTGGAGCTTTTGTGGAAGAGGGGGGTTGGACGCCGACTTTTATTGAGTGGTGGATTTATTAGAACTGGTGGTAGAATAATGGGTACCTATAGCTGGAAGGATGGGGCTGTAGAGCATATGGAGAAGAAACCGGAAGGCAGTTCAGATGCTAACATCTGTACGAATAATTATTGTGGTCGGCGCATTCGTTGATACGGCTCGTGGAATATTCTTTGATAGGTACTTGTCGTTCGAATAGATTGTCGGAGCTAGAGTGCAAGGCTGACCTCTTTCGCGAGGCTACTGCGTACCCAATCGATTTTACCTATTCCTTGCAATAATTCACTTCACCTCATTGCACCAGTAATTTGCAATATCTTAGGTTACATCAAAGTTGGAACTGTTCTTCAATAGATTTCTATTTGATTTCATTCAAGGTAGAGGGAAGAGTATATTTGCGGAAAAGACACCCCCACATCGCTCCCCAGGTCGCGTCGTGCAACACGTACCCCGCTGCCCCTGTCTTCACCCATCCATTAAATTGATTGACAGTTCCAAAATCTGCATTTCTCTTTTTTTGGTACATATCCTGCAATATGACAACTACACAAATAGATCCCTATCCATATCGCGAGTCTGCAAGCCCAATCTCCCGCGGCTCATTCATATTGATCGAAGGACTCGACCGAGCTGGGAAAACGACCCAAGTAAAGAAGTTATGTGATAAACTATATGCCTCTGGACGAAATGTCAAGCTTATGCGATTTCCTGGTATGTACTATGTCAATAATTTACACCTCTAGCAATTCATTCCTAGATCATCACCCCCCTGATCAAAGGGAAGCCTCCAAGCTCATAATCTAAGACAGAACAACCTCAATTGGTCAACAGATAAATTCCTACCTACAATCCTCCACTGCTCTCCCTGATCAGTCAATACATCTTCTTTTCTCGGCAAACCGATGGGAGAAAGCCCAAGAAATTCGAGATTTGATTGCCCAAGGGTATACAATCGTTTGCGATCGTTATTACTATTCTGGAATGATTTACACATCCTCCAAATATTCAATCGATTCTCCAAATCATCTTTCCCTTGAATGGTGCAAAAATCCTGAAATAGGACTGCCGATGCCAGATAGAGTGATATTCTTGGATTTAGAGCCCGAGGAAGCGGAAAAGCGAGGCGGGTACGGAGACGAGAAGTACGAAACGAGAGAAATGCAGAGAAGAGTCAGGAGTGGATTCCTGACATTGCAAGATTCAGCGCTCCCAGGATTCGAGCATGAGCGACGCATAATGAAGGCAATCGATGCGGGTAATGGCCTAGATGAGGTTGCGGAGAAGATATGGGATGCCGTGAAGGATTTGGTAGAACAGATAGAAAAAGGGAAGTGTGGAGAGCTAGGTGTTGTTCGATGATGAGGATAAAAAAGTGGAGAACAAGTAACAAATGATGGAACGAATGCATTCGCATTAAAAACAATAAATGTAGACAGTGATGAGAAGCATTTGAACGAACATACTGGTAAATTGCCAGTGTAGGTTCCTTCCGACTTGTATTTCTTGATTTGAAGGTCAAAGACCTAGGATAGATAAATATCCAGAATAGACGTAAATGGCGTTAAGACCAAAGAATGAACGCCCTCCCATGATGGTGTTGAAGACCACTGTACCTCTTTCCCAAACGCCTAGTTATGCAAAATGCAAATGAATGTGCCACCCTCTTCCCATCTATCTATCTTCTATTCAAACCCACCAAACTGAAAAATTCATTTCTAGTCTTCTCTCTCTTCTCTATGCAGCCCAAAACACAACTTGTAATGGTCGTAGCACTTGTTTTCTCAACTCCTCGCATAACCATACATAAATGGCTCGATTCCATGACAACTGCTACACCTTGTGGTTTAAGAATCTCCATCACAGCATGCGCGACGTCTTTTGTAAGTCTCTCTTGAATTTGCAGTCTGCGTGAGAACATGTCTGCAATTCGGGGCAACTTCGAGATACCGATAACATTTCGATCCGGAATATAGCCAATATGCATCTATATTTCGTAAGAATTAGCCTCCATTGCTTTCAGCATTCTGCTAAGAGTAAACATACCTTTCCTGTAAACGGAACCATGTGATGTTCGCACATACTGAAGACCTCAATATCTTTAACAATGACCAATTCGTTGTGATCCTCATGGAAAATTGCATCATTGACAATATCCCTAACATTTTCCTGATATCCTTTTGTGAGATACAACATTGCTTTCGCATAACGTTCTGGTGTGGCCAAAAGACCTTCCCGATCCGGATCTTCACCAATGCATTCGAGAATTGTGCGAACTGCGCCGGTCAATTTTGTCATTCGGATGGCTGCTTGTTCTGGGGATTCATCAAGACGTTCTCGTGCGCCTTTACCTGAAACGAAGTTAGATTTGTGAGCGAAAGAAAACCCGATGTTCCTGCCATTTGATGACATGACACAAATCAAAATATGACGACATACTAGGACGGCTCAAGCCATCAAAATCGATGACTGGACTTGGACTTCTCGAAACTTCAATTGGAGTCTCCTCTGGAGTATCTGTAACCGCCTCATCTCTTGGATCTCTGGCAGGTTTGGTGCTGACGCTGTGTCTCCTATGTCCATGACCATTGGCCTTTGACTTCTTCTTCTTCTTCTTGCTTATTTCCCCGCCTTCCCCATGATTTTCCAATTTGCGTTTGGAGCTTGCGCCATTGAATTCTCTATTCTCCTTCTCTGCTTCCTCCTTGTTCCCCTCTAGATTGGAGAATTGTACCATTGTGAAATATTAGGAATTGAATGGAGATTTATTATGCTTTATTGTATTTGATAAGGCGGAAAAAAAAGTCAATAATAATATGTGTAAATGGGGGTTAATTGTAATCAAAGAAAATTTACCCTTGAGAGATTAGGTATTGTTCTCCGAGATAGGCTCGATTGGCTATCTGAGGTGACGCTAATCACTATCTAGTAATTTTTGATGCAGCTTGTTAGAGCACAGATACCTGTAAGACAAACGCTGTTCAGCCTTGTGTGAATTGACATGCTACCTCACCAATCTTACTAAAAGGAACAACGGAAATGTCTTATTAGATACCCAGTAATCAGGTCTCACTCTTATTAATACCTACGTTTATAATATCTCCATTCTCGAAGGATTCGTATACTTTCAGGAAAATCTACACAACTCCAACTATTTTTCTGTGTATAACAAGCAGGACTTGCCAAATTTACGGCACCGATAAGAGCTTCAGTCCCTACGGCTATTCACGACTTATCAATTTAGCACTGATTATTAGCTCCAGAATTCAAGTGCGCCGGTCAATATGGCGTCTCCACCGGCACCGACAGAATTTCCTCACAATTCCCTGTCCCTCACAATACCTTCTAGCCCATTGCCACTACCTACAACTACGGCATCGCACACACGTCGAGCTTCCGAAGTCATATCGATAAAACGTCGGAAAGCAAGTATGATATCTACTACCTCAACGCACTCTGCGCATCCTTTGCGCCAAACTTCATTCCCTCCCGAATCCGCTGTTTACACACCTGGCTATGAACGATCACCGAGTGTTGATACTATGTCTCTTGTCAGTGGAAGTGTCGCAGGTGGCCAATCAAAAAGAAAACGCGCAAAGAAATCGAAGGGTGGAAAGAGTGATTTTGAGGGATCCAATGTAGGCGTGGGGAAATCCGATGGACCTGCCTCGAAGAAACGACGAACATCCAACGGCAATATCGAAGAAGAGGAAGAAGATGACAACAATGTGGATCAAACAATGACATCGATGACTTCTAGTATAGAAGAAAAGCAGAGGGACATTCAACGAAGAGCTTTATTGGCAAACCATTTGGATCCAGAACAATTCGAGCGTTATACCGCTATGCGAGCCGTAAAATTTCCTGATGCCACCGTTAGGAGAATTGTTAATCAGACTTTGTCGCAAAGTGTACCGGGCACTGTCATTTTAGCGGTTAAGAGTGTAGCCAAACAGTTTGTTGGAGAGTTGGTTGAGAATGCAAGAAAGGTACAGGACCAATGGATCGAAGCTGGAGAACCAAATTCTGGATTGATCGTGCCTCCAGCAGAGAATACGGCTATGGAGAATGGGGAAGATAATGCCAGCCAAATAAACGTACCCAAGGAAACGAGAAGAGCACCTTTGCAGCCGGATCATTTGAGGGAGGCATTGAGAAGGCTGAGAGAGGGCAATGAAGATGGATTGGCTGGACAGCTGAATCTATGGCAATTGCAACAGCACAGTGGGGTTGAGAGATTCGGTTCTAGAGTCAGGGGAAAAAGGCTGTTCAAATAAGAGGGTGTGCGTATACGACTGAGAGCTTTCATCATGCATTTTAGCGATATGGAGTTGGGGTTTCAGGGAGTTTAGCCAGGTGGCATTTATTGGAGTTATGGATGAAATTTCTCATCTAGACGGATTACAAAGATAGACCGTGAAAACCAAAATCCAATACAACATTCTACTAATCAAGTACAACAATCACAGAAACTGCTGTTATGGCTTGTGAATTCTCGATTCTCTTTCCGAGTCGATGCGATGTAGCAACGAGCAAGATGTGAGGTACTGATGGAGTAGGTATGATCTCAATATCTGGTCCAATACTTCCCTTCGTTGCCATTGCGATTTGCAAGTACTTTCAGCCTTACAACCAAGTGGTATGCTGAGTGAAGTGCCAATAAAGATTGTGGGATTCATTGAAAGAATGTTAGAAATTCAACGTAGTTTATCGATTAACAAGTTAATCACAGCTTCGAGATACAGCAACCTCTCTTTTCTATTCTGCCCCTCCACCCGATTCGCGTAACTCACCAACGAGATTTGAGGCATGAGAGTATCGTCCACAGAATTCTTGACCAGAAGATCAATTTGCAAAAGATACGATAACCACTGACGTAAACAATTCACGCCAACTTCCTGGGCTATAGATTTCCGCTCTTGAAGAAGATATATGAAGGCAACTAATCGATTCCTGTACAGCAATTCATCCCACCGTTCCTTGAAGTTAGTGGATACTTGGTGGAAGCTTTGCGTCACATATGAACAGTTAATATTTGACTGTAGGAAGCTCATTCAGTAATGAATGTACTATCATTCATAGTGAATGTCTTGCTAGGGATCGTGTTTATAAGCCTGTGATCTTGCCCCAAAAGATCCATAAAAAACGTTGTGTATCTCGACTGGTCATATATCACCGTCATTTGTTGCATATCTGAGTCTCGGATGATTGCTTTCATGTTTTCATAAAATTTCAATGGAGCACCAATTCCCATGGCTTGCATCTGCAGATTAATTCAGTCACATGAAGATAAGAGTCTTATCTCAGATCCTATCAAGATGGGACTGGAAGCAACTTCCCTTTTGAGGTTTGAATGCGTAAAGGTATCCGTAAGTGAATTGAAGGGCGTAATTCAAAGGTACCCCGCTCAATGAAAAGATGCATTCACCCGGGAGAGTAGTAAAGTATTTTAGGACCTTAAGGCTAGCAAGTTGTTCTTCAATAAGCAAGTCTTACAATCTATTTTGAAAAAACATCAGTTACTAAGATCCATCAAAGACAAGATACGACCCCTCGCAAAGCCCTTTCCTCACCCCGCGCCAATTCATAACACTCGATCCAGAATCGCCTTCTTCAGTATGGCGACCAAAGAAAAGGAATTGGCAACGAATGATCTGAAAGGTCTAGGTGGAACGACCGATCTATCACCAACCCCAGAGCCTCATCATGAAATCAATGCTTGGTCTGGTCCAGGACAAGCAGCATTTGATTTCCGCAGTAAGAGCTTCACTCACTCTGCTGAAAATTCTACTGATATCTTTTTCAGGCGATGTGATGACTACTCCAACCAAATCCATGCTTACAGCCATCCAAAATACTACCCTCTTTGATGATGTCTTCGCTGAAGACCCAACAACCAATTCGCTTGAATCTTATCTTGCAGAAATTACTGAGCATGAGTCTGCCATTTTTGTTCTCTCCGGTACCATGGGCAACCAAATTGCTCTCCGTTCTCACCTTGTTCAACCTCCCTACTCTGTACTCTGTGATCATCGAGCCCACATTCTTGAGTGGGAAGCCGGCGGTACTGCATCTTTGTGCGGGGCTCTTGTGAAGGGAGTAGTGCCTAGCAATGGCGTTTACTTGACGTTAAAGGACATAGAGAAATCTGTTACTATTAGTGATGACATACACACATGTCCGACAAGGGTTATTAGTTTGGAGAATACATTGGGTGGAACAATCATGCCACTCGAAGAGGTTAGGGCGATTTCAGGATTTGCCAGGAAGCATGGCATCAAATTACATATGGACGGAGCTAGAATTTGGGAAGCTGTTGTTGCTGGAGCGGGATCACTGACAGATTTCACAAAGGAATGCGATAGTGTTAGCTTATGTTTTAGCAAGGGATTAGGCGCACCGGTCGGAAGTATGTTAGTGGGCAAGAAAGATTTCATCAAGCATGCTAGATGGGTTCGGAAAAGTATTGGAGGGGGACTCCGCCAAGCTGGTGTTTTGACCGCGGCTGCGAGAGTTGCGGTCGATGAAACATTTGGAAAGGGTCCAAATGGAGAAGGGGGTCTCTTGCGCGAAAGTCATAAGACAGCCAAAAGAATCGCGACCTTGTGGGAAGGATTAGGCGGAAAGTTGCAGCAACCAACCGAAACTAACATGGTGTGGCTGGATTTGGCAGATGCAGGTGTTTCGGCGGAAGAATTTCAAGAACTAGGAAAGGAGAAAGGCTTGAAACTTTATGGTGGTCGATTGGTGGTGCATTATCAGATCGGGAACGAGGCGGTGGATAAGTTGGAGGAGATTATGAAGGTTGTTCTGGACAAGAAAGGAAGGGGCACTATTGAAGTTGCGAACAAGAGACGAAAAATCGGAGAGAAGGATTATGGTACTTAGGTGCTGGCCATACATATGAGATGTGGGCAGATACCATTTTCATTACATACTACTCTTCATATACCCAACCCCCGGGCTACCTATGGATGCAGGATAGATAGCTTGCAGCTTAGCTGGGCTAAGGCAGGCGACATCTATATTAGCTAGAGAAGAAAGTTTGACGAAAAATGTTAAAATGAGAATAATGAAAGCCAGAAATTCAATGAAGGATTACCGTTCCAGCTTCTCTCTTCTCTCTTCCTACATCTTCCTCAGCATAACCACAGAATTGTATCGGATGTTTAGCTCTGTTCATGAAAAGGTTGTCCGAGAGACAATGAAGGGATGTGATTTCGGAATTTAAAGATTCGATTGAGAATAACAGAGCATTGCTCTAGCTTCATGATAATACCTACTATGTGAAGAGGGATGCTCATTCGATCGATGAAGGAGGTAGGAATCTGGTTAAAGGTGAGATTATCTAAGATGAGAGGGAAGACAAGAGTGCTTTCCATACTGCATCTCTCATACTTGGACATATCGGAAAAGAACAACTCGTCATCTGCTCAAGGAATGTAGGATTGAGGAATAATTTTTGGATCTTCTGCTTTTCCGAAGGAACCTATTCTTCATACAGAATGGCGTGCAACCACATCTTTGTCATACAGGCAACTTCACTGAGTAGGTTGCGGCGCCGCTAACTATTTCCCTGATCACGTCTATTGGTATACTATTCAGGTACAAAATACAATCTTGTACAAGTCCTCTCTTGAACTGCCCGTTTGTCACTAATTTGAAACATGCTCGAATGTCTACGAGTCCTTCTTCAAGATTATTAAAAGAGTTCAAAGGCACATGTTTGAGAGAATCTGAAGTCTAGCTCCCGCTCAGTGAGCAGGTAAGGGATGTATTACATAGACTAATATTTTTGAACAAGTTCAGGGGAAAGACTAATCTTTCGGTTCAAGGCAAATGTCCGGTTCATATCGAGTTATTAAAAGAAGTAGGTAGCTGAGATTTCGCTATGATTAAATTCAGATTATGACCATGCTACTCCTTCTTTCTGATGTAAATCGAGGACAAATCAATATTTAAGTGTGGAAACCGTTGTGATACTTGCTCCAAAAGTAAATGCTGTTACAGGAATAGTAATATGAATTGCTTCGTTTTATATGAAGAGTGGCTTTTGCTACGCAAGCGGGCATTTAGGAAAATCCTTATTGATATATGGATCTCCTCAGATAATCAAGGTGATACAGCAACAGAGTATCAGACAACGGAATATCAGACTTGAGTGATGATAGTGTGTACTTACTAGATAGATACCTATATGCAAGGTCGATCGAGCATCAGTTGATATATTCCGTTCCGAAAATGGGCGAGCTAACTTGATTGAGCGTTAGCGTTATTATTGCCCAAAAGCCTCGGCCCCAGAATTGATCGGTATAGATTGCTTCTCAAGTGAATAAGAGCTCTGAGGACTATTGTAGATTTTAATTTTATTTAATTATTCGATTCAAAGCATATTGTTAAGCAAAATAGGGAGAACTGAAAGAAGGGAGAGAGCCAGCTGTCAAATACGACAACTAATAAAAGTAGCTATCTAGCTAAAGCTACCTATCCCATACCGCAACATTTACGAATTCACGAAATATTTGATTTAAAATGTCAATCGCAACAAGCTCTTCGAACAGTGCAATGGGGCTCCCATTGAAAAACAAGAAACGAAAGAGAAGACATCAAAATAAACCGGCCATCTCTGCGAGATTGATTCTGGATGAGCATGTGAAAGGGGATATCGGAGTCATTTCTGGGGATTTGGCAAAAGATCTGTGTCTAGGACAGAGCGGTGTACCTGATGATACAGTTCATTACATTGCGATCTCTCCTTGTAGTACCTCAACAGCAGTCGAAGACTCGACATGGACTGTTGTTCCTGTTCGGTCCTCGAACAACTTGGCAACTTCCACTGTGCAATTCTCACCCGAAAACCCGACTTTACAAGCATTCGCGGAAACCTTGCAGAGGGTCGCGCCTTCCAAATTATCGAGCAATAGTCGAAGCGGCATTGAGATACGCGTCCTGGACATAGTACCTTTACCCTTAGAGACAGTGTTTGTTACGATCGAGGGGGAATCTGCGAAGAGACTGGAGAATGGGGAAGGGACATTTCACGGAGAACATCCGCAGGCGAATGGACATACAAAGTCACTGAGAAATGGAACAAGCCCCGAGGATAAACTGACCAAGGCAATTCGAGAAGCTTTAAGATCGCTAAGAGTTGTGCATACGGGAGATTATGTTCAATTACCTTTGCAACCTCATCCAATCACCCACGTCCCTCCCCCTCCAGCAAAAGTCACCCTTAGCGAGCCTGTAGGACAAGGACTGCTGTCACCAAAAACCAGAATCATCGTCACTCAGACTGGACACCATGCGAAAAGTCCACCGAAACATGCAGCTATTCCATTGAATGGAGGATTAAACCAAGTGACGGAAGAAGATGAGGATACAAGTAATGACCAATTCTATTCCGCTGCGGAGGACAGATACAAGACCGATACTGCTTTTGAAGGAGAATCTGATTATGTCACAGAAACAGACACCGAGATGGAAAGTAGTGCCGACAATGACAGTCTTTCGGATGACTCCATGGAGGATATGATCTCGCTCCAAGTACCCGTATTACCATCCCACAACGCCAGCGGAATCTCGACGATACAGCCTGGATCTCCACAGACAATTATTCCAGGTGGACGAAGAACAAACGGTATTGCTACCCCGGGCTCTGTATTCTCTTCTTTTACTGCTACTACTCGTGCAGGCGGACAAAGTGGAAGATTGTTTAAAACGCAAGGACTAGCAAGACCGCTCTCTGACGAAATGCTGCACCCAAAGCCTAACACTGATGATGATGAGGAGGCAAGAATATTCGTTGATATCAATTCTCTAACTAAAATCGGATGTTTCTCAGGAGACTGGGTGCGGTTGGAAGCAGCTGCAGAACCACCTGCCAATGGCGTTGGGCTTTGGGGACTGGGGAGCTTTGGAGATGCTGAGGAAGAGAAGCCCTGGCGACCTGTGAAGGTTTTTGGTCTACCCGAAAGCTATTCACATCGCCCCATGACCAAAATACCACGTAGCAAACAGGAGGGTCGGAGATTATCGTTCTTTGAATCACAGGTCCAAAAACCAGCAAGCCCACTGGCTTATTTGTCACCTCTACTTCTTGCAAACTTGGAAAACACATCATACTGTCGTATCGCACCTCTGAAACGAGCGCCACAAATAATGAAGACGCCATTAGCTAAGATCAATAGCTTTTCGAATCCCCCAACAGCGAAAGATTTAACTCTTATGAAGATTTCAACCCCTGCTTCAAATGAGCGTACTTTGCAAAATGCTCTATTTGCTGGGCTGAAGAAGTATTTCTCACAGAAGAGGAGAATCGTAAGAAAGGGTGATCTCATTGCTGTTCCAATTGATCAAGGTCTTGGTCGAACTTTACAATCGTCCACTGGTGAAGACCTTGAAATCGATGAAATGTTTTCGCATGCATCATTGGCTGAGGCAGAACCCACTAAATCGGCCAAAACTACTGCTGCGGCTTGGTACAGAATAAGCTATGTCGGTTTGACGAAGGACAGCTCAGAGACCAATGACGAAGACGATATCTGGGGTGGTGTTGCCTCAATTGACGCATCAAATACACGTATGATGCAGTCGGGCAGTGAGAATAGTCGATTACCTGCAACTATGGAGAATTCTTGGGAATATTACCTTGGGCTGAAGTCACTTTCCAAGACTGATCTCGAATCCAGCGCAATACCGGAGGTCAGAAAGCCACATGTCACAACTTTACAACGGCGTTTGAGAGAATTAATCGCCGCAGCTACAAGCCCTAGAGCTATACACCTTAACTTACCACCGCTTGCAATTCTTCTTGTCTCCACGCAACGTAGCATTGGAAAAGCAACATTAGCAGCTAATGCTTGCGCAGATATTGGCTTACATACTTTTAAGCTTGATGCTAAAGATGTTATCAATGAAAGTGGAGGTGGAAGTGATGTGAAGACTGCCGGTTTCCTCGAGGCACGCGCTGAAAGAGCTATGAATTGTGGTCCCGCATTCTGCGCACTCCTCATACGTCACATTGAATGCCTTACTGCTGATAGAATGGTCACTACACTGAAAGATATTCAAAGTGGAACGAGAGTTGTTATTGCAACTACAACCGAGGTAGACAAAATTCCAGATGGTATCCGGGGTTTGTTCACTCACGAGCTCGAAATGACTGCTCCCGATGAGTGGGAGCGGGAGGGAATACTTCGTGCTATTATTGAAGACCAAGCTATTTCTCTAGCACCAGATGTAGATTTTAGCTCTGTCGCTGTAAAAACTGCTGCCCTTGTAGCTGGCGACTTACATGATGTTGTGGATCGAGCTCTGGTGGCGCGTAACTCTCGCATAGAAGCACTCGCAGCTGCATCAACCACCCCTGAAAATATTGTTACAGTTCGCGATATCTTACTTTCTGCTGGGCCAGCAGGTCGTTGCCTTACCAAAGTCGATTTTGATGTTGCAGTAGATTTTGCAAGGAAGAATTTTGCTGATGCGATTGGTGCACCCAAGATTCCAAACGTCGGTTGGGATGATGTTGGTGGCCTGTCGAATGTCAAGGAAGCAGTAATGGAAACCATCCAATTGCCTCTTGAGCGACCTGAACTTTTCGCAAAAGGCATGAAGAAACGATCTGGCATTTTGTTCTACGGCCCTCCTGGAACCGGAAAGACTTTACTGGCAAAGGCCATTGCCACGGAATTCAGTCTCAATTTCTTCAGTGTTAAGGGGCCAGAACTATTGAACATGTACATTGGTGAATCCGAGGCCAATGTTCGGCGAGTCTTCCAGCGTGCACGTGATGCACGACCCTGTGTTGTTTTCTTCGACGAGCTTGATTCTGTGGCACCTAA
The DNA here is from genome assembly GCA_004786245.1 of Botrytis hyacinthi. Taxonomy (NCBI): domain Eukaryota; kingdom Fungi; phylum Ascomycota; class Leotiomycetes; order Helotiales; family Sclerotiniaceae; genus Botrytis; species Botrytis hyacinthi. The sequence goes on from PQXK01000002.1 coordinate 327,842, forward strand.
GAGAGGTAACCAAGGAGACAGTGGTGGAGTGATGGACCGAATTGTATCACAATTATTGGCCGAGCTAGATGGAATGTCCGATGGAGACGACGGTGGTGGAGGTGTCTTTGTTATTGGTGCAACTAACCGACCAGATCTTCTCGACGCAGCCTTGTTGAGACCAGGAAGATTTGACAAGATGTTGTACCTGGGAGTAAGTGATACCCACGAGAAGCAAGAAACTATTCTAGAAGCTTTAACGAGAAAGTAAGTTATCTGACGTTTCCTCACCTTGAATTACACTAACTCAGATAGGTTCACACTTTCTCCTACGCTATCTCTTGCTCGTGTTGCTTCCGGGCTTCCTTTCACATATACAGGTGCCGATTTTTATGCACTTTGTTCAGATGCTATGCTTAAAGCAGTAACTCGCCAGGCATCCTATGTGGATTCACATCTTGCCAAACTCAACTCCGAGCGCGGAAGCGAGGGTAAAGGAAAGGTTTCAACCGCATATTGGTTTGACCACTATGCAAAGGAAGATGATCTTCGCGTAGTTGTACAAGAGGAGGATTTCGAAGCTGCAGGAAGGGAATTAGTTCCCAGTGTTAGTGCTGGAGAGTTGGAGCATTATGCGAGAGTAAGAGGCCAATTCGAGGGTAATAAAGATAAAGACAAGGTTGCTCCAAGACCCAGCTCGTCGAGTAGCTCAAGAAGTTCGAGGAAAGGAAAGGGAAAAGGGAGAGCAGATGTCAAAGGCAAAGGAAAGGCCAAAGATATGGGTGACTGGGATGAGAATGCTGAGGATGGTTATTATAATGGCACTGACGAAGAGCAACTTAATGGTACAATCAGAGTAAAATCCAAGGGAAAGGAATCTGTACAGGGATTGTTCCAAGATGGAAGCATGGAAGATGAAGAGAATCTATATTAATGATGTATAAAGATACAAAAAAGCGTATGCATTTAGAAGGGAAGATAATATATAATCAATATAGGACAGCCAAATATACACCCTCAACCGTAAAGTTCGAACTGAGATCAGAATCAAAGTCTTTCCTAGTCATAAAATACTCTCTGTTTTGTTCTACGTGCTCAGATTACCTGTTGTGAAACTCAACCACTTCACCGAACTCCCCCATACCTTTGAAATCTGATTTCCATTATCATTTCCAAACATCACCCGATGCAAAGAGAGAACTACGAGAGCACTGGCCCCCTGTCAAATTTATGTCAGCCAAGTAAGCTTCATCTCACATGTCAAAACGCCAAACGCCACACAACCTTCGATATCCACTCTCAAGCCACTCATATGCACATATCCATCGGTCAGGCACGGTCCATTGAATTGACACAGTTGGTTCAGAAACATGAATTTCGCGTCGTTTTATAATTGTAAAGGTAACGGTATCGCATTTCCTACTTTCGTTTCATGCGCATCTCTTTCTTTTCGTTTGCGAGGCTATTCTCTGTTTCGATTTGCTGTACCCTGTTCCTTTCTCTCATTTTTTTGCAAGGTATCGTTCGCATTTCTTGGTTTCGATTGGTAAGTTTGATTGTTCGAGTTGGTGTTTGTAGATTACGGGAGACGGAGACAGGGGATTTAAGGATCGTCGATTTCCATGATTTTGAAAGCTCCACTCGAGCGAATATTTTGAATGACTTCGAGGTTCAATTCGAAGAAATTCGAGTACGTGCGATATTCCGCCATGAGCAACGAACCTGAACCTGAACCCGAATCTGCCTATGCCTGCCAAGCCGCGAAGCTCTCCCATATCGACCCCGAGGATGATGATGATGGGGCTGGAACAGCGATGAGAGCGGACTATGTAACGGCAAGGGATACAGTGGTTGTTATGGAGGATGGAGGTCGCTTGCCCGGGCCACCGTTGCAGGAATCGGAGAGGTTGAATGGACTCAGGAGACAGGCAAGGGGTGTTGGTGGTAACATGATTAGTGAAGTCGAAGGGGCGGAAGAGATCGTAAGCGAAGAGAATCGACTGGCAGCGGGCGAGAAAGGGAAAGATTCACATGATGTTGGAGGGAATGGCGGGCAAACATCAGGCCAAGGCTCACTCGAAAAAACTATGCCGCCATCGCAAACGCATCCTTTATTCCCACCTCTGCCATTATACGGCCCGTCGTCAATTACAAGAAATTTACAATGTTGGACATTCAGGACTACCAGTTTTTTCATTACCTGTGCATTTTTGGGAGCTATTGTAATGGGAGCGGGAGTTATGACTGTGCCGGCTATTTTTACTTATATATGGTATAAGGCTACATTCAGGGATCCAGACCGAGAACGTGTATTCTACGAGGAAGAGAAAATACGAAGGAGGAGGAGGAGAAAAGAGGAAAATCGTTGGAAGAAGAAGATGAACCGCCAAAAACTGTCTAAGGAAAAAGTGGATGATATTGAGAGTGATGCGGGGCAAGGGGATTTCATACCGACAGAGGGAGGTAAAGACCCGCTGGTTTGCGATGTAGGATATTATGCACGAAGAGTAGGTCTAGATGTCGAAGAAATAAAAGTTCAGACAGAAGATGGATTTATCATTCTTCTTTGGCACGTATACGATCCAAGCGAATATACGCCCATGACGGCGGAGCAACGAGCGGCTCGGGGACCGGAATTGTTCACTGATCGGGGCCCAAGTCGACCACTTTCTTCGGACTATAATCGCCAATCAAAGTATCCCGTCCTAATGATTCACGGTCTCTTGCAATCATCTGGTGCTTATTGTACCAATGACGACCACTCTCTAGCATTTTATCTATGCAAACAAGGCTATGACGTTTGGCTTGGTAATAATCGATGCGGATTCAAGCCAGAACATACACTTCTTGACTATGCTGATCCTCGCATGTGGGCTTGGAACATTCGGCAGATGGGGGTTCTAGATTTGCCAGCACTTACCTCTCGTGTTCTATCCGAAACTGGCTTCCCCAAATTAGCCCTCATTGGTCACTCCCAAGGCACAACTCAAACGTTTGTAGCGCTCGCGAAAGAGCAACGGCCTGAATTGGGTGAAAAAATCAGCGTGTTTTGTGCATTGGCTCCAGCCGCATATGCGGGACCGCTTATCGACAAGGGCTATTTCAAATTCGTACGCAAGATCTCTCCTTCGTTCTTTCGCATCATCTTTGGCATTCATGCTTTTATTCCGTACATGATGGCCTTCCATAAAATAATACCAGGAAAGATTTTTGGGATTTTAGGATATCATGTTTTCCACATGTTGTTCAAATGGAGTGATGCTAGATGGGATAAAGGAGTCCGAGATCGTTGTTTTCAATTCGCTCCTGTGTATGTAAGTGCAGAGAGTATGAGGTGGTGGCTTGGGATGGACGGCTTTGCAAAACACAAATGTATATTAGCAACGAGAGAGGAGGGTATGCTGGAAGACGAGGAAGATAGATTGGTATGGGGGGATACTCAGAATAATTCGGATAGCAATGACGAGAAGAAGAAGTCGACAGCTAAAGGAAAGAAGGCATCAGGCACATCAAATACACCTGAGAACGAGATGCAACCCGGAGCGGAGTTGATGGGAAACGAAGAAAAGAGAGAACTTAAGAAAATCAGAGCTTGGTATAATGAGCAGGTACCCCCGTTCGCATTATGGGTGTCGGGATCCGACGATTTGGTCGATGGAAGAAAGCTAGTCCGGAGATTCGAGAGAGGAAGAGAACCATGTGTAAAGGTCGTGCATCAGAAGGTGATAGAGGAGTATGAGCACTTGGATGTTATCGTATGTACTACCCACGATTCCCTCACGCTTTTTATTTCTTCCCGCCTCCAACAAATGTTTTCTTTCAAATTCTTGGTGCCCTAAACTAACAGATATAAATTCGATAGTGGGCTGTGGATGTCCTCGAAAAAGTAGGCCGAGAGGTCAAAGAAGTGATTTGGAAGACGTGTTCAGCACCAGACCGAAGCAACTGTCGTGTTCCACTTGGATGTGAACAAGTGGGAGTTTGGGACGGCGTAGAGAGGTCCAATGTTTTTGAAAGCCGCGATTTTTCAGAGAGCAGTCTAGATCAAAGTGACAGTGATCGTACCCTATGAGCACGGGTCGAAGTCTGTTCGAGGATCTATGATAATATTAAGGCGATAGATATCGACGAGAATGCCTCAGGGGGGTGAAGCAACTATTGTATAAAATTCATGACGGCGTTCTCGGTACTGGTGTATAATCATACTAATACAATTTGGATGGATAGAATTGGGAAGGGACGGACGGCGGAATTGTCATTAAGGTCTCTGCTACCTATACTCAAGGACCTCTAGCATAATAATTGATTTAATTAGCGGCATTGTAATAGAAAATGTTTAGTAATGAAGATAATCTCTTTATTTTCCTTTAGTATAATTAGTATTTGTAGTTTGATCTGACGCATGAATATTATATATTCTTGCTTTTTGGGATTTTTAGGGTGTAAATTTCTACTTATGCATGGAATCCAGAGGCGTGCTTTTAGACAGTTGATACTAAGAACAAGGTTAAGATGCTACCAACAGAAGCCCGTGTTATTTTCACAAAGCCTAAGTTAACCACGTATCGAGCATCGGATGATATGTAGATTTGCAAAAACTATAGTACAAAGTTTTCGCCACACTTTATTAGATCTTCCAGAATATTTACCAACCACCTCAACTTTGATATACTTCGAGTCTTGACAGCTTCAAACGCCTAGAGATAAAACAGAAAACTCTGCGATCTAGTTTGCGCTAACGTTTGACGATCTGATTTGTTACTCTTTGCCGCTTGGTGGAGTGATTGATTGATGCTATATAGATCTTGCAGAAGAACTTGAATTGACTGCTGAATGGTGAGGGGAGAATAACCTTAGAGTCATTGGGGCAGTTGATCTAGATGCTTGATATCGGTGCAGCTGAATTTGATCGTGACACGATTATCCATCCCGTGAATCTTGAAGACGCCAAGACATGGTCTCCTATATTTTCTCGCTAAGCATATTCAAGAAACTCATACTGCCGAATACCGTTGTGCCTCCGGAATATTTAGCATCGACGTTTGATATCTACACAATAGGGTTGTCTTCTGATTGCTCAAGGACGATAAATCGATTAAACGTTTCGGAGCTGATTCTCATGCAAAGTGCGACCAGGTTTCTTGAGTAGTCGTAGTTGTCTTCAAACAGGTGGCATTTTAAGTAAGTTAAAGCAGCATGTGCTTCGAATTTGTCGTAAAACTCTGCGCGTTCTATAATGGGTAATCACTTTAATAAATGGAGTCTCGCTTCGCGATAGGCACAGACCACAGACCACATGCAGACATTTTAGCGAGTCTTGAATGCGTGTAACAAATTAGCTGTCACGACCAGCGGCAGCGACATAACCCTAACGGCAACGTATCGTAAGGATGTCTCTCCCAATCTTCAGGGCTCATATATCAATAGGTGACCAATTGAATCATTATAAGATATCAGGCTATTTTATGGTATGGACAACATGAAATCGAGAACTTCGTGGTTATTTTTGTCCTGTCTTTGAGGCGTATGAAGCGGAACACAGTGACTATATAATCGAGCTTGTGTGAAAGAGATTCTATTCCTATTGAAAGCCAAGAGTCTTTTTCATTGAGTAGAAGAAATCTTGTAGTTAAAAATATTAATAAAAAACTCGAAATTGAAATCATACATGGGTATAACTGACTAATTTCAATTCAGATGAATTCGGGTAGAATTCCTCATATGCTGTGCATCTTTACTGGGTTACACATTTTTTAAATAGATTCCTGGAAAGTGCAACATCAAATTGTACCGGAATATCGACGATCTGAGCTAGATAAATCGCATAAAAAGAGGAGAGCAAGGAGAGAGCGAGGAGAGAAAAGGTGGCTATTCAGATAAGGCTAGAGCAAGAAAAATCGATAAAGCCATGGATTTCTCGCAAAATAAGACTATCAGCATATTATCCAAGATCATGCATCATTTCCACCAATATTGTGCACTCTTGTCCCCCTTTTACAGAACTCTTTGAATCATCGCAGATATGTGCAAGGAAATTGTAGAGAGCTTTAAAAGCATAGCACTTGTACTCACTTAAATAACAGATCTTCTATACTCTGGTGAGAAACAAGAAAAGCTAGCCCACTTTCATATAATTTCTTTGCCCAATTATTGCCGTACTGTCCTACTTTCTGCCCATCAGCGCCCGTTATGAACTACTCGTGAATGACTTGATATTACCACGTTCGCTTTCTCTTCTGCTATCACAGGGAAGCCTAACAGTAACTATGAGCACCGGTTCCGCGAGAATCCCTGGAAAATAGGAATGTGGTCGGGCGTTGGCGGTTGTGTGGACTTAGTCGACGCATTGGATGGAAATTGAAAAGCTTGTGTAGTTCTTTGCTTTGTTTCTAGTGGTATGGACTTCTGTTAAAGCCCACTGGTATTGTGCAAGCTCCTTCGACTTCAATCTTGGGAGAAGTAAGATACCGAGTTAGTGAAGGTGAAATACAGTGGGTGATTCGAATAGACATCATACTCACTAAATTGAATGGGACAGTTCAAAGACGAAGCCTGGGGATGAGCATCAGATTGCGCTGCCCAAGCACCGTCAGAGAAGCCTCTGAAATTGGCAGACAACAAAAGTGTTCGGGGAGGGGCAGTTGTGAAATTTGGAAAATATGTCGCATGTGGATAGGGAGTGGGGAGGATGGGAAGAGATTTGAAAAGCTGTGCGAGAAAAAGAAAGAAGACTAACGATGCTCCTTGTAGTTCTGTCAGCGTTGTACTTTTGAAATCTTCTGCCCTCAAAATAGAGCACACTCAGCATTTCACTCCAAATCAGCTTCGAAAATCCCAAAAGCCACCAGTATGGTCAAATAAGAAGGACGGTCGTTTCTATGCAGCCAAATTATTATCATTAGTAACTCAAGGATTAAACACACGGTAAATCCAAAACCCCGATAGCCAGAACCATAAATAAACGCCCCGATATGACAAGCTCAACCCATCTACTCCATTTACATTTCCAGTAACTCCGTTCCCAAGTTTCTTGCCATATATTCGGTTTCGAATTCTAATTAGAAGATTAAGGCAGCTGAAGAACGGAAGTCAGTATGTGGGCTAGATAATAGAGATAGTGGATTTTTTCAGAATTCAATTGTTTTCACACGCACCTATGGCCATGGTATTCTCAAAACACCAATACTCTATCTCTTTTCACTATAGAGTTCGACCCAAAGCATCAATTCTCCCTCCTACCACAAGGGCAATCTGTATATTGCCTGTGATAAGAGTTGTCACGGCAGCCTTGCGTTCTCTCCATAGGAACTCCACTCATTGCGATACCGCTTGTAGAAATACGTCGGGGGGTGAAGCCACAGGAACATTGCTGTAAAGGTCCTGCAGCAGAAGACAGGTATTCGTGGTAGGTGTAGCCACGGCAGCCTTGTGTTCTCTCTATGGGAACTCCACCCATTGCGATATCGCCTGTAGAAATACGTCGGGGGGTGAAGCCACAGGAACATTGCTGCAAAGGTCCTGCAGCAGAAGACAGGTATTCGTGGTAGGTGTAGCCACGGCAGCCTTGTGTTCTCTCCATGGGAACTCCACCCATTGCGATACCGCCCGTAGAAATACGTCGGGGAGTGAAGCCACAGGAACATTGCTGCAAAGGTCCTGCAGCAGAAGACAGGTATTCGTAATAAATATAGCCACAGCAGCCTTGTGTTCTCTCCATAGGAACTCCACCCATTGCGATACCGCCCGTAGAAATACATCGGGGAGTGAAGCCACAGGAACATTACTGCAAAGGTCCTGCAGTAGAAGACAGGTATTCGTAGTAGTTGGTGCCACGACAGGCTGTGGTTCTCTCCATTGGAACACTGCCGACCGAACTACCACTCACTGAATCACCTCTGCCGTGCGTGACACCAGTACCTTGGTGTTGCGAGTCGGCAGTAAAACCCGAAGAATTACCGTCATTATCTGCGAAACCTTGTTGAATTATGGATGGACGTGGGGACTACGGACACAGGCTGTTAGTAATCATCTCAAACATCTTCAGGGTTACCGAGATCCAGGCTCTACACTTCTCAGCGACACTAGGAATGCCAAAGATTCAATAACTTTGTTTGTCGGAGATGAAATTTTCAGAAGTGCAAAGTGTAAGAATCAATTGTACTTACAGGTGGTGTAGATGATTCGTCCCTTTGATTGTTGCCGTTTTCATCCATCATTATTGTTGTCGACTTGTTGTTTTTACTGTCGTGATTGATAGGTGTCATTATTTTTCAGTGTTCCGAGAAATTAAAAATGTATCAGTTACGTAGAAGCAGAAAAAATTCGCCAAGAGGAAAGAAAGCTAATGCGACTAAGTTATAGTACTAGAGATTTAAGTCGTAAAGTCACATGAGCTCTCTAGATTCGAATAATTGAAGATACTAGACACCGGAAGGATACAAACGTGACACCACAAAAGGAATAGGTGTCATTCTGTAATCATACTCCCTCTACATCTCTATAAGAATACAGATCACTCGAGATTTACTTGATTCGTAGGAACTTTGCAATGGGTATTTGATGTGTCTTGCATAGACTCCATATTCGCAGTGGGAAACTTCAGTGTTCATCATTTTGCAACTTTTCTAATATATCTTGGAGAAAATTTCACACAATCTGCAGGCAACAATCATGATGAAAGCATCTCCAAATCTGGACCGAAATTCATCATAGAGGTCTTTTCTTATTCTATATGCAGACGAGTTCGCAAATGAGCTTCCCTATCTACAGAGAACTATCTACAGAAAAGTTGAGAAAGCTATTTAATTAAGATACCGAGAAGTCGGCCTCACGATTGCAAGGTTTCCTCCATCCAGCAATAAGTCAAAACTATTTATCTTTTAATTCACGAGGGTAGGTCAGACCAATAATCTCGGTAAAACTTCAAATCTTAGAACTGAAAGTAGCAACGTAATCTAACCGTGAGAGTACCACTAGAGGTCGTGAGGCATCATAGAAGGGAATGGCAAAACCGTGAAACTGACCGCATCTATCCTGTTCCTTTCATCTGCTGCCTTTATTTTCAAAATATCTGTAATAAAAACTTTTTTTGGGTACGCGGTGGGTTCCTATTTATCGCTCGAGAAGGTGGAAATGATTTGGTAGTGTAATATTTGGCCTTGGATTGAGATCTGGGAACTTCTCTCTAGGATCTCTCGTTTTTCCATGTTGACGACTACCTGCCATCCATTTCATATGGAATATCTGTTCCATTCCTGCATCGTTTCTGGCCTATGTGTGTAACCGGTTTGTGATTGACAAGGAGAGAACGAAGGGCTGGTTGGTGACTCAGAAGATTCGCCACTTCCTCTTTCGGACCCGAAAAATCCATGTAAAGAAGAAGGGGATGCGGTGGCACAGTTTCCATTTCTCACCTAAAACAAGTCAGTTATCGCGGGATTAATTATCTTGAGGTATATGTATGCTTACAGTCATATACTGATGAGTCTCAAAACCATGTATTTGAACGGCAGGCATTCGAAATTGATCACGCGACTGATTAGATAGAGTGTCGGTTGCTCCAGGTGCCCATAAGTTTCTCTCTGGGAACAGCGGCGAGTGTGGTACATCAAAAACTGATATGTGATTGAAGGAATACAATTCACAATCATAATATGTATGGCCCATTTGCTGGAAAGAATAATTTGGTTGTTGGGTACTTATGAGTTGAGGGGACGGAAGGGATTGGCAATGGTTATCAAACTGTTGCGCTTCATGCGTCAATGGTACAATTATTCCCTGGCCCATGTGCTGGATAGAGTCTACACTGTGAAGCACTTCTTGTGCTTGGCCGACTTGCGGGAAAGAATCTGCCTCTTCAAATATCCAGGACTGAGTTGGTTCATCATGGTTCAACTGATATTCCTGATAGACTTCGGATAAGCCTGATCCACTGTGCTGAGCTTCACATTTTACCATGAATCCTTCCAGACTTCCAGAATATTTATGCCCCTTTCGTTTAGTTGGCTTTTTTTGAATGGCCTTAGGAGCTAGTGGTTTTGAATGGGCTTGTGCAACTCCTAATTTTCCAGCATGCTTCTTGTTGTGCTCTTCGATTATTTTGTCGATACTGTTCTTCTCTCTGCGACGACTAGCAGGTCTTGGTGTCATCATAGAATGAGACAAGTCTTCCCTGTGCTTGTGTTCATGTCTACTATCTTTATCTGACAAGAAGGAGAATGACAAAGCAGAAGATCGTTCAAGCATAGCTGGTTGTCTTATGATATTGGAGACTGCATTGAAAGAAGGCGACATTGTTTCATGGGTGGAATGATTTTGGTGATATTGTGATGTCGTACCAAGAGAATTATCAGTAGAACGTTGAACCAAGGATAGTGATGTCTGCTTAAGACCATTAGCTGCTTGTAAGTTAATTGAGAAAAAGGGTTACTATGTACTGCAAAACATTGAATATCCCCGACACTCTCCTCGAACTTTGTGCCAACTGGCATTATCAACTGAGTTTGTGCCTCTTGATATCTTCCTACCCTTGCAAATGAGGAATACATGTTTTCAGAGGGCTGGTCTCCGAGGTGTATCATGGCAGTATCCTCATCTTTCTCAATGTTGTCTTCTTGAAGAACAAGGGGATATTCTTTTGGCAGGTCAAGGGAATCATCGTCGTCGTTTGCTTCTAGCAGATCAAAGCACTGCCGTTCTCCCCAAATGTCCTCGAATAATGACATGGTTATTTGAGAAATTTTGAAAGTTGATAGCAAAAGGATTTTTGAGGGAGTGAAAGCAAAGTTAGTTTCGAAAGTGGTGGCCAATGAAGGTGGAACCAAAGCAGACTCAATCCACCAGTCAAGCATTAATCAAATTTTCCCCTCTCAAAAATTAACGAAATTCACCTTTGTGGCAGTGATTAATGATATTTAATTGGAGGGTAGTTCATCTCATGATCATAGTTTTTTGTCTTTTTCTAAATCACAAAAGATTCATTTATGTGGTGGGATTCTGTCACATATCCCATGCATCAAGATTCGAAATATCATTTTCACAGAAAAAGGTCACTTAACACCTACTAGAAATAAATTTCAGCTCTTCAGAAAGGGATGAATCATCATATTAGGTAAATCACATCCAAATAGCTTCCGCTATCGCCCAAGCCTTAGATCATCCTGAGTTTGATTCTTTCGAGTTAAAATGTGAAGTCTCTGGTTTCTTCTGCTCTCCCGAATCTCCATCCGATGAAGGCGGCCCAATTCTCATTGAGCCGAAGTCAAGATCCATTTTCATCTTCTCTACAAGGTTGATTTCCATTGTGATGTCGTTTCTAGTTGAATTCTGGACTTTATCAACTATTGTAGTGTGCTTGGAATCCAGAGCTCCACGTCTAGATGTAGAAGTCTGTACTGATTTTCTGGTAGATCCGATGGGAGGTCCATCTGCTTTTTTCATGCTATCTTTCTATATTAAGTTAGCATGATCTAGTTCGGCTACGGAAGCTGACTCCCAGACTCACAGTGAAGTTTTTCGCCTGTGAACTGACTGTCGCTTTATCCCTTTCAGACATGATCATGATCATTGACTTAAAGATTTCGAGGCTTTGTAGATCGTTTCTTTGGACTTTGTGGACTTTTCGGGTGTAGTTTGAGAAACCAGAAATATCTCTTCCGAATCATACTTTATAGGAAAGAAGATTAATAAAGTGGAAAATAAAAAGAGCTCTCATAGAAGTCTTTAGGATTCTGAATACTCTATCGGAGAACCCACTAGACAGCCTCGGGTCTCAACAAACATCTCTCCTTTCAATAGATACACGTATTCTGAGACTCTTAAATGATCTTTCTTGTCTCAAAAGAAACCTTAGTGACACTAGTTATGCAAAACAAGATAGTCAAGATAATAGCCTTTTCAGAGAACTTGCACGATTAGCTCGATAGATTAACAAAATATTGAACACATAAGTTAATCCTGGAGATAAAGATACTATTCATAGAAAATGTGCTAAAATAGTCGTAGCCATTCATATTCATGTATATTCCAGATACACTCATAGATAAATGAGAGGATACATTGTCGTATTGTCTAAATGCCTTGGCAGAATTCTGTCTAACTAGGTACACAGGTATTTCGAATAGATATTCGTTGTGTTCACACTAGGACAGGACCTTCGCTGGGCCTCTTTATATTCTGAAACATAGCCATATACTCATAAGTTCGTCAACCAGCCACGAAGAACTTAGAAATCCCACTAAATATCCTAACCCAGTATCCTAAACAGCTTCTTCTTCACATGATATATAAGTCCAGCAGTGTCTCAATGGACTAGAAAACGAAACAAAGTGACCCGATTCCCGATGTCTTTGATGTCGCAAAAGCTCGGTATCTCCTCTAGTCGGTCGTGCACCATTTATTTTGATTCCATTCATGAGTAGAAGTAGAAAATTTTCGCTAGACGGGTATATAAATCTACCAGGTCCTCTGGGCATACGACGGTGTCTGCTCTTGGCTTTCTTGGCCAGGAAGCGTGTGACCCAGGTTCTGGATAGCTTCTTAGAAGAGCGCTTCTCTGATGCTGTTTTCGGATTGGTTAAATCAGTCGGGCTAGCATCGTAATTGTTTTCCTGGTCCTCAAGTGATTGTAGTGGGTTGCTAAATAGATGTGCTGCAAACTGAGGCTCGTCTTCTGAAATTCGCTCTGTCTGGTCATTTATGTACTCAGACATTCCCTCCCGAAGAACCCTGTCGTATAAGAAGTAATAATCGTCGCTCAATTCATCTTCGCAATCGAAATATTCCTCCCAGTCATCGTCTCCATCCTCTTCGACACCTTCATTTTCTTCATCTGAGTCTTTCAAAAAGGCGGCTTCTAGCTCAGACTGTTGATCCTTTGCCCCCGTATCTACTATTGACTCCATTTGATCAGCACGCTTGTCGTCCTTTCTTTGACCGCCAGTGAGAGCTTGTTTAAGAGCATGCTGAAGAGCTTCAAAGTTGAATCTGTTGTACGTTTCTAGACTCCCCCACTGTCCAAGAATATCCGGAATTTGAGATGATTGTGATTCAGCTGTCGGCTGTGGTGATTCTAGAGATCCTGCGACATGTGCTTGGCGTGGTAGTAATGGTGACGTTGAGGTCAGGAAGTTTCTCGGTGATTGTGTTCTCTCAATCTAATGAATAATCAATATTGATCTCCACTATTGAATTATGAGGGATTTTTTTGTTTGCCTACCAAATTTGAAACTCGCGAAACACGCGCTTCTTCTATCATCTCATTCTCCTCATTTGCGATTAGTTGGTTGAGTTTTGCAATTTCTTTGTCTACCCACTCGGCTTCCACTTCAGTATGATAAGAAATATTGGCCGAATATAAAGATCTTGAGTAAGGGCGTTCTCTCTTAAATAGCTTGATCAACCAGAAGATAGTGTGGTGAAGCCAACGATGTTTCTTGCACTTGAAAGTTAAGTAGATCGATTCTTATATCATGGATATCAAATTAAGCAAATAACGATTGCAAGATTTTATGAGCAAGAAAGGGTCTCTGAGAGATAAGTTGTAGAACTAGATATATAGAACATCGTTCCTCGCTGTATGGCCCTATAAAATTATTTACGGCTTCCATGTATTGATAGCCGGAACAACTTTCTTGAAGAATTTGACCGTATCCCAGGTACTGGTAATTCTCTTGAAAGTTCATTCGCCTGGAGGAAGGTAGACGACAATAGTCAGTAACATCAAGCTATTAATTACTACAACTTATGGACCAAAACATGAGAACCGTGATTCGCTGATTGATTGAACTAACACCTAAGTTTGGAATTATATAACTCGCTGTATGCAAATGCGCAACTGATCATAAAAATCATCAAAATTATAACTCAAACACCGAGACACAAAGCTGCAGCGCGTACTGTACCCCAACGAGAAAACCACTGCTTATGATCACGCGCCCACGAACTCCCAAGATCAGATACTGTATCTTGAACCTGCTTAAGACACGTCAAACAATAGCGCAGGTTAGAGCAACCCGGCTTAGGCTTCCTCGTATTAGCAATTCTCAAATCTACTGCAATATGATCTCGTGGCTTCCAATCTGCTCTCCTCGCCTCCGCATACGATAGTTCTATCCCAAGATTTTTGTATTCTAATCTTCTCAAGACACGGTTTCTAATGCTACTTTTAGGAGATTTCGTGTTGTATCTTCGTCTTCGATGAGGGTTGATTGGCTTTTGAGAATCTTTGAAACGAGTCACCCAATTTTTAGTGGGCCGACCGGATGTGAGCTCTTCATTTTTAACTACACTTTCTAATGCCGTTCTTAGTAGTAGAGGAAACGAGGTAAGGCGATTGCCATCGGCTCCGCTGGTTTTGTCTGTAACATGTCCTCCGCCTCGAATCGCAGTATTTGCATGCTTCGCTGGATTCGTGATTGTTTTCTACAGTATTAGTTAGTTCGGAATCTTTGTTCAAGACTCCAGGTTTCATGTAATCCGAACTGTAATCAATATTCAGAAAGCGATCGGACAATACTCTGGGTTCTTGGATTTTGACTTCATTCCAAGCATGAAAGTTAATTCAGAGCTCCAAAGTCTCGAACTTTTCTGCCAGCTTAAACTATTGAGAAATCTTGAAATGCTTTTAGATAAAGTGCTTACTAAACTTTGCCGACCATCTTGATCACGCTCTGACTTTGCTATATTATCTCCAGCTAAGAAAATGTTCGCATTTCTAGTGTTTTCCGCTTTGAATAGATCATTTAACGTCTGACTTGATGGCGATACAGAGCGATAAAGCCTGTTATTATTGTCGTCGGAGGCTAGGCCATTGTTTTGAGTGCTTCTGATCATCGACTGCGAGTTTTGATCGTCTTCCGTAACTCTCTCTCGCCTTCCAGCCTCATCGGCGCCAGTAGACTCATTCGGCACATTCGGTTCGTTGCTGGAAATTGAATTAGAACATCTCGGACGGAAACGGTGAAACAACCTTAATTTCAGACGTCTCAGCTTCACGAGAGGAGCCCACCATGGTGACGGTATTTCGCTCGGGCTGTGTGTATTGGACAGTGTGCGAGCTTCCTTGCGAGCACGCTGACGTTGACTGAAACCATAACGCGTCATATTTTACCAGATTGGTCGATTCTCGCTTTTCAGTTGCTCGTGAATGAGTATCAAGCTGTGCCAAACTTCCTTGAGGTTCCAAACTTTAACGATAATTAATGATATAGATGAAATGATGTTAATATGGGTGATTAGAAAGACTTTAATTGAGAGTCTGAGACCTGTACATAAAATTCCAGCTATCAAGCTTTCGGCAACGTCGATGGAAGGTTCTTGCTTTTTCTAGATTCTGATCCTCTATAACCTGGAGATTATGCTCCTGCCATACTAACTCCCAGTCAGTTGGGGTGATTCATCAACATAATGACGTAAGCGACATAAAACCACTGTTGAGGAGCCGTAGTGAATAACTTCCTGATGTGTTGTATGATGTACCCTGAACAGCCAAGTATTGGATACGGTTTAATTTTTGTGCTGTACAAAACTTCGTTATATTGGATCATCACAATATAACTAATTTGGTTACTAATAGTACCTAGGTACCATAAGTCTTGTGATGTTATAGCTACTAGAAGCTTTAATATTGACGGCAAATGTAAATCTACAGTGGATGAGCACTCCTGCTTTGATGTATAAATTCGTCAGCAAGATAACCTCATACGGCCCTTCAGGTCGCAGGGTTTTGTGGGGCGCGAACTAAAAGCACTTCTTCTAACTTCACTAGATAGTTGTAATAGACCGTTTAAACTTAATGACACCTTTTTACATTCCATGTTGTCACCATTTTAACATTTTCGGAATTCATCGAGAGCTTTACATGCTTACTATGCTGTTCTGTGATTTGGCATTTTCTCACGCATCTGATGTCTTAGTCAAGTTGGTTTACCTTACCCTCATCTCTAAGCATTCTGCTGATCCAGCGAATATCGTAATTTTCATGTCACCCTTTTCAAGTGTTATCGCAGGATGTGAGGGTGACAAAGATGCTCGTGCATTCGTAATATTTTTGGGAAATCAGTCATTCCTTCACGTCTTCCTTTCAAATCAGATTATAGATTCATTCAATCAGTATAGGGTTTCGAGAGCAATTGTGCCAATTTTTGGTTTGTTGATAATTTGATTAGACTGCACGTCGTCAGATAAGGGGATGGAATCATTAAGCGAGTTAAAGTGGGTCTATTAAGCTGCCATCCGACAAGTACAAAAATGACCTCCGAATACATGTGAACGCTGATGAAAAACAATCAAATAGGTCCCCCACCCAACATATGCCGTGTACGAACGAGATTTCCTATGATAATACCAGTATTCCAATCATTCTCTGAAATCAACTTTCGTATCGACCCCAGCCTCCTCCGCACCGTAATCATTCACAGCCACCAATGTATTCTCCAAATAATCGTCAAAGATATCATATGGAGTCCAGCATTTTCGGAGAGATGATGGTATCTTTGAGATTCGTCGCCACCATATCCCTGGTAATCGTCTTAACGTTTCTTCTGCAGCCGTGAGACACGTATCATGCATGCGAACTTTTCTGGCGTTGATCCTGGTTGCACAACGAGTTGGATCATCGAAAAATGACATTGGTGAGACTGAGGGACTGCCAGGACTAAGGGTGAACATTGGCAGAAGTTTCAAGACCGGTGTTGGGGGCGGTGAGTATGATGGTGGTGATGAAGGTGAGCGAAGAAGCAATGGCGTTACATCATCGGCAACCTTCAAAGGCTCTTCCATCTCCAAATCTTCCTCGTCACTATACTCGGAATGCGATGCTTCCTCATCTTCGGAGATGCTGTTTTGGTCTGATGAAGACATAACGAAATCATTGTTGCGAATGGATTCGGTGTCATGAACGGGATCTGTGTTGAGAATGGAATCGTTGTTGCGCATCAACTCGGAGATATCCATCAAATTGATACCCAAAGCATTTACAAAAGCTCCTCCAATGCTATGAGAATTATGCGCTCTCTCCTCTGCCTGTCTGTAGTTCTCATCTGTATTCAAAACTTGATTGTCATTGGCAGCCTCGACTTCTGTTGTTTGTCCTTCAACATTTGATTGTTCAAGGGATATTTCAAGGGACAGTCGTGGAGGATCAAGACTGGGGCTTTTGTGCGACATGACTGAAAGTAAGGGTAGATGCTGGTAAATTATCGGGTTTTGTTTACAAGCAGACTCAGTTTGCTGTCTTAACTCGCAGCATAAGACCACCAGGGTTTCTGTCAAACTCGTTAGTATAATTTGACGACAATATCATTAGTGAGTAGTTTGTTCACCTTATGTTCACTGCACTTGTCTTCGAATTGATGGATTATGCCACGTCGAGGATTCAGTAGAGTTTAAAAGATAATATTGAGAATATTGAGGGGTTTGTGCGAGAACCAACCTGTTTATTCAATGAATCCTCGCTTGATCATGTAGTGAATATTGAGAGGTGAAATTGTCATCCGCAAGTTAGTCTTGTGGTATCCTGTTCCGAATTGGCGCGATTGAATCTTCCTTATGATGGTTAAATAATGACATTGCTTTAGTTTTGTCTTTCAGAAAATAATACTGAAAGAGACAGTGAAATTAATTTTATGGATTGATACACGAGATAGTCTTTAGTATGTCTTGAAGGAACTGAACAGTTCACAGCAATGATATTGATGATAATACCACAAAGAAACTAGATTAGCAATTCACATGAAATTCAAAAGTCAATACACTCTGTGATTGGAGGAAAGAGTGATGAAGTGAAGTGAAGTTTATAATTCACAATTTCCTATTCTGCCAGCTTATCAAAAACAATGTGAGATATCCTAGAATGCAATTTCCATGTCATATCTGTGCTTTCTTCCACCACCCAGCACCTTCCTCAAAATTCTTGTGCATCCAACATAGTTTTTGTAGGAAACATCATACTCTGATTTGTATCCTGTAGTATAATCTCACACCAATCACTTTTCTGAACAACCTTTTATGTCATCAGAATTCATGTGACTCCGAGTATTCTTGCGACCATCGAAGTGGGCTAAATTTTCGACATCTGTATTTCAATGACTTCTCTGTTGCAGTGGCCAAACGAACGCTTATTATGATCCCGTGGCGTTGAAGCCTTCTATTGCGAGCGAGCAAAACTTTGTGTACCCGACTGTTGTTCGAAAAGCGCGCCGCAAGCACTGGAACTGGTAGTAGTAGTGATTCTCCGCATTTTGTGGAAGTTGAAGATTTGGTTGGCGCCGGTGATAGTGGTAGTGGTGTTCTGTCGGGTGTGTTGGATGCGGAAGGCCGAAACAAGTTTTTGTCGCACAAAGTTTCGATGGAATTTTGATTTCGTATGTTCTCCTTCAGCTTTTCTACGATGATACGTATTTCATCCTGCTCCTCGAAAAGCTCCAACTTGGTCGTATTGGTTTGATCCATTTTTGGTTTCGAGTTCAAATGTGAGTCTGACTTGTAATTTGGAAGTTTCTTCGGCATGTCGTGGTAAAATGGAGTTTGTACTGAATTTGATCAATGAACTATCTGCTGAAGATTTTCTCAAAAAATAGGCCTCGCTTCTTATATATCTATCATTGTTGGCTCTGTGATTAGCGCAGTCACACACAACGGGCTAGTTTCTCTAATCAATGGCCAATCTGAAGCTAGTGAATAGTTCGACTCTAGCTAGGACTACTTTTTGTGACCGTAATGTAATCTGTTTCAAATACGAGAAAACTTGGTTCCATCGAGTTTCTAGGTTTTGTTTGTGGTTTTCATGATTCTAGTTTGGCTTTTCCAAATGCCATCGGTTAATTATCATAATCGATGGGATATTGAACAAGCGTGAGAGCACACAGAACTCGATCCTCTTCTGTAAATTTATCATGGACTTCGATACAGAGCACATTGCCACATATTGCGCAAGTCTATGATGTGGCGGGTTGAAGATATACATTATGTGAACTGTCTTAAACTAAACATGCTTCCTCTTGGATCAATTTACTCCAACGTCCCCACGATAGCTTCTTCCAGAACTCGATGCGACCCCTTTTTCGCTGAAATACCCGACAATTCGATTACAATATTACTTTTTGAATAATTCAGCTTCTACCCAAGATAGAAATGAGCGCTCAACTTCCAGTCCTGTGAAAATTGAATCTACTCACTGTTTTCACTTGACCCCCCCTCGCCATTCCTCAAAAGTACAATGGAGTATGGGTATCCTCCAAATACTTTCGAATACAGCCAGGCTTCTTTCTCACGGATCCACTGTCTTGCTCTCCCGTCTCTGGTGTTACGGCACACCATTCGCAGTAACAATCTTCGAATATTTGGGGACCTTGGCTCATGAGAAAACGACATCTGATCACATCCAGATTCACTTCCTCCTTTGGGATAGTATAGTACCTCGCAGTATCAATTAAAAGTTGCCACATAACGACTCTTCGTGACATCCTCGAATAAACTTCTTTTTCTCTATCTTCGAACGCCGCATACTCTCTTGGGAGCTTCAATTCAAGCACATAACCGAATGAATTGGTCTTAGACTCGAACTCTTTAGTTGTAGCCATATTCTCATCGGTAGTTGCAAAATTGGTCGAGGAAACCCTTCTCGTTTCGGTCGTCATCACTGCTTTCTGATAAGACTAATTCTCTACAATGTGGATATATGAGGCAATTAAGGATGTGATTGAGGTGGTTATGAAAGTATTTTTGAAAACTATACGATTAAGAATACCTCTGAAAGCTCTTTTGAGTTGGTATTGGAATTAAGATACTTTCTGGGTATTTGTAATGCCCAGGCTTTTGATGGAGCTAATGAGTACTAGTTGCTGAGTTATACTAAAAGTTACTACAAACTTATCAATCTGTCAATCACCTATGCAAGGATCCTTGTGACATCTTGATTATCAGCTCTGAATCTCGACTTTATCTCATTCTTATCTAATCATCAATTTATTTTACTATTAAATCTCAGATTACAGATATATATCTATGCATCTGAGTAGCTTCAGATTCTTGTCATATGTATGTACAAAGAAGCCTTGACAGCATGAAAATCTTTGACTTTGGTATTCAGTAATAATGAATAGACAAACTTGTATCCCCATCACAGATTTATTCAAAAACTAGGATGTTACCAAAGACAATTATGTTAAAACGAGTTATAAGACTAGTATGAAGAAATTCATCCAGGATGGATTGATTGACATAGTTGTAGTCTACTTCTTCATCAAAGACAATCATTAACTTACTTTCACTTCACAAGGGCATCGATTTATTACTCAATCTCAGAAGTCTCACAGCTATGCTTCCCGGGTATTAATTCAATCTATTCTTATTTATTATAAATTATTGCTTTCTGCTCTTTCGCCATATCCTGAAAGCTAAGTCGTTAAATTAAATACAAGTCATAGACACTGCTACATGCCAGTCATATATTGGCTCAGGATTATGCGGATGGCGGAGGGAAACTCGTAGTCTAAACTTCTAGGAAAGAAGATTTAGACTTGTAACAACCAGCATAGTTTTGAGTGCCATATCTTGCTTCACAGTTCGAGCTCACTCCGATTCTCGCGAAGTCCTCCATATGTTTAGACTGCCTGCCAACTTCCCGGTCTAACAATATGCGGACGACGTGCTCTTTCGAATGGTCTGCAAGCAATCATGGATCTCCAAAGTCCCGGTTGAGCTGCAATAACAGCCCGAGCCGTAGAGCCTGTCTTTTCAACTCCATTCAAGCCATGCATTGTGTTTGCATCGTCGATCTCGACAAATCCGGACTCGCATCCACAAGAGCACTCTCCTTTGCAAGTCTGATTTGATGGAACCGCGGCTTCCTCGTTGAACACTGAGACTAAGCTATACCCAAGATTGGAATCAAAGTCACTATCAGTATCCTCTTCATATGTGCGCACGCCCGAATCTTGGATCGATTCCACCGCCATTTCGACTGTATCCCATTCGCAGCTATCGGAACCTTTTTCTTCCTCAATGGTTTCTCCCTGCAGAATGCTGCAAGGCTTCAAGCTATCGCCAGATTCTGCTTCACGTGCGCCATCTTCTTGCTGTAAAGGTCTTGAAAACCAATCATCGCAGAATTCAAGTGGTTCGTCACTCCCCTCAACTGTGCAGCCATCTTCATCGTCTTCCTCAAACTTCCCAACTGCCTCATCAATTTCAACATGGTTCGCATCGTTCTCATAGTGAGAGATTCCTAAGATTGCGGCTCTGCGAGCGGCTCTGAGCTTTTCTTGTTTCTTCTTCTTTTCTTCTGCTGCAATAGCTCTTGCGCCTTCATGGGTATACTGTTTGTTGCGAGAATAGTTAGCATGTGATCGCGAATGATACCAACTGGCTCTTTCAACTTTTTCTTGGCGAATCAACTTACTGGACATGGTTTCACTGGCTCCGGATATGACCAGGAATCGCGTTCTTCATCCGGATCCCCAAAATGTCTGAGTTCATTTTCCAAACCCCCAACAAGGACTGCGCCATCGTAGTCTGTATTTGTGACATTGCGCCATCCAATAGCGCGCAAGATTTGAGGTGAGAACATTTTAATGGTAAATTTCTTTTGTGAGTGCGATTTGTTTCTGATTTGTTTGCGCTCGGAGTTTTTTAGCTAGCAAGTGAGAATGGATGACTTTCTAGATTTATTCGAGGGCGGGAAAGTAGCTGATATAGATAGAGGCATCTCGTAGATTCAAGTTGATGGTCTTGATACATTGGTAAGATACCGTAAGAGCCGCAAAAACCGTAAAAAAAAAAAGTAAAAACCGTAATCGTATATCAATTTCCAGCTTTTAGTCTATCGAAATGTAAAATAGTGAATTAATGTCACTGCCGTAGTTCAAGTAAGCTAAGAAAAAGTGGCAAAAATGGCAACAATCACTATCAAAAAGGAAGCAACGGATAACAATATGAACATCTCAAATTGCGTAATATCTCAATAATCCTAAAACTAATAACTATGTTCATCTTCACTCAATATCCTGGCTTCACCATCCTATCGCTCTGTCTCTGTCTTAACACTTCCCGATTACAAGAAACTTGAAAATTGGTCTTTTTACTTCATCAGAGATACTTATTGACGAGAGTTCATCTCTGATTCTTGCCATGAAAATTATTGCGCCAGATAAGGAAAGGCCTCTCTTCACATACCATCATCCTTGCAAACAGCCTAGATATAGCATCTAGATCCCTCTTCACGAATGACTGTCTGGCAATGTCTTAACTTTGATGGAGTCCAACCCCAAACTGTTGGTTCCTATGAAGTCAGAATGTCAGTATTACACACTACATATGGTGACAAGGCTTTAGATGAAATGATGGGAACAGGCTATTATTATAATTGAAGGTGATTTAAACCCTGAATCAAATGTACGAAATCAAGAAACATGCAGACTTACCGAACTACGATAGAACACTTTGGTAGGATGGGCTTCATAGTCACTGGCCTTTACTGCCGTGAAGGACATTTGAATGCAAACCACATCTTTTCCCATCAGTGGGTGATCAATTCGAACCTCTTCTTCAACCTCCTCGAGCTCAGAATGAGAACTGTAGGTTGAATCACTATCCCAAACGTCGAAGCCACCAAATTTAGGGACGCTTTGAGCTGACTCACAATCGTCCACTACAATTGGGGTATCGCCCTGCCAGTTATCAAGAGTAAGCTCGGTGACTGCTGTAGTCTGATTGTTATCTTGATCCTTGGATTCTTCGATTTCAGGAATGGAGTCGAGGAATGCATTTGCATATGAGTATTGGGCAGAGTAGGGGACTGCTCTAGGAATTCTGGATGTCATGTTTATGCCTAGCTTTCTGTTCTTGGGAGAAATGGTATCTTCAGGAATGGTGATTACAGCAGCGCTATCTTCATTCGACAACGTCTCGAATTTTAATGCGTAGTCGTAAGAGTCGATGGTATATTCGTCGTCAGAGAAATCAAGAGTCTGGATTGTTTAACATTAAAAGTGCATTCGAACAGTTTGTGAATCATTCATACCTCATAGTCCCTGAAATCAGATGCTTCTCCCATAACTGTGTCACTATCAAATTTAGATGTGTCAACAAAGTGTCTAGTAGGAGGAGCATCGATGCATTGCTCTTCGAATTCGTCGTTGGTTTCGTCGGCCCAGGATTTGGTCATTGGTGGCAATAAGTTCGCTAAAGACACAGGTGGAAAAGTATTATTAAAGTAGCGGGTGTATATATCTCAGATAGATATAGTGGTAGCTCAATATAGATTGTTAATCTACTAATTATATGTGTTAAGTTGTTGTACTTGGTTGTTCCAAAGTAGAGAGTCAGTGGCCTGATATTCGTTTCTTAACGTGTTTGATTTGAAAAAAAATCGATTTGCAGTGAATTGGTTTATGTGTATTTATAATTCGATTCACGGAATGAGAAGCTTGAATACGTATGAGTAGATGAGAGGTGGCACACTAGTAACATTTAGCAGTACTAGCTGCATTTCGAAAATCTTTTTACTTTAGTGATTAAGTAGCCGTATATCTGCAACTTATTGATAAGTAACGTATGTTATTAGATCGTATAAAGCAAATAATCGCAATTATGTAACGGATTTTTGTAGCAGTAGTCATGACGTAGTATCAAGGAGCGTTTTGCACATCAAAATGTTGAAGTTTACAAATCGAAGACAGTAGATATACGGCCATGGATGCAACAGTTCTCTCAATTTACGAGGTACGATCGTATTGAATCACAGTAGATCTTTACTGAGGCTCAGAAAGCAAATGGAGAAAGTATGAACTGAATTTCGCTATCTAGCCAAGGTGACCTCGGATGCGTCGTAGGGTGTGCTAGAATCGCTGGTACCCATACTGTGCATCATAACCACACATCCACATCTGAAATACCATATATGCATCCCATATAGTTATTAAAGCATCTTCATCGGCAGTCTTGTAAGTTCCCTTATACTCTCTCCTTCCCGTCTTTCCTATGCGAACATGACTTGTCTCAACGGACTCTGTTTCTTGACTCTCAACGGAGTCTGGCTCTTAACTCTCCACTCTTCACCACCTGGCCACAGTAATGCTTCTCGAAACTTGGCCTCCTTAGCCTATTACTCTATCAGTGTCATTTTGTATGGCTATTCTTAATCGTAAGATGCTCACCGTTTCTTTTGTTTCTTTTTCTATTGCCATTTTTAGAGATTCCAATTTCTTGTAGAACATACGATCGAAATGGCTCATTCTGCAATCGACAGTTCCACTGATATCAGTCTGAAGTTTTGACGTATTCTTGAGAGAATCGTTGAGGTTACTTTTGTCGTTCGCACGATCTGGCAATTCGCCGGCGGCATCCTACGATGTCTTCGGTTAGTGGTTTTACTTCATCGAGATGGTAAAGTCTTTTCAAGCTATTGTGGGAACTGATCAAAGAAATATGACAGGAGAAGGATTAAAAGTTCGAGTGACTTACTGCCTCATTGATACCATCTACCCGATTGAAAGTCATCTTCGCTCTTTTATCTTCGCTGTTGTTCATTGTGTATTGATGAATATAAAATCACTGTTGAGGATAATTTTGCAGTGGAAATCTTACAGTATTCAAAGAAATGGGAAACTGAAAGCTAATACACGTCACATTTTAGTTTGGAGTACTAAAACTTGGCTAGATACTACTGGAGTCACCAATAATTCGGTTATTGGATCTTTCAAGGGTCTAGACAATATTAGTGGCAAAAAACATTTTCGCTTATTACCCAGTATACATACCAAGAAGTCTAGTGTCGTACCTGTGAGATCGACCATGTATGGAGTCAATGAAAGACATGACATCCTATGGAACTTTCATCGCCATTTTGCTGGTGACCAGGCGCTACTTGCTCCTACCATAATCTAAAAGCTTTAGGGAACTACGTGAGTCTCGGGTCTAGCTCGATCTCAAATAGCTCACTCACACAAGGAATGGTTCAACATCTATCTGAATCCATGCAACATATCTGATCAATACTTCAGAGAACCAGGCGAATGACATTGTAGATGAACAAAAGCTATAATATACAGCAATGAATCAATTTCTGTAGCGATGAATTCTGATCAAACCTTTGAACATTTTTGAATTTACTAAAGCCATTGGATAAAAATATGTATAGTAAACACAAGTAGTAAAAAAATTAGTACGACTCTACTTCTGCCATAGAATATCGATTCCCATCTGCACAGACGTCAAGCACAGCACGATCATGAACTAGCCAAAAATATTGTACGAAGCTTTGAATGCTTCTCAAACTGCGCAACATTTACCACCTATACCAACCTATGCCTTGCTATATCCAAACCACATCACCAATCTCCCCACCTGTAATCCTCAATGTTCATCTCCAACCAAATCGCCGAATCCGCCGAATCCTTAAAAATCCCCCAGCGGGTATCAATCACTACCCTCCCCTTCACCCTCACGTACCTCACTACCCTCCTCAACCAGAGTCCAACATTTCCTCAAAGGGCTCGGATTTGCACAATGAAAGTTTCCATATTTTTCATCCGCTTCCGTTTGCTCCGCTTCCGTGCTCTTGATACCATACACAATCAACAGAACCTCCTCCTTTCGCTTCTCCTTTCGTTTCTTTACTCTCTTCTGTCTAGCTTTATCGCGGGCTGATAGCTTTACTGTTTCTGAAGTCGACTCGTCATTATCGACTATAGTGGATTGATCCTCAAGTAACGGCATTGCTGTTCTAATCTCAGGTCGCTATCTCTGAGTTGCAGATAGGTTTGGATAGAGATTCTGCGACGATGGACTTTTAGTATGGTTTCCTCTTCAATAGTGGATAAGGTGAGTTCTAACTGGAAATCAATTTTATACTAGATCAGATAGATGAAGTAGATGAGAGCCCATGAAGCTCCTGAAATCAAAGCTTTGTACTGAAATTGTCTAGTTTTGTGAATCAGACTGGTATATTTGTGAAAATTTGGGATTCTTCTCAGGAAGGTGCTTTATACTTATACCTGGGGCTTTGGCATCCGAGGCTATTGTACTGCAGCTCAGATTCACTACTCCTGTCATGCAACATTTTTTCCCAATCTTTCGACCTCTGGTTGGATCCCCCTAGTCCTCTCGAGCCACTCTTTGATAGTGAATACGGTTCCTAGTGATTGAAGAACAATGATTTGGTGGGCTCTGGGACATCAGTTGCCGTACACATTCACAAAAAGCTTTCCAATGCTGACCTGAATCTAGCTACAGTACAGAATTCTACTATCTCGTATGACTGGGGGTTTTCATGGCTTGAGTGGTCCAATGAAGCTCTAAGATCAACTAAATGCTTTAAGAACACGATTAGCTGTATCCAGCTAGCATACTTGGAGATTGTCACTTGGGCAAGCCTCGAAGATGGGTAACAAAGTGTAAATACTTGTTCATCCAAAAGAGGTAATAAGTAGTATTAAGAGAAGATAGATGAGGCGCTTCTGTTGATCAATTCATGACGATTCCACCATCGATGACCAACGTTTGTCCTGTCATATAATCACTATCTGGACTTGCCAGATAACTAACACATTTGGCCACATCTTCTGGAACGCTCGTTCTTCCAAGTAAGATGAGATCATCAGTGTACTTCTTGATTGTCTCTCCTTTCTTCACACCTTTCGTCTTTCCCAGCTCCTCATCGATCAAGTCCCACATGGCAGTACCAACTATTCCCGGCGCGTACCCATTGACAGTGATCTTATGTTCTGCCATTTCCATAGCAAAGGCTTGAGTGAAACCTCTCACAGCAAACTTTGAAGCACTGTAGTGGGAAAGCATAGCGAATGGCTTGAAAGCAACGATACTAGGAAATTGCTTAATGAATAATCAAGTGATTTAGCTTCGATTTGCGTTGGACATACCTGGCAGCACCAATTATCTTTCCACCTCCACCTTGTTTGATCATTTGCTTTGCAGCAGCGCTATAGCAATTGAAAATCCCAAAGACATTGACATCGAACATCCTCCGAACTTCATCCTCGGATAGTGATAATAGCGACTTGACTTGTGCAATCCCGGCATTTGCAATCATAACATTCAAGTTTCCTAGATTCTTAACTGAAGCCTCAATTAGACCTTCGACCTCAGTGAGTTTGGACACATCTGCGGCGTGGCCATAGGATGCTCGGCCCATGCCCTGGATTTCTTTCACCACCTTTGAACCGTTTAGTATTCTGCAGACCATAGAATGATTCCCGAATACCAACCTCGTCGATGCCAGCTTGATTTGCAGGAATATCATTTATACAAACGTCAAAGCCATCCTCTGCCAGCCTAATTGCGATAGCCTTTCCACTATTTACTCGTTAACTGATTGAGACTTTCCGGAGAAGCTTTGGAGACCTCACATTCCCCTTGCAGATCCCGTAACAATGACCGTTCTCTTTCCATAATCTCTGGTAACTGCAGTGCTGCTTGCCATTTTAACTTAGAGCTGTGATTTGAAGCGAGTTCTAGGGATTGTATAAACAGTGGATGTGCTTCGCTGAAAAGATTGAAGGAAGGACTTTATGATTTGGAGTTCTGGCAGATGCCATAAGTAATAGCGCGGCGGACCGCCGGTAGTACAATAACATCATGGACTCATTCCGTACGCCCATGAAGTGATTCTGCCAAACATAGAGAGAGGGGTAGATAAGATTCGCGGGGTCAATGATCTACCCCACACAAGCCCCATGTTACAATGCAACTTCCTATTGGTCACTAGCTAGAGCACTGTGCCTGTGCGTAGTATGTCTTGGATCACTCTGTCAGAAATACGAGTACTAGTCATTCCTTGGAAGAATATACGCCGGTGAGCTCGAAAATTGATTACTTATGACAATAATATAACAATATCTATTCTATTGTGGAGAGGCTTCGTTCCTAGAATTAGAGAAAGCCCTCACATGATTGATCACTTAAGGTACACAGCTAGCAGATCTGTTCATGCTTCCCTTGCATACCAAGAAAACGGGAGTCACACATTGTTCTACAACTCATCCGTGTCGCCAAAGTCGTTACACCGTCACCTTGGGGCTCTCAACTCCATTCATTGAACTCCCCAAGTACCAGTTTACTCTCCATCTGTGGTACCAACGACACTTATAGATCCGGCTTTCCTTCCGGGGCCCAAATTCGATATCGAAGTTATAGATCTTGTTTCAGATGACAGTATCTTTTGTTTCCTCTCACGGCAGGGTTGGGATAACATCACAATGCTCCCTTGACATGATCTTACAACTTTCTTTACCCTATACCATCATAACTACACAACTTTGATTATATCAAGCACCACACATCTGCTAATCGACAAGGCTTCCCGAAGCCCAACTGGGCACTGTTGAGAAGGCTGACTCATACATGAGCAAATAAACAGCGATTGCCTGATATCAGCTGAGCATTCGATAAATTCAGCGAGCGAAGCAAAAATGCCAAGATCTCACATGATCCAATATCCCGTCATTTACTCCAAGATGCCGTCGAATCCGCTATAAATCACTTCAGTGATAAAGAAGAGTGAGTGAATGAATAGATACAGAACCTTACGACGTTTCTATAAGTACCTCGCACAAGACTTCTCACCTCGAATAGTTGCAAGAGGATCTTTCCAGCACCTGGGCCATGGTTACCAGAGAGCTGGCGAGCCACCTATTCTCAGCCTTTGAGCGAGAATTTGGGCTCAAAAATTGGGTCCCGAAATGGCGACAATAAAATACGATGAGGGGTAAAATATTCATTCAACAATAATTATTAGGTATTGGACAAAATGCCGTTATCATTTTGTCGTATATACTGTCGGACTCTTTCTCTTGCCCTCGTCTCTGAAAGTCTACACTGATCAGCTCGAATTTTTCTCCACTCACAGGGATCTTCACAGTGAATTTCGCAGGGAAGTCTGATATCTTCGTAGATAGTATCTAAAGCTGACATATATATGTTCATGCAACATCAGACTGCCTTGAAGAATCTCACGGAACGACCCTTCCGAGAATAAGCAAACCCAAACCTAACAATAGATAGGTAGCGTAGCTTACCCCCAAGCCTCCCCAGATCAACAACTCACACCCCCCCGGAAGAAATTAAACCCATCCACAAAAACCTCCCAAAATTACAAGGCTCTCCAAATATCAATCAATATCAGCCGATATCCCCGGCACACCTCATGAAGTTTCATCTGATCGGAAGTAATCCTATTGGAGCTCACCCCCAACACGAACAGGAACACCCATGAAACATCCCCAGCCCTGTTTCAACCCACCAAAGAACCCCGGATCCCCTTCCGTAAGAGGCTACCAACCACACTTTGGGAATCCTAAACCATGGAAGCTAAGTCAACACTATCGAGAGGCCATCAATACCATTGTGCAACCCTCTTTCCCTTGTGGGAAGTTCTCGCATCCGTACTGCTGACCCGGTCGGTACTGGTCTTTTCGTTGCACGTCTGTAATTTAGCTCCATCTATTTGTGTACTAGTCTCGCTATTCATTCGCTCAAAGGCGGGAAGAATGATCCAATTCTCACCCCTCTTGCACGTGCATGGTTGGCAAAATATACTATATTATTTCTTATATGTTTTCTTCATCTATAACTTGGCAGCTGAGTCATCGGAATCGAGAAGATTTATAAATGCCGCGTATACTTCTTCAGTAAGGTCACTGGCTTGTAGACTTCTACCCTTTTTGGCAAAGGCCAGCCTCGAGCATTCCTATCACAGATTAGTATTTGCAAGTGGGGATTATTTCTGGGAACTCTTACTCTTGTGATACTACTGCCTCCAAAAGCTGCCAATGCTAATGATTCAATGTCATCAATGTCTCCCTCATGCTCCCATAATCTATCCAAATACGCCTTTCTCCACCCCAAGAACGTTGCCAGGCTACCAGTCAACGTATCACCTTGTCCACCACTTCTCTTCAGCCCTCCCTCAATATCACTCACATACGTCTTCTCCCCATTAGAAATATAATCCTGCGACCCCTTCTGTATAACCGTAACCCCTCCAAACGCCCTCGCCAACTTTTCCGCTCCCTCCGCCCCATCCAATCCTTCAACATCAATCCCCTTACTCTTACACAGTCTCCCAAACTCCACAACATTCGGCGTCAATATACATTCCTTATACCCTTGCACCAACTCCGGTTTCGTCTGCACCAGCTGCAATCCATCCGCATCCAGCACAAACGGCATATTCTTCTCCCTGGCCGCCTCCAAAACCTTCGCACACGTTTCCTGCACCAATTTATCTCGTCCCAATCCGGGTCCCACAACGATCACATGTAATCGCGGTAGCATATCAATAACGCTCTGCGCGATCGAGTTCGCCGATTCCGTCATCTTCGCATGCGAAGATTGTCGCATCAGCGGGTGAACCATGAGATTCGGAGAGTACGTCTTGATGACTTGTGCTGCGCCAGGTTCGCAGATGACATGACTCTGTGCATTTCAATGTTAGTGAAATCGCCATTGATGTGAGAGATGTCAGGGAGACTCGTACCATGTCTGCGCCGAGTCTTGCACTGGCCATTGCGGAGAAATATGGCGCGCCGGTGTAGTCCTCACTGCCCCCAATAACAGCTATCCTACCCATTTGTCCTTACATGTGTCAACTAGTTGTATGTTTACGCAATAATTGAGATGTAGGTAGGTACCTTTGTGAAATTTACTCAGCATTGGTGGCACAATCTTTTTGACTTTCGCCAGAAGGTCTTTCGTCGCTTTCGACATGGCTTGTGTGTCTTCTGACATTTGAATTTTGAGAAAAAATTTCAGATTATTTGTAGACAGGCTGATTAAAATGTATTATCGTTGCGAATATCGAAATTGAACAAGGTGGTGAAAAGACCGTTGAGGAATGAAGGAGGGGGTGGAATGCTCTCTCTCTCTCCCCTCATGATGACGTAGGCCATCAATTATCTCCTTATCGCCAAAATTTCCACATTTTTCGGCTTCATTTGCACGCCGAATTGCAACCTCATGGCAACGCCACCTATATATCATACCACTCCATCACCTCTTCATATTACTAGATCTAATTAACACGAGTGAAAATTATCAAGCTGGTGCCTCGTATTACACGATAAAATCTCATCTGTTTACATTACTACGATTCAGTTGGGTCAGGATCACACGATTTATGTACTTGAACACAAAACACGATGGGAGACCATTTCGTTTCTTTTCTGCATCCGGTGTCAACAGCCCATATTCGAGCTTAATGTATAATCATTTCACACGGGACTCGATTATGGCCTGCTTCATAAGTACGTTCGCAACCAAATCGAAGTGTTTAGATGATGAAGCAAGTGTATCTTGTAATTTTCATCTCGCCTCGAAGATCATAAAATTCCCGTCAACATTTCAATGAGAAAGCAATGACGACTAATATCACCGCTTGATCTATGATAACGCTGCGTTATTTGACTTCTACTAAGTCCATTCCCATCAATCCCCTTTCTAGGCGCGAAACACCACGCATTCATTATCTCAAGCTTTGAGGGACCAGTGTTCTATTCAGGAGCTCCAGATATAGCAGCATAATCGGATCAATATCTAAGACTTGAAGACTTGACCGAGATCCTGACCATCGTTATAGAAACCAACACCGTCCATCTGTGCTAACATGGTACACGCGGGTTTGATGAGAGTGTTAGAAACTTTCTTCGCTGCCAGGTCCTGAACCGTCCATTGTACCTCTTCGCCAAGCTCGAGTGTCATATTCTGTTCAAGAAGTTTATCCATTGCCACAGATGTAATAGAAACTTCTTGCCAATTCGTCTCGACGTTGAGATCTCTTTTCTCCTCTTGGAAAACATACACCAAGATTCCTTGATCCTTAACCTGCAATTCGTGACCACGAGATTTATCTACCTCTGTGATATTCAGTTTAGAGCTTCCATCAAAACTGATATAGCTTCTAGTCTTGCGAATCTTAAGATGATAGATAATGAAATGGTCCATGATATGCTTCGGGAGTTTAAGGGCGTGATTTGGTTTCTCGTTTCCAGGACTGGAACATAGAAGTCAGTTCGAGTTTCTAATCGATTAAAATTTCAAACTTACGGAATGTAGAGAGTTCGTTGCATCTCTGTAGCTAGGTCGTCATAACCAGGCCAGTTGCTTCGGATATCTTCTTCGTTTTTGACTCCCTCGACATTAAGCTGCAGATCCCAGTGACGCATTGTACCATGGACATACGTTCCGCCGCATCTTTTCGACACCACAATGTGAGTTTCGAAAGTCTCTGCATCGATCTCGACGTTAAATAATTTGTCAGTACGTAATTCTAGGCATGTGAACTCGTAGGTAACTTTCCACTCGGAACACTTTTCGGACCAGAGACGACCACCTTCATTGTTTTTAAGATTAGAGAGGAAGGCGGTATCGGCTTCCAATACTGTTAAGATATTGGTGAACGTAACTTCAGGGCCATCTCCCTCTCTAAGTTTGCCGCCGAGCGGGGGGTACAGATGTGGAATAATAAAATCCTCATCATATTGTCTGATCTGTTCCTCATTCGAAACAATCTTCACCGGGAGATTACCCAGTAAGATTCTACCAAAGTCCATGTGCACCTTAACCTCTCCCTGAAAACCTCTCACTGGCGACATCAAACTGCTAAGCACTACTTCGAAGTGTTTCAGGAATGACTCCTGTGGCATTGGCACAATAGCCGGCTTTGTCACTTCTTTTTTGATTGATGCCTTTTGACCCATGGTCTCGTGGAAAACTCGAGTACGAGTCTCATCCTCCTTTTGGCGGCGAGGCTGCGGTAATTGATTTTCGCGACGAGCTTTTGGCTCTAAGGAGCCCACATGTTGGGGGGAGGGTAATATTGGCCAATTGTTAGGAGACGTCAAAGTAGACTTCGATCCTGGCAGTTCGGGAAATGCCACTGAGTTTAAGAACTCATTACTAGGATTCGATGTTGAATCTATCATCGAAGCAGGTGCCACATTCATCAAGCTCTCAAGCTCTTCCGACGGAAGCTGTGGCAATGCCAGCGACCTCAGCGAGTACGATAGGGCTGGTGGCTCTAAGGCCGTAAACTGTTGAGAGCCTAAAGCAGCAGAGCCGTCTGCCGTATCAAATATCCTCAAATTAGGAGATCTAGTTGGACTTGAGCTGATATCAACAAGCGTATTCTCCGTAGCTTTGTGTCTCAATGCGTTCCAATCAAAACTCGCCAATTCTGCATCAATCGCAGAATCAAGAAGGCACGACTGCATAGTACTGGGTCCGGTTGCGACTCTATCCGGTGAAAGCTCCCCTATGCATTTATTAGTAGAGAATTTGGCTTTGGCACCTCAAACTTCACGCACCACTTGGCAGATTTCTCTCTAACTTTGAGGGAATGCCTCTATATTTTTCCGGAGTATGAGGCATGCTGAAGTTGGCTGTTGTCTCTTGATGAATCGTGTGGTTCCAGCTTTCGGCGTTCGGCTTCTCGTATGCTACATTTGAATCCGATTCTGAGGCCATTGCCAAGCGGGCTAAAGAATTCAGGCTCGTGTCAATGGTGCCTCTCCAGTCTAGAATATTCAATCCCTGCGAAGCATCGGTAGTAGTGGTGGCATTTGCTACCCATCCCTCAATATCAACGCATGTTGAACTGACATTTTCATTACTTGACTTGACATCTTCCTCTTCTCGTCTGTCAATTTCCTTCTTATATCCACCAGGAAAGTATTTCACAGGATCATTTTCTGGACTTCCTCGAGATTTCCAAACAAATCCGGCCCATGGCTTTGTTGCAGAGATTCGTGTACCGGGGCTTGGGACTGCAGGAGTGTACTTGCCAATCTTTATCGGAATGAATGTTACTTTGGCCGTATTCCATGGACAAGCTCTGACTGTAAATTTTGTCAATAGATATCCGGGAGGATGCTCTTGCTCAAAAATGGTAGTTTCAAGGTATTTCTTCTTGATCTCTGGAAACGCTTTGATGATAAACTTGCACGATTCTACCTCTTCTGTATAGAAAATATGATACTGCGAGGCATATATCGACTGCGCATGTGGTCAATTTCAGGACAGTGAACGAGAGGGAAAATCTTGAGACTTCACTCACACTGTACTTCGCGATATTGTTGAGTTTATTGATAACTAAATCAACACTGCCATGCTTGTTTGAGCCAATATAAACCTTCGACTGGCTAGGTGACTTCACAATCTTGCTGTCTGTTATTGTCTGCAACTCCAGGACTATGGCTAGTTTCAAAAACTCATCAATCAACTCTTCTCCAAGATAGATCCAGATGTCGCGATAATTATACTTCTTGATAGTATCTGGATAAAATGTGTCATCTGAAGCTGGATTGGGTGAGCGTGTGTGTTGAGACGGTTCGTACTCATCCACTTTGACGATTAGATCGCTTTGAAACTAACAGCATCTGAGCAATTATTACGAGCAGATCTTATTGGAATTGTATACCTCAGCTGACCATTCGCTACGTGTATCTGCTTCTTCATCTTCATCCTCGGAATCTGCTTCTCTATCGCCACGTTCTTGTGCAACTATCGCTTTCGTGATCTGATTCATCTCTTCTAACAGGGGTATGAGATGTCTTTCTGAAAAAAGCTTGAAGTAATGATCCTGATCGAGCCATTGAATATAGCCGTCCTAATATTCTGTCAGTGACA
The DNA here is from genome assembly GCA_004786245.1 of Botrytis hyacinthi. Lineage (NCBI taxonomy): Eukaryota > Fungi > Ascomycota > Leotiomycetes > Helotiales > Sclerotiniaceae > Botrytis > Botrytis hyacinthi. The sequence continues at coordinate 362,459 of PQXK01000002.1, forward strand.
ATTTTTCTAAATGCCAGTAGCCACAGAGTATTGATGCAAGAAAGCATGTAACGTCTTTTAAGAAAAAATCATCTGCGTTGAATCCATGGATGGAAAGATACTCTAACAACCATATTTCGAATTTGGCTCGAGAAGTCGTTGCTATATGGAAACGAACTGTTGAACACATGGCAGCATAAACAGCGCAGTAAAATATTTATATAGATCAAGAAGGAAGTTACTACTTACAGCGCGCATACGATCTCTTTTCTCCGCGAAACGTTTCTCAACCTCCATAACTCCTGCCGGCTTGAAGTGCCATTCCGAAGCAATAATGACTGTTGAGATTCCACTTCTCGCAAGAGTTCCTAGATCACTGGTATCGGACAATGCATCAGTAGCAGATGAGCTGCACGCAGCGCTTCCTTTGATATATGCGCTCATCGTTGAAGAATTGCTTTTGACAGTAGACCTTAGGTTGTTGTCAGCGGTATGTCAAAAGTCCGAGTAAATGCTTCGAAAGAAGATAAGGGAAGAGTAAAACTGAATGTGATATCAGATCCACATGACTATGGGTTCGAAGATGAAATTGATCTAAGTGATATTATTATTGTTGTTGTGTGCGTGGGGCAATATTGCGATGGGAAAAGAAACAGATTTGGCGAGGTGAATAAGGAAGGAGGGAAAACAACAGACGATACCAAGAACTGAGCTAGTGAAAAAAGGCGACCTCGTCAAAGGGACAGAAGCAAAAGATGATCCGCAGAGCATCTATCAGATGAACGATGTTAATGGTTTAGGTTCATGTCATTTTACATAAACTCGATTGTTTGTTTGTCAGTGACGCGGGTACCTGCATGCGCCAGTGGCTGCACGACTTCACACTTTTGTTGCAGGCCACTCAGTATCAAAGTAAGACAAGACGTCAACGGAGATAGAAGAACTGGCAAAATAATTCTTTACATCTGCATCAAGTTATGATATAAGACCAAAGCAGCTATTGAATGATAGAATCATTAAAGAAAAATCTAGTTCATTCAATCATCACCAATAACCCTGGCAAATCTAACTCTGATGAACTTCCCAGTGTTTGCCCCAATGTACAATTCCTAGATATGATGATCTCATGTAGACACAAGAAAGAAACTCCGTAACGCCCTGGGCTTCATGGCCCAAGTTCAACCCGAGATACCCTAACCGCAGTGTCTAATGTACAAAAGCGTAGAAAATACAACTGTATCCTGTTTCTCCAATGCAATACAGTCTTTGATGTCGCTGGATCGCTCGAAGAGAATATCGTTAATTTAATATAATTCGAAAGTAGATGATTGATGTGAGTGTGTGTCGAGATTGCGGGATTCAAGCAGAAAGAAAGTTTTTTGAGTCAGTGAAATATTTACGAGTCCGAGACTTGAAATTGGTAAAATCGGGCTTCTTATTCGGCCTCTTTGACGTATTTCTTGACATTGAGAGCCCATCTCAGCTCCCCAAGAGCCTTCTGCGTCTCCAACATAATCTCCTCGTTGGCCTTCTGCTGTTTGCTTGCATTTTCTTTGATATCCGCGAGAGACTTCTCCTTCTCTGCCTTGTACTCCTCATATTTCCGATCAACGTCATCCTTTTCTCTCTGCAGTGTTTTGAGTTGCTCGGCTTGCTGTTCTGCGAGGCGTTTGAGCATGGTAATCTTCTCGTCGTCGGCTATTCTCTCCTTCACAATGATTTTGATCTCCTTCTCTAGCTTCGCTACTGTTCGACTGGCGGACTTCTCCTGGTCCTTCCAATGGTTGGTCATGACATTGTTTCTTCCTTCGTATAGCTCCGCCCGGCTCTGGGCTTCTTCAACCTTTTCTTTGCATTCCATTTCCAATTTCTGCATCTCAGTCTTCCAAAATAGCTCCCCCTCAGTAGCTTTCTTGGCCTTGTGTCGTTCCGCATCAATTTTCTCTCTGGCATCCGCGAGTTGTCGCTCCCTCCTCTTTAGAACGGTTGAATTCATGGCAGCGTCGCGCAACTTCCGCTCCCATTCTTCGTTTTCTTGGGCGAATCTGCTCTCAGCCAGTCTTGCTTGATCGAGAGCTTCTTCCGCTCTCAGCCTCTCAATCTTGACATCACGCTTTAACATGTCATTTTCCTTTGTAAGTCGCTCAATCACTCTCCCGGACTTCCCCAGGTTTGCTTTCCCAATAGCGGAGTTAAAGTCTTCACCATCATTCGCGGCCATATCTTCCACAACATGTACATTGCTACTCGAGTACTTGGTAGGGCCAAATTCGGTAGATATACTTCTGACAACTCCTCTGGGCATTCCTATCGCGGACGGATTCTGTCGACTTAGTGGTGGCTTCGAACCATTTATGGAATTATAGCTAGCTTTTCTTGGGGTAATAGGTGTAGTGGGCTCGTTCTGTGATTGAGGTTGCGCAGTCGGACTATCGTCGTAAGAATTTGGACCAAGTCGAGAGTCATCAGAGGGTACGGATCTAATTGTGCCCGTCGAGGATTTGAGTAAGGACGGATCCGTGTTTATGTGAGGCATGTTCATTGCGCTGGAAGAGAGTATCGTGAGAGGGGCATGTGTAGGACTTTGCATCCTGTTAATATGGGGGGACTCGGAATCTGGTAAGAATACTGGTTAGTCATTGTTCAAGATCGCAATGCGTACCAGACTTTTGTTTACTAAGTCGAGGGAGTTTTGCATAAAGAGACAAACAATTATTCAATGGACCAAGAATTGTTAATCTTTTCCCGGCGTTTCCAATTGTTCACTGACATCTATTAAAATTTAAGGTGCAGATCATGATATCTTGCGATAAGAATTCTGGATCATAATTAGAAATGCAAGCTTACCTGTACTTGGAGATTCCGTATGAGTATGGGTACTTCGTCTCGAAGATGTATCCACTGGAGGAGTTTCTGCTCGAGTTGGCATTGCTCATTTCTCCTTTTTCGCAATCTAGGATAATCCTATCAAGCCATACACGACTTCCATGAGTTGTTTGACGTTATGTGCAATCTTTTATTATGCGTGCAACGCAAACGATACTATGAGTGACCGTCTCTCCTTGCGTGGGGTAATAGATGTAACGAATGATGGGAAGAATGAACTTTTTACCTAAGTGGGCTGGCTGGCTGGGTATTTAATCATAAAAGATATCGACAATGCAATGTAGGTAGTCAGTCGGCTTTTCCGAGTTACTGTATGTTTTTTTCTCAGTAGATGCTTTTCGAGTTTACCAGATAAAGGATGGAAAGCCCATACAGCAATTAAGTCTCATCCAATGAATCTGGCTGACCGAGCAACGGATCATGTAAGCCCCAGCAATGAAAGGATTCAAAACGGTCTAACCTGTCAATGCCGGGAGGCCGGTAGGGGGTTGACAGTACCTAGTAGGTATGGTATGGTATGGTATGGTCCCATATGCTCGCCATGTTCCTTTTGTTACCTTTGCAGTACGGACGGTGCTAGTATGTACGTCAGAGAACATGAAGTGGAGCGGAAAAAGTTATTTTGATATTGGAATATCCACGATGTACTTACTACTTACCACTTGTCCTGCTAGCTAAATTTACCCACGACGGCTTACCTAGATTTCAACGCCGAGTTCTGTACAACACTCATTAGTGCCTGGTATATCTGTCAGTGCCGGTCAGTATCAGTACGAGTGTCAGTGTCAGTGTCAGCCATATTCTCCATAAGTGATTTGGATGTCTTGACTCTTAATCACATTTTTAACGTTTGACTAGGTCGGTGAAATTGGGATTTCCCCTATCATTATCCCATTTCGTTTATCCAGAGTACCTACGAAGCATACCTACTGTGCCCTCCCCATGAATGATTCTTACCTAATCAAAGCATGAAGAAATAGAGGTAGGGTTTTGAATAGATTCATGATAATTTCTTGTAATTTCTTGTAATTTATGGTATAAATTATAAAGAAGCTTCCTTTCCATTTATTTCATAAGTTCGGCGTTTTAAATTTTAAATTTTGGCCCTTTGGAATTTAGTGCATTGCTCAATAGCCTCTGCCTGAGTCGAAAGTCGATAGTTTTCCGCTAACAAACCTTTGACAGACAACCATCAACATTTCCAATTCCCGTGGACCACCTAGGATACTCAAAATACCCTTCTTGGAGTCTTGAAGTCTTGAATACCTAAGACCATACATCCTTTTTCTTTCGCTTTTTTCTTTCCTCTCCTTTCCTTTCCTTTTCCTGTATTTTCTTTTTCCTTTCTTTTATCCAGTCGATCTTGATTAGGGGTCGTGATATCTATCTTCATCAAAATCAATTGAAATTGAAATTGAAGCGTTTCCAAAGAGAAAGCTTCAACATACATCCACTGAGCACTACCCAGAACCTCTTGATATACCCCAGATCCTACTTGTGGTGCAGGTACTCTAATTCTTATATGATATCATCTCGAGTGAAGATTGTGCGAATTGAGGTCAACAGAATTGTCTAGAAGCATCATGGTGGAGCATGACGGTTGGCCCAAGTTAAAATGCCGGTGCTCTTGGGCATCGGATATTTTCGGATATTTAATTCCTTCGCAACACCGGATATTTCAACAGTTGGACCATTGGTCCAGTGGCCAAACAATGGAATGCCTCCACGGGAGTAGAAGATCTCTTCCACAGGTTTACTCTCCCGTATCCATTACCGGGCAGTCGTGTTGAAATCTTCAGCAAATCGCAGTGCACTTCATACCCTAAATTCGTCATGTTGGAGGTTGTGTTCAATCTCCCTGCTTACTTGCCCGGATATTTTATCACTATGTGAGCTTTGTATCATCGGACATTTTCTCAACATGATATATACAAGCCAATTCATGTTCAGCGAGAGATATCTCAACATATCCCTATCGGTCTTTCGTTTGTCTATTTCCATTGATACATTTTGGCCTTGGATTCTCACAACATTTGCGTGATACGATGAGTTCAGGATACACAAGCGAGGTAAGCAAGATCTATCGTTTGTCTGGCTTTATTTGGCCATAACAAGGACCTCTTCCTCGCCTCAGTTCGAGAAATAGTGGCTAGAATGAATTTAACTGACAGTTCACTTCAAGGGCGAGAAAACCGATCAACAAGATAACTCCTTGCAAAAGTTGCCCATATATCGTCCCGAAGGTCGTTCACTTGGAGTCCTCTTTGAAGACATTACGGTTCATGGTGTTTCTGCTGGCGAAAAACGTGCTCAGGATCTCTTACGAATCTTTCAAGATGTTTTCGTCAACTGGCCAACAGGATTACTACGTAAAGCAATACGCCCCGGCCGCTCCACACATCCCACAAGAAGATTGATACAAGGAGTTTCCGGTGTTCTGCCTCCTGGGGAAACGCTCCTAGTCCTTGGGCGTCCTGGCGCTGGATGTTCGACTCTTCTTAGTGTACTCGCAAATCAGCGAACGCAATTCGTAGATGTTGAGGGTAGCGTGCAGTATGGCGCAATCGGGTCGGATGAAATGAAGACCCTTTACGGTTCCGAGGTGGCCCTGAACAACGAGGACGATATTCATTTTCCCATATTAAAAGTTGAAGACACTATGCAGTTTGCACTACGCCTGCGCAGGCCAAAATCCAATCCGAAGACAGATGCCGAGTTCGCTGAACACTGGACTGACGAAATCCTCGATTCTCTTGCCATCAAACATACTAAATCCACAATTGTTGGTAATGCTTTTGTTAGGGGCGTATCTGGTGGCGAACGTAAGCGTGTATCGTTGGCCGAAGTTCTCAGCGCTGCTCCTGCTGTCGTCACATGGGACAATCCATTGAGAGGTCTTGACAGCTCATCTGCCCTCAGCTTCCTACGTCTTCTGAAAGGCATGTCAAGGGCTACCGGAATGTCTAACATTGTCACAGCCTACCAAGCCTCTGAGAGTATATACAGAGAATGTTTCGATCATGTTATATTGTTGTATGATGGATATCAAATCTATTCGGGCCCTGCAGGCGACACCGCTAAACGTTATTTTACCGATCTCGGGTTTGAATGTCCTCCCCGTCAAACGACTCCAGATTTCTTGACAGCTATTACTTCGCCAGATGAACGCCGTGTCAAAGTTGGACATAGCCCCCCGCCACCACTTGATCCTGCTGGCCTTGCTGATGCGTTTCGAAAGAGCTCATATTACCAGAATCTGCTAGGAGATATTGGACAATTCCGTGAAAAGCATTGTGACTTGGCGAGTGCTGCAGCCTTCAAGTCCGAAGCAGCTGATTCCAAGCACAAGTTTACTCACCCAAAGTCTCTTACGCTCAGGTCGTTCCCTACTCAGGTCCTGGTTGCTATGCGACGGCACTATCAACTTGTCTGGGGAGCTTGGAGGTCGCTCGCCATTATTCTCACTCTAAATGCAGTAAATGCTCTTATCACAGGCTCCGGATTCTATAAGAGACCTCTAACAGCCACTGGAGCATTCGAGCTTAGCGGTGCTGTCTTCTTTGCCCAAATATACTTCTGCCTAAATGCTTTAGGGGAAACAGTTTCCACGGTGCATTCACGAACAATTCTCCAAAAGCAGCACGCACTAGGCATGCTACATCCGGCTGTTTCGGCTGTTGCTCTCAATGTTGCCGAATTGCCGGTGTGTTTCGCGCAGACCGTTCTTTTCACCATTCCATTTTACTTTCTCGTCTTTGCAAACCCGACAGCATCAGGATACTGGTTTTTCGAACTTTTGATCTTCGTGTTCTATGCCAGTCAGTTGGCGCTTTTCCGAATGCTGGGTGCATGGTCTCCTAATGTACCGGTCGCTCTCCTGTTGGGTGGTGCAGCCATGCCGATCGGGTTAAGTCATTCAGGTTATGGCCCAACGTGGCCAACACTGTTGGAATGGGATTCCTGGATCCGTCGAATCAGTCCAAGTCCATATACACTAGAAGCAACAATGGGATATCTTATGAAAGATGACACTCTGTACTGTACCTCTGATCAATTGGTCCCGAACGGAATAGGATACGATGTAGGTGGCAAATGCTCTGAATATCTTCTACATAGTTTTTTTCTTTCTACAAGACAAAACAGCAAATGAAGCTAATGATCTTAATAGAATACAACAATAGCCAATCAAGGCTGTCCCATACCAGGAAGCTCTCCAGGATCTTCTACCGTACCAGGCTCAACGTATCTATTCAGCCATTTCAGTTATCGCCCATCTAATGCGTGGCGAAACTTTGGGCTTATCTTAGTCTTCTGGGCTATATACACCGGTTTAACAGCAGTGGGATTGACTTTGATGACGAAGAATCGGGGCGGAGGTGGTGCAAGTCGTGTATTTAAGCGAGGGGCTGTCATCCCTGACGATATTCGAGGCGGCGAAGAATTGCGTGAAAAAGAATCTGATTTAGAATCTCAAGGAACTCCACCCGCTATCCATTCTCAGGGAAATTCCCAGAGTCTTAATGACTCTAGCAGTACTTTGTCCGCAAATGCCGCTGATTGGACTGAAAATGCGAAAAACAGTCCTAGAGTGAGTTATTACAATGTCCTATACTGCGAGAAATAGAAAGTCTCTACTAACACGGAGTAACAGCCCTCGTTTACCTTCTCAAATGTCTCGTATCACTTCCAAGTCGATGGAGAGAACCGACAGCTCCTTACAGATATAAGCGGATATGTCAGGCCTGGTCAGCTCACAGCCCTCATGGGAGTATCTGGTGCCGGGAAAACAACTCTCCTCGACACTCTTGCTCAACGCAAAGATACGGGTATCGTGACCGGTGACATTATGATTGGAGGTCAGCCTGTCGCCAATTTAGGAGCAAGATTCTCTCGGACTTGTGGATTTTGCATGCAGCAGGATGTTCATGATTCGGGGGCTACAGTCCGCGAGGCTTTGATCTTCTCGGCCATGATGAGAAGACCATTGTCGGTATCGAAACAAGAGAAGGAAAGGCATGTTGAAGAGATCATGGATCTGCTGGGACTTAAATCAATCGCCGATGCCTTGATCGGCGTTCCGGGAGAGGGAGGCCTGGGAGTCGAGGAACGGAAGCGGGTCACGATAGGTGTGGAGTTAGCCGCCAATCCTTCAATGTTGCTATTTCTTGATGAACCAACCTCTGGACTCGATAGTCAAGCTGCATATTCGCTCGTCAGGTTTCTACAGCGTATTGCAGCTTCCGGAGTACCTATCATCTGTACAATCCATCAGCCATCCGCAGTTATCTTTGAAATGTTTGATCATGTCCTTCTTCTGACAAGGGGAGGACGCACTATTTATTTCGGCGAAACCGGTAGTAACTCGAGTACTGTTGTGGATTACTTTGCTCGCAATGGCACTACAATGGATGGCGCTGCCAATCCAGCCGAGTTTATATTGGATACTGTGGCTAGTCCTTCAGGAGGCGACGAGTGGTCCAGAACATGGAACGATTCACCCGAACGCCGCAATCTACAAATACAAATAGAACATCTAAACTCTTCAGTCAATAGCGATCTGGAAGCCTCTACTACAGATGAAACACTTCCGTTGATATATCAATATATCACCCTCACATCTCGTCATTGGTTAACTATATGGCGCAATGGAGTTTACAGTTTTAGCCGTCTTGTTAAAGCTATATTCATGGGTCTTTTTATATCATTCCTCTTCTATCAAGCCTCAGACACAGAGCAAGGAACCCAGAATCGACTCATCGTTCTCCTACTTTTGCCATGGCTCATCCCCGCTTCCGCAGATGATATCCAAGCAGTTTGGTATTCCAAATGGGCACTCTACACGGCACGCGAGCGCTCCGGTGTCGGTTATCATCCATTCGCTCTATGTGCCGCTCTCGTCACAGTAGAAATTCCACTCGCCATAGTAATCTACTCGATATACTTTCTCTGTAGCTGGTTCACTATCGGTCTAGCGGGGCCTGGTTTCGGCTACCTCTTATTTCTCGCACTCGGCATATACGGACTCGGATTTTCCTTGGCAATCGCCGCATTGGTTCCCAACAGCGAAGTCGCTGGGTTTGCAAATAGTCTTGTGTGGTGCATCCATACGACTTTTGGGGGAATGGCTCTTGCGCATAACGATATGCCTTCATTTTATTCCGCGTGGCTATTCTGGGCCGATCCACTACGCTACTGGCTGGGATCAGCCATTTCGAATGGAGTCCACTCTGTCCCTGTCATTTGTTCTGCCAGCGAAATGACGATTGTTCATCCACCTGTAGGACAAACATGTGGTGAGTATCTCGCGACCTATCTCTCGGGAACTGGAATTGGTGGCGCAAGTATGGGATATGTCTCCAATCCTAATGCAACAGAAGACTGTAGCTATTGTCCTTATCAAGTGGGAGACGATTACGCGGCTTCGTTTTCGTATTTTTATAGCGAGAGAGTGAGGGATTGGGGGATATTCACGCTTTTTTGTTTTAGTACATTGGCGATTGCCTTTTTGGCTAGTTGGGGAAGGTTTTCAGATTTGAAAGGTCCGTCACTGAAGGGTTTGGGGTTGGGGAAGAAGACGAAATGATTGGATTAGAATGAAAATGATGCAAGATATTTTTATGCAGGGAATGATAATAGACAATAGAAGGGTGTTGACGTTCGGAAAGAGGGTAAATTAGATTGGGGTAAGAAGAGAACATCAATAGACTCTATAAAAATATAGTAATTAGATTTTTATTTCTTTTGTAGAACATTACGTATTTGGTACTAAACAATTCTATATTTGGCAATGTGAAACCATGACCTCCAGTTCATCTATTTATAATTTTGCTTCGTGAGATGAAAACTCATTTGATACGTAATCACATACATCATAGGAGGGTATTAATAAGAAACCACACACTGTATTTCTGGTGTGCACTGCATACTTTCTCAGGGCAGGTTCCTCTCTTCTTGATAGAATCACCTAACTCTCATCTACTAAACCTTCTATCCCTCTCCAAAATGATACAACTATACGATTTTAGAAAACGTAAAGCATCAAATATTGATAAATAGGTTAATGTGGAAACTCCACCACTCCTTTGCAGTAATCCTCATTCTCCTTTAAAACTTATATATTTTATTCATGGAAAGAATGTGACATGAATGTGCAACACACCTACTTAATAACACGGGTACAGATATACATACTTTAAATTTTCATGTCCATTCTACATTCTATTTTGTATGCTATCTCAAGTTGTACCTTCTGCTACATTTCTAATACATCGCGGCACATCCACATCACATCAGACCAAATCGTATTTCGAAAGATGACCAGCTTCTGCACCTGTTTGCCATGATAGCCACATGTGCTGTTTGATTAACAGATACTTCAAGCCCCCAATAACATAATCCACACTTCCATCTCACAGCAAGCCCCACGGTACACCATTGCCATTCGACATACCATGATCCGTAAAGACCTGACCGTTGACATCAGCCCATTGATTTGCACCTGTATTGCTACCACCGCTGGTATTATCAGCAACCGCAGCTTCGTGCGTAGGTGCCTGTTGCGGAGTTGAGCCCTCGAAGCCATAAAACGGCATCAAGAGAAAATCTGAACTTTGTGGGAAAGCTTGAGTTGGATATTGCTGAAGCTGGTCAGGCTGTGATGTACTCCCATAGTTTGAGGAAGTGGGAAAATTGACACCAGAAGCATTGTGAAGTGGACCCGAAGTGTTGGCCAGAGGTGTTTCTGTGGAAGAATGAGAGATCGGTGTATTTGCTGTTGTGTTTGCGAGCCATGGGAACTGTCCAAGTAGTGTATCTAGCTCATTATCAATAGTATTCACAGTTTCAGTGCTCTCCTGAATAGGTTCATATAAAGGCGTTGTATTATAAGTGGCTGTTCCGTTGCCAACAGGTAAATCGTCTGAATTAGGACCCTGTGCAGAGCGAAAAGCATCTTTGGCCATACGCATTATGAGTGAACTAAGCGTTCCCCCAATCTTAGGCCCAGGGTGCTCCATAAAACTCAAACAACGAAGACCATCTTCCACAGCTTTGAATGTAGCTGCGACGTTACCAGCGCAACTCTTTTTAGGTCCACCTAAAACATCATAGAGCAAGGTAAGACAAGCACCCACAATATTATAGGCGGCGCCAGAATCTTGCCTCATCAGAGTCGCGCGCGTATTATAGGCATCAAGCGCGAGGGAAATGAGGTTTTTCGATGCGGACATGGCCTTTTCCACAGAGTCAAATATATCCGTGAAGCCTAAGTCTTGGGCTGCGGCCAGAGCTTCGGCCTTTGATGCGTGTTTGCTCACGAAGGCTATTGCTGGACGATGAATGAGTACGATACAATGATAGTAGTGTAATCCAAGATGTGTACGTTGAACTTCATGCCACAGGTGAGGACTTGGAGGCATCGAAGAGTCAAAAAAGTGTAAGAAAGGGGGAAGGTCTCCCATTGCTTTTTCTAAAGCCAATTCACACTCGCGGGTAACATGGGGAATATTGGCGGAATCAGTTGCGACTCCGCCGTAGAAGTATATTCCGCTATTAATACGATCAGCCACACGGCCTAGGGTAGCCATAGCACGGACATATGCCATGTCTGTAATTTCTTCTGGGTTATCATTCCCCGTCTCCAAGCTTGGTGGATCTTCGGGAAAGGCAGTATCAATGAAGTCATCTCTCAAACAAGATGCCCGACCATGAAATAGAGACACAAGCTTTTCCGTCGAGTAAAGATTCCAAAATGTTACCCGGAGACGATGCATGTTGGGGCGGGTGCCATTGGCGACCTGGGCCCTATTCATGCCTAATGCAAGTGCGTTCAGCGCTGCATGACCTACGTAGAGATAAGCGTCATTTGGACGCATTAATTCGATGCCATATATCGATTTCAGAAGAAGTAGGTGAACACCCTTGAGGGAGGCGTCCTCGAAAGTCGAACCAGACAGCATTGCACGTGATGATAAGTAGGATGCCCATCTAGCCATAACCTTAGCATCTTTGTCAGGAGAAAGACTAGACATTACGGCGCCAATTGCAAGCACCATAAGTACGATATTTTTTCGAGTTAATTTGCTACTATAATAGGCGTCTCGTTCTGGTGGTGGAGGCTCCCAGAATGACTCCCAATCTTCGCGAATCTCACGCAATTGAAGGAAGGGCCACTGTGGATGAGCGACCTTGAAATAAGTGCCAATGAAACAATCCCCAAGATCTTTACTTAGATGAACGGGCAGAGATGTACCGCTCTCATTATGATGCTGATATTCGGGACGCTCGGGTGGGAAGGCAAATTGGTCCAAGCCCCAAACGCGCATCGCCCCTAATCGGTCATTGCTTGAACTTTTGGTGCGATAAATACACTGGTAAATGCTTTGAAATAAAGCCAGGTTGGACGCCGGCCCATAATATTGAAATGCTCCAGTGCCAGTCTGGCATACCCCAATACCAGAAGAACGTAGCTCTCGACGTCTCTTGACTGCAAGTGGTCCGTTGTTGTCAATCGCTAGTGGTCGATGAGTTTCTGGGCGTGTCACGACAGGCGACGCTGTTGAACCATCCCTCAATCCCGGATCTTGTGCTTCTTCAAGAGGGTCCAAATCAAGGCGAGGTCTCTTTTTCTTCCTACCCCTTGACTTCAGTGGCGTGTATGAGCACTCTCGATTGTGCTTAACACATGAATTGCATGGTTTATCACCAGAACATTTCTCTTTTCTATTTCGGCAATTCTGGCAAGTATTTCGAGTCAGTACAACAAAGCCAGACGAATTGAATGTGGATATACTTATGCATTGGCTACTCGATCTACTGCCCCCTTTTCTCTTCCTCTTTCTATATTGGTACCACGATCAAGGGATGTATCTGGAGACGAGGTGGTCTGTATTATTCCATTAGGCTTTGACAGACTTATGGGTGCTGTAGGAACTCTAGTTTCCATCTGATTGAGTTTATATTCAGTTTGTGATCCGCACGTCTGCGATTTTTTTCCAGCTTTATCTTCTTCGGTCATGATTCAGGACAAGCACAGCTTAGTAAGTATGCACGTGATTCATATCAATTCACCTACCTAGTATCTGGGTATGTAATGGAGAAAAGAGTCAAAGGATGGCTTTGGCTAATAAAGCGATGAAGTCTTATTGTACCTTTCAATGGCCCCGCTTCATATATCAGCTGTTGCGAGGAGGAAATACAACACAAAGTTCATCGCTTATAAATACACCAGAAAATATGAGCCTAGGTACCTAGCTGGGTATGTCAACATTTGTGAACTTGTTGAATTGACCATAGTCAAGACTGCGATCTAACTGTAAATATTTAATAATTTATGTACCGCCCCGCATCTGTTTCTGACCCCCGGGGAACTCCTGATCATACAATAATGTGCGTATAGCATTTTTTAACCCCTAGCCCAGTCTTAACTCATGTTCTGTGAAATCCCTTATACGCCGATTGATGCTGGAATGCGAGCATTGCTAAAGTACAAGAAGGGCATGTAAATTGAAATGAGAAACGAATGCACCTAAGCGCTGATGATCATGCTATTCGATTTCGTTTCTTCGTCGTCGCCTTTGAGTCGGTCCTCAAATCCTGGGCGCCATTTCTTGAGATATTTGGCGGCGATGGGTTTCGCATTGTCGTCTTTCAAGGTTGTTAGTATGGCCACAACGAAGGAAGGACGGGATAAAATCTTACAGGTGTTCCAGATATCTTCAACTGCGTCGAGAGCCATGTCTCGGACCGGTGGCCGCATCATAACCAAATAAAGGAGACTGGTTAGCGATAGATTGACCATTGTTGGGTCTTTGCAAAGCCCTTTGATTTTGTTCAACACCTCTGGACTCAACCCTGGAATCTCGCTTAAGAACCTAGTAAGGACTCTGTCCTTCGCATCAAGATAGATTGAAATTCCATCTAAAACCTTGAGTGTCCATTTCTCATAATGTAGCACCGCTGAACCATCTCCCAGCTTCATTTGTACTTTGTCGTTGTACCATTCTTCGCACAGCCAAGCCACGGCGATGTCGATTCGTTTTCTAAAATCTTCTAGGATGTAAACAAGCAGTGATTGCCGAATAGTGTTACTCAAGGATGTCCGCTCGGTATCTGGCGACTCTAATTTGACAGCGTCTGAGGACTCTTCGAGACCGGCCCCAGCACGCGTTGCAAGGCGCGTAATGATAGTAATCCATGCATCTCGATCATAGGCACTAGCTGCTAGTCTATTTATACCAGCCTTTGCCTTTCTTGCGGTGGGCTCTTCTAAGGTCTGCATCACACTGAAGACTCGAGACACAGTACCTTGGCCAACCAGAGTCACTTCCTCGGCATTTAGAGACGGAGGTGGTGGCAACGTGAACGGTCCAAGTGCTACATTTGCAACCTTTTCGATATCCACCTTAAGCTCTTCAGGTGGTGAACTGTCTAATTTGTTCAAAATTTGTTCTGTATCTTCAGCGTTGTAAAAATCAGGTTCGTAGTCATCGTCGTCTTCTTCTACGCCCAGTGGAGCCGTTTCAGGGTTAATTTCTTCAGGTTTAGGCTCTGAGAGAGCTTGAAGTCTTGCTTTCACACCCTAATTTCCAGATGAGTAATCGTGCAAACATATCATTGAAATTGGGAAAACTTACGCTTATAGCCTGTTCAATGGTGTCCGTATCTATCCTCTGGAGAATTGTTATACCAATCTTGACAACTAGGTCTTCCGATAAAAGTGCAACGTCAAAACCTTTTAGGGCTTCATCGGTGGTGATAGTGAAAAGCTCGGCGATGGTGTGATTCCCAGGTGTTAGTGGTGGTATATGTAGTTGAGCAGATTTAACTTGCGCGCCTAGCTTTTGACGTTTGGCGGGATCTAGGGCGTCCACAGATTCTGGAGGCCCACGCTTTCTATTTCCCTCGTCGAAGATTTCGGTTTTAGAGCGCATCATTCGTTCGACGTACTGCTGGATCCGCCCATTGAGTGGATTGTGAGGGTCCCTACAACCATCAGCATAGAACAAGCATACTTCACAAGGACAACAAGACGTACCGCTTGCTGATATGGATAAGTAATGATCTAGTAGTCTTTTCCATAGATTTAACCATAACGCGCAATTTGGGAGTCATTGGAGAATTGGCTAGTTTCAGGGGATTGAAGTTTAGAAGAACATTTAGAATTTTATTTGCAACATGGGGACGGGCTCGGATTAATATGGAAAGGGAATTCAAAGTTGCATCAACAAGTACAGCATCGCTAGACATGTCAGTTCCTAGATGGGGGGAAAATGTAGAATGCAACGAGCTCGACATACCTGGAGTTCTCTTGGAAGACGCTGAGGAGTCTATCGAGAAGACCTGACGCTTCAGCTTCAAGGTTTCGGGGAGGAAGAATGGTGTGGTTCGGAGGAACCATGGATAGTGATACCTGAAGAGGATCGCCGCGCTATACAGAAAACACCATTAGCATCTTGCCTTTTGGGAAATTCTGGGTACCTCTCATACTCTAGAATCTGCGTCGGGTCCTGTTGTTTGCACCAACACAACCCTCTGCGCAAACTTAATACAGCATATTCTGATTCCTGGCTTCGCAGTATCCCACATTCGAAGTATGCGAGTTTTGATTGCGACCATGCGCTCCCAGGTCGGTATGTCGTAGGCATTGTTGATACTATTTAGGCACACTAGTTAGAACCAGCTCTAAGTTTGGCGTCCATTGCTTGTCGCCATCCAAAAATATGAAGATAGGAAGATAGGAAGAATGTTAAGTTCTAAATCATAGCTATAAACGGACAAAAATTCAACATACATCCATCGAACGACAAGTGGGTATATGCTAGCTGCTGTTTGCACTATACTCTTAACTACTGCACTATCTTCGTGCGGGTTCTCGATCATGTCCTTCAAGGTATCAAGTACGACCAAACTCAATGTTTCTTTCTGTGACGACGGTATGGTTGGACTTGAAAACGTCTCTGCAAGGAAATCTGCGCCCCATCGTCGTAATTCTACCCTCGCGGATGGTCCAATAATTGGTAGTATTCCTTGAA
Organism: Botrytis hyacinthi; assembly: GCA_004786245.1. Classification (NCBI taxonomy): domain Eukaryota; kingdom Fungi; phylum Ascomycota; class Leotiomycetes; order Helotiales; family Sclerotiniaceae; genus Botrytis; species Botrytis hyacinthi. Next base: position 378,355 of record PQXK01000002.1, read on the forward strand.
TGATTTGAGTGTAATAGTTGGCATCCGAGAGCACAAGTTTTCGAGCATCATTCAATTGATTGATTTGTTGTTCAACAGTCAAGGTAGCCATGACGATGAGGATAACCTTTAAAGGCTGTGGGGAAAGAAGTCGAATATGATCTACTATGGATTGTACTGTGCAAGCTGCATGTGAGAAAGACTACACCGATATCCACTATATTGATTTGCTGAGTTTGTAGTCAAATTGACTCCAAACCATTCTGCGAAGCTGTTGTTGAAAGAATCAAGTTTGACAAACAAATTGTGTTTCTTTGATGCGATCGATATTGGCCGAAGGTAAACGCGACCCTTTTAAAAGTTGCGCGATACTGGCAAGCACCAAATCTCAATGGGCTTATTTCAGGGTAGCCTTATCGATAAGGCTGGATCTCATAAATTCCATTACTTGGGAATTTCTTTTTGGAAAGTGGCGCCATTGAACCATATCAATATACCAATTGACAAAATATTGCAAGTCAAGATGCCGTTGTAAGTTCATATTTTGATTCTAGACAAATGAATGCCTTATACTAATAAAGAAACATTAAAGAGTTCCTAAGTCTTCCTATTACGATAAGAATTACAAACAATCTGCTGCCCTCATTCGAGCGCGGAGACCATATCTTGTTAAGAATGCTTTGACAGGGGCAGGCATTGCCGCATTTGCCCTTGGAGTTTGTAAGTATCTGCGAGGGTATTTCAAGCCAGTTCAGAGTAATAACTTTCTACAGTTGCTTTCACTATTAGAGCAGTTTCGCAAGACGACTTTGAAGATGTCAAAGTACCAGCCGCACCAACCACTCGGGATTCTTGACCGGATCGTGACGATATGACTGAGATCAACAGCAGTTCTTGTGGGCCAAATCGGATATACGTGGAGGAGGCGACTTCATAATACCAACATCGAGCAGACTAGGGGCTACAAAATCACAAGTAGATGCAATGATTATCATAGATTCAATGGGAGGCGTTTTGATGAAGGAAAACTCTTGGGAATCTCAAGGGCTTCAACTTTGTAGCTTTCTATATTTGAAGCGTCACGTTATAAATACAGATGGAGCTAGTATTATTGTAATACCGCCTAAAGGCTGAAGGGAATCATATACCATATGAATGGTAACCATCATATCACAGAACGCCGAACCGAATGAATGCTTTTCTGCCGCAACACCCAACATGCACTTTGAACCATATATTTGCGCCCTCGTAGTCATTAAACTTTACTTGTAAACTCGAAACGTGAGTTTGATTTTGTGGAGATGCACGAGTCACTCACGGTGGAGATATGCGGGTCATCTCTTGTACAACGTCCTGTAGTCCGGCGCGTGATGTCTGGTGGATTTGATTACTGGCGACGGGAGGAGCCTGATGATTATGCTGCTCGTTGGAGATGGATAACAGTGGATGAGGAGGTCTAGTTTGCTTTGGTGACAAAGATGGCTGTCGACTGCCCAATGGTGATGGCACGATGGTGTGTGAGTGCGAAGTATTGGAAAAAGGATTATGTGGAGAAACTCGTCCACCAGACGTCATGTATCCATTAGTATGCTGTAATACCGATGTTGACATATTAGAGAAGGTTCCTGAGATAGGGCCGCCTTGTTGATGAGAATGGCGACGGGGCTGTACTTGAACTTGCGACAAAGGACTTGTGGTTCTTGGTGTTTGCTGGGCTGAAGACTGACGCTGTATTAAATGGGAGTTAGAAGGATGCTGCGGATTCGCCCAGGGTGTTTGTTCAATGAACTGTTCTTCCGCCGGCCTATATCGCGATGTTGACCTTGCTGTTCGCAATGCCGCAAACTCTTGCAGCGAAAAACTTGCAGGTTGATGCACATTTCTAGTCCCCTGTGAAAAAGCCCCGTCAGCTTGCCTGTCCCTTTTTGGACAAAGATTTCCTTTTTGGACTAAATCCAACCATGGCTCCCAAATAATGCACTTACTCCCATTGCATTAGTTACACCCATCTTCTCAAAGTCTTCTTCGAGCTCTGCAGGCGTTGCTTGCGACATCGAAGGAGCGGCTGGAAATCCGACATGTTTTGCGATGCCCGAGAGAATAGAAACCTCGTTGGAATATGCTACCTGGTTCTGAACCTGTTGCGATCTTCGAGTGGGGTAGTTCAGAGTGTACTCGGGTACGCCGGTGGAGTAGTTTCTTCTATCATGTTGTATTTCATACCATTGTTTACCTAGTTGCTCCATCTTGGTTTCTCGAATTTCTCTTGCTTCTTGTCGATACTGAATAAGAATCTGACTCCTCCTCGCAACAGCATAAGTTTTGAGAGTCTGTAGCTCATATTCACGCAATTTCTCTGCGACACGGATTCTCTCATTTCTCCGTGCCTCGACAGGCTTCATCTGTTCAAGAAGATCGGGGTGCGTTGGATGGTCTTGTCGGAGCATAGCCTCCTCTCGACTTATTTGCTCGAGGCGCGCATCGTATAATCTATAAACATATCAGCGAATGAAACAGTGATCAAGGATGTAATCTGACCTGTCCCTAAAGACTGCGAAGTCCTTCTCAATACCTCCAAGTTGATCAAACGCGCTTATCTTTTTCTCCACTGATCGAATCCGCGTTAGAATAATTGTGCATGTTTAATTTTAACTTGCTGCAACACAAACTCACATTCTTCTTCCGTCTTTAATACGAGATCTGCTTCATCATCTTCCTCATTATCTACTTGGTCCTCCTCGCCGTTTCGTGTATCATCTTCGCCGTTGGTTATGGTGCCATTGTGCAAGCTGTCTGACTCGTCCTCAATATTTATACCATTCTCCACAGCCTTTTTCTTCTTCCTTCCTCGTCTTTTAGGTGACGCCGGTATGCCAGCGGTTTCGGTAGCTTCATCACCGGGAAGCATCGTCTCCGTCACATCCGCAAGAGCCTGCTCTTGTGGTCCATCAACCTCTTCGCCTGATATATTACCACTTATTGTATTTGATGCATCTTCTTCTACGGGTAATTCGTCGTCGATCGCAAAGTCGTCGCCTTGATTAATTATAGAGCCCGTCCGCTTGGGTAAAGGCTCATCAAAATCATCTTCGAGTCCGCCGCTGCCCATTATTGATCGTTTGCGCTTTCTTGAATCGATTTCGGAAGTCGATAACGCTCTCTTCCCTTCGCCCGCAGTATCTTCTAATGACGTACGAGCTGTGACTGGCTTGCGATCTAGCTCACCATCATCATGGTGAGAGCTTTTGGGGCTATCATTAGAAACAGCGATGTCCTCGTCAGATAATTGGTCTGCATCATCTTCGTCATCTTCCCTCTCATCTGCCATGATCTGGTTGTGTAGTTTGCTTGGGCTGCGCTCGTTCAGATCAGCGCCATTACGGGAATTAAGAATCACATTCTTTTGCACTCTTAGTTTGTGCGGAGATTCTTCCAATCGCTCTGTCTCTGCTTCAGAATCGTCATCTTCAGAAGGGTTACTAAGGTCGTCTGATGCTTCGGCATCGTCGTCATGATCTTGCTCGGCATCTTTGTCTTCAATATCACTCAAACTGCTAGAGCGATCTTCTTCCACGTCGAGATCACTAAGCTCGTCGTCAACCGAGGCTTCGTCGGGTATGATAGGATCAACCGCTGGCTCAACGTCAATTTCGCCACCCATCTTAAGAGTAAATGAATTGTTGCAAAATTGTTGTGGTACTCGTAATGCTATTGTCGCAAAACGAAGCAATTGGAATCAAGGTATAATTATCGGTAGATCCTCGGAAGATTAAAGGCGGTCACTAGCTAGTGGCAGTACCAACCCCACTGATCCCTGCAAGCTGCAGCTTTTTTATTTTTTAATGAAGCCCCGAAATCTCAATATCTCGCGACGACGAAAGGTAGCATATTACCTGCATTACTTATTTCCAACGAAAAAATAACTTAATCGCAATGGGTAAACGCAGTCGGAACGAGAGTACTAGCGGAGGGGAGAAAGCCAATGGTAAAGATAGTACTGGTAAATCAATTTTCACTGAAAACAAGGCTGTCGACCCTACTCTAGCCTTGCTATTTGCATCAAGTGTAAGTCTTGAAATTCTGGCATCGCGCAATCTTGCTGATAAATTCTAGGCTGGCCCGGTACAAGCTCCTCCAAAATCTAGATATCAAGAAGCACCTTTGCCTCGTAGAAATGTCAAATCGCAGGAGGGAGAATCATCCGAGGTTTCTGACGATGATCAAGACGCTGAAGACGTCGAAATGGGCGAGGGTGACGATGACTTGAGTAGCATTGATGGTGATCTCGAGGATGCTGAGATTTCGGGTCTATCTGCTGAGGAGGATGATACCAACGACATACCTGACGAGGTACCCGAATTGGATAAATTCATCGAAGCCAAAAATGAGAAACCCGAACGAAAACGTAAAAGGAAGACCGATGAACCAGATCTTGAAGGAAAGTACCTTGAGAAGCTGGCCAGGGAAGAAGAAAAGGAAGAAGAAGAACGCCAAGCCGAAAGACGATTGAAACGCCAAAAGTTAGCTGCAGAGCAAAAGCCGGTTTCAGACGAAAATATGGAGGAAGGTGGTTCTGATGAGGAGGACGAGGAGGATGCTGAATCTGATAGCGAAGCCGAAGCTGAGGATGATACAGAAGAATCTGGTTCCGAGGAGACAAGCAAAAAGAGAAAGACACCATCCGATGTTCCTTTACATGAATCCCTCGTACCAGATAAGGATGCTGCCGAGCTCGAAAAGGCATCGCGTACTATTTTCCTCGGAAATGTAGCAAGTTCTACTATATCATCTAAAGCAGACAAAAAGATCCTTATGTCTCATCTGTCCTCTTTCATTGATGATCTCCCTCCTCCCCCAGCTGGCAAACCATCTCACAAATTGGAATCTCTCCGCTTCCGTTCCACTGCTTACGCTACTGCCGCATTACCAAAGAAAGCTGCTTTTGCCAAAAAGGACATTATGACTGCTACAACAAAAAGCACAAATGCTTACGCAGTCTACTCTACAGCATTTGCAGCCAGAGAGGCCGTTAAGAAACTCAATGGAACTATAGTACTAGATCGACATCTCCGCGTAGATGGCGTAGCGCATCCTGCGAAGACTGACCACCGTCGATGTGTCTTCGTTGGAAACTTAGGGTTTGTAGACGATGAGTCTCTTCTTGAACAGGATGGGGAAAATAGCCGCAAACGGTCGAAAATACCCTCTGATATTGAAGAAGGCTTATGGAGGCAATTTGGAAAGGCTGGTGAAGTAGAGAGTGTGCGGGTTATTCGCGACGAGAAAACTCGCGTTGGAAAGGGTTTTGCTTATGTACAATTTACCGTAGGCTTCTTTCATCACTCAAAAATATTCGAGCTCTTATTAATGCAGATATATAGGACGCAAATGCAGTTGAAGCTGCCCTACTCTTCAATGAGAAGAAATACCCGCCGATGCTTCCTCGTGTCCTTCGTGTTGTCCGCGCCAAAGCTCAGCACAAACAAGTCTCGTCCCGACCCACAGCTCGTCAACCAAAATCGTCAAAAACCTCCCAAATATACAATCCAAAGGTTGATCCAAATCAAGCTTCTTTGCAGGGTAGAGCTACCAAACTGTTAGGGAAAGCTGGTGGCGCAAAATTCAAGAAAACCGGGGCAAACGATACGACTTTGGGCTCCAGGGGAGACAAGCAAGCCAGTGGAAATGGGGAAGCCAAAAGTGGAATGGCCGGTATCAAAGCACCTGAAAGTTTTGTTTTTGAGGGTTATAGAGCTAGTGCAAGTAAGGGCAAGCCGAAGGATCTTAAGCTGGGAGGAAAGGGTGGTGGAAAGAAGAAGGGTAAACCCAGAACAAGATCGTCAAACAGAGGTGCCGAGTGGAAGAAGCGAGGCTCGAAGTAAGCTCGTGTTGTTTAGATTGTAATCAAAATAATGATGTATTAGAGTAGTAGTATTGGTGAATCAAATACCTGAGAATGGCAACTCTTTGGGTTGGTCTTGACTTTCATATTTTGAATGTACATCTATGGAAACGTGAAACCGACTTAACCAAAATTGAAAGACACTGCATCCAAAATATTGCGTAGTCGGATTACTACTTGCACAGTTTTGCAATGAACTGCTCTTCAAGCATCACTCCAGCTTCTCTTGCTCCAAAAGTGCGGGGCATTGTCTGTGATATACAGCACACGTGATACCAATCAATTTTCATGGCCATTTTTTCTATTGAATAATCCAAGATTTTCTTTCCCACATCCACGTTCTTCTGAACCCCGATATCAAGATGTCTGGCTTCAACTTCTCATTTGCAGGCGATGATATAGAGATAGATTCAACTCAAGATGCTCTTCCATCTGTCTCCAACCAAGCTGCAGAAACCGGCACCCTTGCACCACGGAAATCCAGCGGGGCATTTCCGGTAGCAGGACAACCACTTTTACCACCTACTTATCACACTTTGGAGGAATTTCTAAAGACATTGCCATCTCAGATTGCTTATTCCACGCTGGTTGTTAAGTTGGATGATGGTAAGGAGATTGGTATTCCGAGAAGGGAGTTATGGGATGTCAGAGCGCAGTTGATGGCCGAGGATGAGGGAAATGGGGAAGGGCTTTTGGGATTGGGGAATGATGATGTGAAGACGGGGGTTTATGAAGGAGGGTTCAAAAGCTGGGAGAGCTCGGTGGATTTGGTTAAGGTTCTCAGTGGGAGGACAATTGTTGGGGAGGGGAGGAGGAGAGTTTTAGAGGTATGTGTTATTTTCATTGAGACTTTGATCACGTTCAAGTCGCCAAGAGCAATTATGCTGATGAATCTGATAGCTTGGTTGTGGAACTGCTCTTCCATCTCTAGCGGTCTTCCAATGGTTCCTGGAAAATACAACCTCTTCCACATCCGGGCTGGATCTTGGACTTGCAGACTACAATCCTACAGTCCTACAGCTCGTCACTTTACCCAATATTCTCCTTTCCTGGGCACAAATCACAAAATCCGAGTCTTGGGAGGCAGAAGGCGAACTCGATATCGATGAGGCACTTATCTCTGAATTCATCTCTGCGCTGACTTCTCGCAAGATCAATATATCACTCTTCTCTGGTGCTTGGTCCCCGGATTTTGTCTCTCTGGTCACTGATAAGTTGCATCTATCATGCGAGAACACAATCATTATTGGAGCTGAAACCATTTACTCTCCAATTGCTTTGAAATCGTTTGCTGAAACTTTGATGGCATTACTTGATTTAAGCACAGGGCCAAATAAGACGGCGTTGATAGGGGCCAAGAAGGTATATTTCGGAGTTGGCGGTTCAATAGAAGATTTTATTGAGGATGTCACAGCGCGTGGAGCTCTTGTAAATCAGGTCAGGGAAGAGTCGGATGGTGTTAGAAGAGCTGTTATAGAAGTTGAAAAAGCAGGCTGAAAATCAAATTTGTAATCATAAGTCATATTCATAAAATTCCCTAGTATTGGTGGTAGATTTTCGACTGCTTTGGCAGGATTGAGGAGTGATCTTTTTGTTAGTATCCTTAAATGTTTCTACTGCTCCCTTAGATCATATTCTGCTATATTAGTATCTTGTATCGCCGCGTGTTTAAATACCTTTCAGGATCTGGCAATGATTCGATTTGTTCTGATCGTTTTCTATTTCTATTTATCATCCCGAATGCGGCGAATTTCGCACTTCCACTTCTTATCATCTCGAGGCCGGTCCACATACATCCAGTCCTGACCTCATCAGGTCACACATATAGTCATATCTTGAAGGCATTCATAATCAGGTAAACTTTAGCCAAATGCTTGTCTGGTAGCAGAGCGATCAAGTCCTCGACACCTTCAAAACCCTTTACTAACCTTACGGTTCCATTTCAACACCTCTGTCCACTTAGTATCTTACTCTTAATCTCAACGCTAACGCGTACCTACTCTACCTTTATTTTGACAGAGAGTCATAACGTCGATAGGTCTATTTTGTGTTCCTTGGATGACGCTATCTATCGGTATTCTACAGAGAAAGATGACAATTCTGAAAGATCTTGCCAGCTCATCCAACTCCACGGGGCACACCCAGTTATCTGTTATCCGAATACAACAAGTTTGTCCAAAATGTAAAAGAGCATCGAATTCCAAATTGCATGTTGTATCCCCAGCCAGCGCATACACTACCCTCAGCGCACTCTGTACCCTCAGCGGTACAATAGAATGGATCCAGCTCATTCAAATGATAGCAAGCCTAAAGTGAATCACAAAACAAGATGCTCTTCCATGTCAGCCACCATATATACACCCGAGCGCCATTTTTAAAGAAGGGAAATCTCAACCTCGGGAAGCCAAACAAGCGACGACAAAACATGTGAGTGGAACCCTACTCATAAACATCGACATCAGCAACAAAAAGTTTCCAGCCAAGTAAACGAGCCTTCGAAAAAAAAACCCCGCCAGCAAGATATCAAGATATCAAAACACGTAACCCAGCGCTGATCAAGCGCTGAGATGTCTCCGATATCGTGTTTATGACACAATACAAGTAATTAACACACAAGACTCTACATGGGTTCGGATGTAGCTCGAGAGTCTGAAATTGAACCACTGAGCCACGATCCTCAAACCACTCACGTTGGTCGGCTGATGTGCTTGTCTTGCAGTCATACGATATCATATAAACTCGAATGAGAATTCTCGCCTATATATAGTTGAGTAATGCAAATTTATCTAGTATATGGATTCGACAGTAGCAAACGGATGTATGAAAGAGACATTTTTATTCCCTGGTCCGGATGAATATTTGTTTTGATTATGATTTACCTTCAGCCTTGAATACCTAGTAGTTTCTACTTCGACTCATTAGAGCACCATCCTTGTGTTGTGCAGATCGCTGCGACGGAGAAGAAGTAAGCAAAGGCAGAGTATCGTTGGCAAGTGCAAATACAATGAGTATTTAAAAAACTAAGAGCTGTCCTCGAAGTGTTTAGAATTCCACCGATTTCAAAAAGCTAGTTCACCCTGCGATTCAAGCCCACGTCCGCGACCAGATTTTTGGTATAAGAATAGTATACGACCGGCGTTACATGCGAAAAATCGGTAGAACCGCTTCGAGCCACTCTCAGGTGACTCCCAATAGCAGATGGGCCGCTGCAATCACGAGATGACACATCCCTTCCAATAAGAATTCTTAGCCCATGTCGCATATCTCTTTCAGATATACGATCGCGATACAGTCGCATTGCAGGTTGGCATTTATTTAAAGGTCAACGAATAAATACCTGAGTAATTTGCTTTTCCTCATAATTTCACAGTTGTACCAGCGCGCTTTCACCGTTTTCAAACGGTTTATCACACATGTCTCGCTATCGTTTAGAAGACTCTTCCAACCTCGTCGTTGATATATATGGATTCAATGCTTGATTCGATGTAACGTATGAATGCCAACGCTTCTCTTCTACATTCTCCACATTTTTGTTCCGACCTGTCTTCAAATTGTGCGCATCCTTCCCTGCGAGAGGAGGATCTTCTGCATTTTTTGGATCGTAAAAGAAGGACACTATCGGACGTAGACTGCAGAATTCCATACCTCTTTTCGTGAGACCAACATGCACCGATAAGGAATCAGGCACTGCCAGTGCAGTATAGATGAAGATCTTAAAGCAACTCTCATCAGCCACATTCATCACAATGACGCTACTCTGCAGATATCTGACCGTGTTCGGCTGATCTCATAAATCTTCAGCTGCAGACAAAAGGAGCGCATAGCCCTATCAGACGAAGTCGCCGATCACTCGGTATATCCGAATATAATACTATGCGGTTTCAGTGCGAAAATCCGTCACTTGACATGATAGGTATTATGCGTCTATACCGACGATTTGATTCGTCAAATAAGAATTGACGTCTCTTGCTCAACTGCCAAGCATGTGGACGAAACCCAAATATGAGCCTACGGAGAATAAGCTGCCAATACGTCAAGCTAATGTAGCGCACTGCAATAATGCATATGTACAACCTACAATCAACGCAATACAATGCATGCAGTACTCTATTGCGTTGCGCATGACTAGCAAGTACCCATGCACGTTAGATGGATATATAAAACCATGTAAGATATGATATCTCGGCTTGAACGGCACATTATAAGAACATCGGGCTCATCAAGTGCTGAGGATTTGAAATTACTGCTCAATCCGCTGGGTGCTCATTTCATCCTTCATTTCGCTCACGCCGATTGAAGGGATACACCTCCGGATTGAGCCAAGTACTTGCAATAGGCGCGCAGACCCTCAACAGCCAGCCTTATGCATGGCTTGATGTCAGCCATTCATCGCCAAGAATGCCAAAACGTGCCATGCCCGTGTTGTGCTCACGCCACTGAAGTGATGGCACAAATCATGACTGGAAGGAAGGAGCCGCCCTGTCGGGACATGCGTATATTATACGACGGCAGGCATCCACCTTCGTCATATTTGTGAGACAGTTTGGTAGACGGGCAAAGTATATGCTTGAGATAGGCGTCTCCCATTTCGAGGCCTACGCACGTGGGAGAGAGTGGTTCGGAAGAGTTATCGAAGCGAGATTTTGCCGACTAGGTGAAATTCCCAAGTAGATTGGTGTATAAGCAATACGGTTCAGGTGATGGATAGATCGATCTATTTGCAAACTCTTGTCAATGGTGTTTGTCAGAAAACATTAAAATCGCAAGGAAAAGATAAAGTCGGTCACCGTACAGATGCAGGGACTGCAGCCTCCTCACCGATATTCCCAGGACATGCATACATCCAGATCATAGGTTGCCCCACCCGGCCGCTAGAGCCAACGCTTAATCCAAACTCCAGAAAACCTGTGAAAAGTTGAGAGACAAGAACGTGTTGTTTTCTCGTTACATGATTGGTCCACTCCAACCTCATCTTTCAACAATGAAGGGGAACCAAGAAGAGATTGAACGCGAGTCCAAATTTACATTCGACATGAAATCCGCCAAGTTCTTCTTAGGCGCGACAGTAAAAAAGTTTCATCTGACAGATTTCTTCAATGGAAAATGTGCCGTCTTGGAAAGCTTGTGCTAGTTAGAACTTACGCAAATGCTTCAGAAGGAAAGGTATCGCGACAATGGCCATCCACAATATCAAAAGACCGTTGCGAAATGATAGCTACAATATAAATTAATTATCTGGGGCACCCGCACATGGTCTCTGAGTCTACTCAGTGGGGGATAGTCACAACATGAATAATAGTGCACAGCAGGTAAGTGGAGAAACATCCCGTTTCCCATCTTGACAGAAAGAATGGCAACGATTTGCTACGAGACCCCCCATGAACATTGATTTTAAGCCAGGGGTGTTGGATAATAGATCCGAGGAAGACTCAGGAAGTGCATGCTCATTGCTCTCACTGCTCAGTCATGTCTCAAAGCAGACAACCTTAAGAAGCTACCGTGGCTGGCTCCGTGTTGTCCGATTTGGGCGTTTAATTCAAGAACAAAGTGGGGGACGTGGCCTTAACTTTGACGGGTTTATCGTTCAATTTCACAATTGATACCTATCAAGTAGGCTATATGTATAGGATCAACGAGAAGCTACTGATTGTAGCATCAGAACACTTGAATCCATTAATAAGTTTGGATCCAATTGTACACTTGCTACAAAGTATTTGGTATGACAGAACTCGACAAATTTCGGGGAATTCTCTTGATATTGGTGTTCCGGATCGAGGAAGATAACTCATGACGAACCAACTGGTTGTGGGAAGTACCTACTCTCCTACTGTGCCTATCTAGCTACTTCTGTATTACAAGCGAAAGTTACAGTATCAATCTAGACCAACGACTAGCTGCTGCATCTCGAACCAAAAAAGAACAGTTATTACATTAGTTTTACGCACCCAGTAACCTTAAAGCGGTTTCAAACGGCCAAAGTTGTTAAAATTTATTATACGAGTAGCGGCAATTTGTCGAGAAAGTCTGTCACGATCTACCCCATAAGTAGATAGCACTAGATGATGCATTGATTTATTTCATTCTCGATTCTAAAATAATCGTCTCAACTCTCGAGTCGCAAGTGATTTTAGTTATCTTTAGCAAGCAAATTCTTTAGCTCAATTGATATTCGCATCACAACCCAATTAAACGTCATGCCCCTCCATTCATTCCCTGCTCAATCCCATCTGGATTTTCGAGACTGGATTGACACGTGACTCTACATTGTACCAATGGAAAATAGGAAAGAAAGATCTCTCCATCCAATCCATAATCGGTTTGCCCTCCAGTCTCGACGGATCAGACTGGAATGATCATACCTGCCTAGGCAAGTAATGATGAATATGTGGCAAATTGAATCGAGTTCCACTACCGCCCCAGCCATATAATAAATCAACCCACGAAACGACCAGAAGCAAAAAGACAAATCAACTTGATCCGATAAAGATATATCCACCAAAGTGACTAAACCAATCTAAGTTACATTGATTTTCCTCGGTCTCTTGAAAAATCCCACCCAGATTTCTGAAAAAGTCCACTTTGCCCCGCCTGAAAGTTTGATGACCCACTTCGGAGTACTCCTACTTTATCCATTTTTTTCATGCTACCAATCTAGGATACCGACCTACCTGGTACATGAACATGGACCACCGTAGTAAAAAAAAAAAGGTAGGCTATGATCTAATTCCTTATTTATTTCATCTCCCCCCAATTGCTCTTTTGCTTCCTTTCTCTTCATCGACAAATTTCTTCATTTCCCCCTTCATTGCCCAAGCAATAAGGGCTTCGTCGTCAATTTCCTCAAAACTCTCACCCCTTTGAGGTATCGGTCGCCAATTCTCAGAATGGCGAATCCTGTTCACACCCACGCACATCATAATCCTACCAATATGGGGATAATTGGTCTTCCTCATGGTCCGGAAACCGGCGATGACCATGTGTCGATATACGATCTGGGAGCTGATGAAGCTGTTTTCAATGAATTTCTCTACCCCGACGACATTTTCACAGCCGAGCATGTTTATTGGGCAGATCTCAAATTGAAAGACAAAATCTCCTTCATCACTAGAACTGAGGGGGCTGATGCAAAGCAAGAGATCAAGTCGATTTTGGCAATGATGAAAAAGGACCCCCTCAGTCCTGTCAGTTGGTATTTTAGCAATGCTGTTCTCCCTGGTGCTGGTTTGGGTCTTGAAGGGTATGTCAACTTTCGTGATTTACATTTCCATTGCTAATCATATTTTCAGATACGTTCTCTTCTCTATCGGAAACTTAGGACCCCTCTTCTCAGCTGTCTGGCCGAAATGCTGGAAAACTTTCGAGGTTTGTAGCGAGCAATGGACTTATGCTGTCACTTACTTGGAAATTATTGGTATTATTGTTGGTCAAATCTTGGTTGGATACTTGGGTGACAAGATTGGCCGTCGTTGGGGTTTGATCCAAGATGCTGTCATTATGTTTCTTGGTTTGGTCATGCTTATCGCTTCTTGGGGTGTTACTCTCAATGGCTGGGTTATTTGCTATGCTTGGTCATTGTTCTTCTACGGTATTGGTGTCGGTGGTGAGTATCCAATGACAGCCACTGCTGCTATGGAAAGCGCCACTGCATCAAACCGCCAAACAACCAAAATGGACAGACTTCATCGTGGCCGCAAGGTAACCATGGCCTTCCTTATGCAAGGTTGGGGTCAATTCTTCAATCAAGCCATTCTCATCCTCTTGCTTCTCATTTTCCATCATGGAAGTGGAAACCCACCTTACTCCGAAGTCTCAGCACAATGGCTGTTCAGAGTCTCATTCGCCATCCCCGCTGTCGGTACTCTCTGGCTTGTCTATTACCGCATGTATAAGATGCCTCTCATCTCCAAAGGACTCGATATTGCCAAGAAGACTACAAACGTTACTGGATACGACAAGGAATCTCTGAGCTTGACAGTCAAGCATTTCTCAGGTCGCTTGATTGCTACAGCCGGAGCCTGGTTTTGCAACGATGTCTTCTTTTATGGCAACAAACTCTTCCAATCTCAATTCATCAAGGTCATCTCTCCAGGCTCAACTTCAATTATGGAAGGATGGTTATGGAACTTGTGTAACGTCGGAGTATCTCTTGCCGGTTATTATTGCGCATCGTTCCTCATCGACAACAAGCTCTACGGGCGAAAGTGGATGCAACAAGTTGGATTTGCCTTAGATTTTATTCTTTTCGTCATCCCAGCTTTCCATTACGCCCATTATACCAGTATCGCCGGTATCAAGTCTTTCCAGGCCATGTACTTCTTATCGTCCTTCTTCAACCAATTCGGTCCAAACAGTGTTACTTTCCTCGTCGCTGCAGAGGTTTTCCCCACACCTATCCGCGCCTCCGCACATGGATTTTCAGCAGCTGTTGGTAAATTGGGCGCTTTATTCGCATCGGTTCTTTACAATTTCATTACAACCCAGCAAAAGTTCTACGTCGTCCCATGGTTCGGTCTTGCTGGTATGCTCCTTACCGCCGTCTTCCTTCCAGATACCACCGGTCTGGATCTCAAGGAACAAGAACGAAGATGGAAGTACATCAGATCTGGTAGGGAATCTGAATATCATGGTATCGCTATTCACCCAGCACATTTGTCTCTATGGGAAAGATGGATGAAGGCTGGCAAGAACTATGATCCTAAATTGGATGCCGGAGACAAGATTCTTGAGATGCGTCAAGAATGGGAACTCAAACAAACCGAGAAGGGAAAGAATGAGGAGGATATTGCAACTTATGACGATGATTGGAGCCAGGAAATTCACCAATATTTCCGTTCTGATAATAGCCCGAGAAGAACTCGCGCGCCAACTCGTGTAGAGCCGATTTCCGAATCTACGAGTGATGAAATCACGAGAGAGAAGTAGCTAGACATCTGTTAATTTCTTGGGTTTCTTACGGCGTTTTGGGCTGAAGATTCCCCCTGAAACTTGTACAACTTGATGTTGGAAAAGTTGTTTACTCATAAATATTTACTCATAACGATCACACTGGCTTGCATGCCTTTGGTGGGACGAGATACATAGAACCTAATGATAAAGATTTAATCTTACAATGATTGTCGTCTGGTATGGAATTGAAGTGATTTATGATTTCCCGGTTCTGGTTTGACAATAAAACTGTCCTTGGTCCAAGCTAAGTCTGTATTGTATTTTAACGTGTAATTCAAATTCACATGTCATCGTTTTATTCATCGATGACATGTGAATTTGGGCCGGTGAGTGCACGGCCCCATCTGTGCCAATGACTTCAGATGAAATAGACCTTTTTTGACTTGACACGAACACATCTTGAAGCTTAACAACCAGATGATAATTTTACATTCTTCTGCATCGACTGGTCTCATGAAGATCAGTAATGTCATCGGGAACGCTTATTGCGGGATCTTAGCTTGTCCATCTTTCATGCATGAGATGAGTACATGCAGCCACAATCACGTTTGGCCCCCAAAACCTCACGATAAGCGTTCGAAGTACCTTCTGTGTTTGTTTGAACATACATGATGGTGTATCCATCGAGATGGGTTGCTTGGTTTCATTGGCTTGCTGTATGTGTAAGCATGTAAGGCTTACATACCATTAGCGCTTCATCGAGTATCTGTTTGTGCGGCTCTGAGCTGCAAGGTTATACGTAACCTGGAAGATGGTTACATACCTAGGTAAGGTGGGCTTACATTAAGGCTGCTCGTGAGATGAGCAAACAATTGGAAGATTTCTTTTCCTTACCAATATTTACTGTTCATACCTGATCAAAAACAATCAATCAATTAGAGCATATCGCTATATTTCTTTATACATGATTTCCTTGCATCTCTACGTGCGTCAAAAATGGAGATTCATGGTGGAACTGATTGGCATAGGGATTCGGAAATTTCAAAGATTCAGTTGAAATCGCTCAAGACTTCTCCCTCCACTCGAACCTCGACTGGCGATAATGAGGTTCAATCGCAGAATTTTGTGCCACTGAACAGCGCCGAAACATCACAAAGTGTGCCTGCTAGTCTCAATGGCCGCCCAAAATCAGAAATAGATGAATTACCTTTCAAAGGAAGTCCCTCTCTAAAAGAGAAGTCAAGCACTACAGAAGTCGAGTGAGAATATTTTCTGCTCCCAATAAATGTTTATGACTGACAGAATGACAGCATAATCGGAGTTCCTGCTATTGGAGGAGATCCAGAGATGACGTGGATGTCTGAAGCGAAATTCACACAGGGTGGGCTCTTTTCACTTGATAACGATAGAGATGTGAAATCGGAATTTATTAGAATGACTCCTGTGTCGCCAGCTTACTTGATGGAACATTTTCATAAAAGAAAGCCTGCGTGGATTGTCCGCGATATTCGTAGCCACAAGGATCTGAGCAAGGCTCGAGTTCTTTTGTATGACCATGGGTACCCGAAAGAAGGTGATACATTGAAGCAATTAGCCAGTAGACTTTTGGATAGCATTAGGAGGCTAAGGTCAATCGAGGTATGAAGAGCATGGTATTGGTAGATACCTCAACTCGAATTGTTGCACCTGTGAATTTACTCAAAACCCTTGCCTGACATATACACAGAAGAAACATCGACCCCTTTTTTTCGTCTGTCACAGTACCGGGGGACTAGTACTCAAAATAGCTCTAACCGATGCTCGGAGGCTCAGAGATCCAATTCTTCATGATTGTTATGGTGTCACTTTTTTCGGTATGTCCAAAAAGGAAGCCAATGAAGGGCTTACCCATTCATGCAGCTAACGCAATCATAGCAACACCACACAGAGGCTCAAGTTATCTATCGCAGCCAGGATTTTCTGGAAGTATCCGTACGATCATGGGTCTATCACGGGAACTCCCAATATCTATAACAAGGCAGCTCGAACTAGATCACCATTCTCTGAAGCAAATCGGGAAAGACTTTAAAGCTCTAGCCACGGAACTTAAAGTGTGGACCTTTTTCGAGACAATAGATTCAAATATTACCGGTCTCGATCAAGGGAAACCTTTTCATGCACCTATCACATCTATTAAATCCGCAATACTTAATCTACGTAACGAGAGTGTATATCCATTGGTGAGCACTCATACAAAGTGTGCCGCGTTTGGCTCCGCAAATGAGCACACCAAAGAAGCTTATTTGGAGGCGTTAGCCACTCTGGTCGAGCAAGCTTGCGAATTGAGTAAAAAAACCCACTTTGAACTAAATCTCGAGCACAGAGAGGAGGTAGAGATCAATGGGTTTTATGAAGGCTCTGCTACCATCTCAACTAACGAGCCCCCAATCAGAGTCTGGTCAACAAGCAGATCTCTTCACGATTTTAGACGAAATGGTCCGACCAAGCTTTTGAAGGAACGAAGGGAAGAAGTATCAACTGCCCCACGGGCCGGACAATATTTAAGTCACAATACACGTGCTCCATATTTGCCTATGGATAAGATTACTTCTGGTGCCAAGATCAAGGGTCATGCATTGATTCCTAAATCAACATTGAAATTGAACCCTTTTAAGAGAGGTTCAAGCCCTTCTCCCCAGACTCGAGAAGCGACAAAGATCAAAGCCAAAGGATCGCCAGATGTCAGTGAGAGTAGAAAAACAGGACCAGTTCTGTCTCCTCCTGCTTTGGTAAATATTACTTTTACACCAATCGGGGAAATTAGACTGACTGACCACTGATACAGATAATGACCTCCGATGTGGATGAAAATGTAGGTATAGTTACAGAAGAAGTAGGGGCGCCTATAAAACTGCACGATTCACCTCCAACTGTGCAATCAAGATCAAGCGGTCCTGATGTTGCTAACGCCACATCTCGTATATCATTGAAACAACACAAAACATCTCTCAACCATGAGCTGAGCATTGCGCAGGGATTACAGCCATCCATTCGAAAGTCGCGAACTGAGAACGACGAAACAGCGACCAGGCCCGGGCCTCTCCGGAGGCACAGCGAATCTCTGGCAGCTCAGAGTTCTTTCTTGAGTCCATCTCGTGCCGATATCCATCAAGAGAGATCCTCATTATCTGCAGGACTTGAAGAAAGTGAAATTGTTCTCGCTCCCAGCGTGCATCCTTTACAGGACCCTGATTTCTCAAACCTCAAGCTTACATGGATACACGTACCGTACAACAATCCCATCTGGGTCCCAGTAAGCTCTAATTTCCCGGATTTTCACTATCTACTGACTCAAAAGGATGTTCTTGAAAGAATATCAATCGAAAAGGGGCCTGATATTCACAGTAAAATGTTAGATCACGAGCACTGGCATTCAAAACATGTACGTGGAAGGCATCAAGAACATCTTCATGCTTGTTTCTTAAAGCCTCATTGTTCTTTTTTTGGTTTAGAAAGTGGTAAGTCTGTTTTTCTATACTACATGCATCTACTTGAGCACGTCTGAATTAGTGTTACCATTAGCTCCGCCTAAAATTAGCGTCAGTTCTGTCGACATAGATCATGTTCAAATGTGCCTATATTTGCCTTATCTTCACTTTGATACCTATAAGGTCCTTGTGAAAAGGAGGGCTCTGGTAAAAAAACGAATTGATCAAGGTCGATCCAGACCTGTTCCTCAAAAGGTGTCAAAGCTTGATTCGCAAGAGTTTCAAGCCCTTTGGCAGTATCTGGGACACGACCCTCCAATAAATGCTCGGCGTACACTAGATCAATTTGGATATCCAAGTCTTCTCGATACAACAGCGAGAGATGATGATCAGATGTTGTATAAGATGACTAAAGAACGACGTATCAAGTCAAATGTTGGAACAAGTCACACAGCTTACCGACAGAGCAATATAGCTCGGATGAGGAGACCAGCTGATGAGAAAGATGCAGTCGATGAAAATAATGACGATTCAGACAACCCAATCGATAGCGATCTGATGCCTGATGACGACGTTCTAGATGGGAATGTTCTTATGGTTGATCAGCTCTGGTTATGGGTCATTGATGGTATGTATATCTAAGAGGCAGAGTTTCAAAGGCTAAATATGGCAATTAGGGTCTGTTGTCACTTTCTTCCCTCGGGTAAGATACTTTCACACTAAGACTGTTGACGTATCAATAGTTTCGCTAATTTCAACTTAGAGAGCTGGACTGAATACGGATGGAAGACTGTTTCAACAAGCCGACCTTCGAGACAGCATTTTTAATGAAGTCAACGCTGATCTTACTTCTCGCTGTGAAAATGCGTATGACCTTGCAGCCCGTGAGCAATCTTTCTTCTGTTTTGATATCCCCTAAAGTCTTATTTTGCCTGAATGTTTGATATCTTGTAAGCTCCTTGCAGATTAAGCAGGTTAATCCTCCTCGCTACTTGCCCTGGGGGGTCATTGTTCATAAGTAGGTAATTACTGACCCTCAAGCGCTTCAGTGGTCGCCCTTCATGCAGTCACTATCTTGTTCGAACGAACTTCGCATCCTAACTTGGAGGTTTTCCGAACATTTGAAGAGGCGATCAGTATTCTGGCAAGTTTTCTCGTGGATGACTTTATTCTTCTATCTCTAATTAGACAGTTAGACAGAAACAGTGACAACATCCTTCAAAGATTTCCGTGCACGAAGTTTCCAGGCCAAAGCAGATGATAATGACAACCTTAGGACCAGCTCTATTCGTGCTAAGCACGCACTTGAAGACAAAATAGCGGAGAAGCAAA
This sequence comes from Botrytis hyacinthi, assembly GCA_004786245.1. Classification (NCBI taxonomy): domain Eukaryota; kingdom Fungi; phylum Ascomycota; class Leotiomycetes; order Helotiales; family Sclerotiniaceae; genus Botrytis; species Botrytis hyacinthi. Next base: position 397,921 of record PQXK01000002.1, read on the forward strand.
ATCGTGAAAACACATCCGCGCTCCTGGAACTGCGAGATATTGAAGATGAGCTGAATACTCTAAAGACTCTGCTCAGTAATCAAATGACAGAAATTAGAATCATGTTAGATGTTTATGCGAAGCGAGAGCTGACTATGAATGGGCTGATATTTCTGAGGAATGCTGAGGAGTATCTCGAGGAATACACTCAGCATGTAGAAAAAATGATGGAAAACGCGAAGAATACTAGAGATGACGTACGGCTGCTCCCATTTCATTGAGAAACAATTACTGAGATAATACAGTTCGACAAGCTTCTCGGATTGATACAGCGACAAGCACAGGTACATAGAATACCGCAGCCATCTGATCAGATTTACTAATTATTAATACAGGTAGACGAGGTACATCTGGCAAGACAACAGACTGATCTTGCCAGTGCGCAAAGCAGATCTGTCATGATATTCACCGTACGTTTATCCATATGTTCGTGATGAGCTGAATTAATTTTGATCGATAATAGGTCTTCACGGTCATCTTTGTATGCTATCTACAATAGGATCCATAATCTCTGAACTGACCTCTTGCAATTAGCTGCCACTGAGCTTCTTCACAGGCCTTTTTGGGATGAACGTCCGGTGGGTTCTTCTTTCTCTCAATTCACACTCTTGCTATCCATATCATAGGCTGACATCACATCAGAGAATGGGGTGGCGGTGATTATCTTCCGCTTCGCACTGTAGGCGTAATCGCAAGTATGGAGAATTTCCCCACTCGTTCCAAAAGATAGAACTAACAGAATACCACCCCAACAGTTCCGACATCTTCTGCCCTTATAACATTTGCACTCATCATTGCCTGGAGTATCCGTATTCGTCATCTCTTTAATTACATTGGAAAAAAACTTTCGCATATCTACACTAGTATACACAACCATGTCAACAAAGCCATCGACAGAATTTTTGAGACCGAAAAGGACTCTGGAAAGAGAAGCAAGTTGAAAGAACTAAGGCAAAGGAAAAAGAAGAAGAAACTGGAAAAGGAGCAGACGAGACTGCATGATGAAGATTGGGACTTCTGGGAAAGTCGTAAAGAGCGTGGGGAGAAGGACTACAAGATACCAAACAAAAATCGGAAGAGTGGGCTCAGTGCAGAGAGTGGTATTGAGTGAAAGCGCTGGTTGATTTATAAATCTTTATTTACATTTTATATGCTGTCGTTGTGAGCAAAATGATATATTCAAACAGAAAGAACTATCATTGCGCGAAAACTCGCGCCCCCGTCATTCTAGTGAAATCACATCAAATCTTCTCAATTTCATCCCTTTACATTAAACCATCACTTTTACCATCCTTCGGGTCCAATTATTATTTATCTTAAGTATTTACTCGACGCAAGTAATTCGCCATTGTGTGCGACCACAAACCTTTGATTCATAGCATCTCTCTACCACAGACGAGGACAACCAAAGACAGCAATGTTAAATATGAAGAATTTTATTCTAGTTGCCGTAGGCTAGAATCTGAGGAGTGCAAGAGTAAACCGTCTTTGAATTTTGGAGTGAGAGTAATTCGCCGTTCAATAACATATCAGCATGTATTCAAACTTCAGACTATTTTTCATTTGAATGTCGAAACAAAAATATTGAATTTAGAATATTGTATTATAAAGCTACATGATCATAATTGAAAAGTAATTTTGTAAAGAGTCGAAAGCGTTTTAATGAATTTGCTGCTGTCTTTGGCTGTCCTTGGCTGTATCTCCACGAGGAAAGACGATGTATCAATCTCATCACCATACTAGAATTACATTCCACTTTCCGGAATCACAATATACGCGCTTCTTTCCCAATCTTCCATGTTAGAGAAGTAGTGACTACATGCTTCATCAACACATACACAAGCTTCATCAAGGACATTAATGAATCTTCCACATCGACAGAACGGGTTCATCATATCATTTTCCAGTAGGGGCAGTGATACAAATCCAAGCGGGATGCCATCTAGGAGGGAAAGCATGTCGAAATTACTTGATAGCCAGCTATTCCCAACTTCCAGTCGGCGGTAAGTTAGTAATTCGGTTTGTACAGCTGCCCACAGTTTTCCTACAACATCGCTTCGTCCATAGAAGTTATTGTTCAGTTGGTCGTGGTCGCATACTGGAGAATCTGTTTCCATTTCTGCTTCACTTTCATCTTCATCGTCACGTCGCTCATCCATGTCGACGTCACTATCACTGCCGTACTCTAGAAAAGCCGAGAAACCGTCGCCGCGATTCAATGTGTTCGCACTTGAGCGTGTTTTGATTTCACCAGATCTTCTTTCATTCCCAGCGTAGCGCAAAACACTGCAAAAGATGTCCCATCCCAATCTTGCATCGGAAGCCCATGATGACATAAGTGTGCTGGGGATCTTGTCAGCAATATCAATTGGCTCAAGAAGTTCATGACTGCATTCATATGCATTGTCTTGACCTCTAAGCGCTTTCATCGAGATAGCTGCCCGATCAAGAGGATTTGCACCATTTGCTAAAAGGCACACCAGAACTGCAAGTATACCAAAAAGATTCTCGTCTTCGCACCCACTTTGTGCAAGATGAAAAGCCACCAGAACAAGTGAGTGGAGGGGTAATAGCTGGAGTTTGTGCCCACAGTTTTGACAGTGTTTCATAAAAAGCCCGCTTGGTGTATCGATCTTAGGGGCATATGATGGTCCAAAAATACGGCCGATGCAGTGACAAATAGTTTGGACGGAGGTATGACAGAACATGTGCTTCCAACCGATTGGGATGGAAGCTTTCCCTTCAGCTAAGTGAGAGCGGACGCACGGTGAATCAGCATCCCATCTCCCACAAATGTCAACTTCTTCTCCCGACCAATGATTCATGTCTTTGAAAGAATCGTCCACAGTGACTGGTGGGCAAGACGTATGTGATTTCAGGATTGCCATCATGAGATTATCCAAGACTGTGTGGCCACGATCGTTGATGAAGAGCTTGCGCACAGAGTTGCAAATGCCCATATGATTCATCAATGCGTCGAGAATATTGCAACATGTCTTAGACCCATCTAAAAAGCTGGTTGCTAGATGTAAAGGGTAGAAATGACTATTCTGCACGACTGTAGTTTCGATTTTGGGCAAAATCTTCCAAAAGAGCTTCGGATTCCTGGTCATGATGGCGAAACCAAAACACTCCATCAATAAAGCAGAAGATGAAGTTTTCGCAGCTTCTGTTAATGACGTGGTAGTGATAGGCAGATCAGAAGCGCGAATGTTACTGAAGAGATTATTTTTCAACGCGGCCTTCAGCTTTTTCGCGAAGTTGGTGCGATTGCGATTGGCTGGCCATCTTTTCCAAGTATCAGGGTCACGAGTATCCAAATCTCCATTCTCCCAGTCTTCACTTTCTGACTCTCCACTCTCCGAGTCTTCGCTGTCGCTCAAGCCTTCTGAGTAGACAGAACCAGGGCTCGATGTTCCTGAGTAATAGACACCGATGTTTGCGTGAATGGCCCACCGGCATAATTGAGCTGGATGGCGGTTTGAATCTAATGATTCACCAATGACACCAATAGCAGCGCTACTCCCAGGGGTTGCTGGTATCTCGCCATTGAAGTTTGGCGTATTTGACAAGGATGGTGATATTTTATCTCGATAGCGATCAAATTCGAGAATATCTGACGTCCAATTTCTTGGCCCAACGCCCCAATACTTGGCTGTCTTGAAGGAGAATAGCCAAAATTGATAAAGCCATGTTGTTAGTGTCCTAAGATAATTTTAGATAAAGCTACTATGTGTGTGGGCTATGTAGCCTGTTGCAATATGTGCCTTACATTTTCTCTCGTTTGTCCATACGCTGTAAAAGCTTTTCGTGATCACCACCAAGAAAAAGATCCGTTCTTTCACGCTGAAATTTTCCTCTCAATACAAGCACAGTAGGAGACGGCGCATCTGACAGAGATGGGTCGTTAATGAACGGACTGCCTCCGATCCTGTTGGCAGTTGGACTGACTACAGAGATGTCACTTGGCGTCGAGTCTGTTATCCAGTATGGGGATCGATGATTGGCTGCTGCAGATGCAGACGACGAGAATGCACGATATGGCAGGTTCCAACGTATGAACCTGGCAACAGTATCAGTAATCAATGATTAATATAGTAGATGTGTTAGATATTACGTGTTTCCGCCTGAGCATAGTACTGCCATACATTTTTTGTGTGTTCTCTCTAGCTCAACTATGTGTCGACGAAGTCTTTTCTTGTCTATCTCACCTCCTTTGTATTTAATAACAGTAGTAGATGTGCTATCGTCCCGGACTCGTTTTCCGAGGGCAGTGACAGCAGCTTCCTTTTTTTCTTTAGGGACGGACTTTGTCAAGTTCCATTTCTTCAGATAGTACTTGTACTGGTGTTCACTGTGAATACATAGTCAGTATGAAGTGCCTAGCTCATTCATAGTGAGTAATCTTCACTTACAGAGCCGAGAATTTGTAATCTTCTTTCATTATTCTAGCGACGTCTGTTACGTTACGATTGTTATCGACGTATAAGGAACGTATTGTGGGCTGAAATAGATCCCATCTTTTGGCATAAGGAACGCTAAGAAAGTAAGGGTCGAGTTCTTGCGATATGCTCGAAGCCATGAGTAAGAGAAAATGATGTGTTCAACATAGATCCGGAAGGCTATGATCAAACATGCGAGGGGAAATCGACTGCTTATATAGAGAACTCACAAGGCTGAATGCTACCATATCAATGCTCGAAAGGATGAAGTACATAGGAAAGTTTCACTGGGTCGTTAAAAAAGCGTGTGGAAGCTTGCTTAGGTATTGCCAGTGGCGCCTTTAGCTAGCCGATGGTGGGAGCACATAGCACCACGTCTGCCGATTGTGCATTCGGTGAGTGGGCGGGTAATAGAACAATGGAGCAGTGGCCAATGGGAGTCTATCAGAACGTTACATACTCACACCCACTTATTAACAGCCTCAGGGGCATTGGCATGCACACTATCTGACACAGCATGGACAAAAGGACAATGGCCAATGATCATTGTGCAAACACAGCTCGCATAAGCAGCTTCCAATGCGTCATCTGACAAGGGTGAGCAGGACTGTTGACCAAGGATTCTTTTAACCGAGAACAAAAGTTGAACAGCGAATTATAGTCATTTCTAGATGACCAGCATTTACTTCAGACAAAAGAACACAACCCAACCAGAAAGAAGAGAATCACTAGCGGCTGCTGAGCAATGTCACAGCTCATGAACATAGGAAGAGTACCCAATGAAAAACCACAACAAATTTCAAGAATTCAATGCTTTTGCCGCGATTCAAATGTTACCTTCCTCGGAAATCGTAAACTTGATCATCATCGATTAAAAGTGCCAAGATATAGATTGATCTCCCAGCTAGGTCAGAAACGTAGGGATTCTGGAAATCCTTGAGATGCTCCCTTGAACACATCATTGGCTGAAGCCACAACAAACAAGATCATGACACTGAACAGGTGAGAATTTGAGGGATCAGGCAATGTATATTCTGCCCTAAGTAGCACAGATCCTATAAATTGTAGTTTAGACTGCATGAGAGCAATAGGTCTGGAAAATCTACGTCAAATGTCAGTTTTGAGGCTTGCTAGATATGTTGTCTTTTCTCAATAGAGTGGAATACGGGTGCGTTATGCTCCGAGACTATCACGCCCGGACACAACTACCAAGTATTGTATATAGCTGTCCCCTCCGCTCCTATATCTACACATCTTTACCGTTCTTCGATTCCTTCCTCAACCCCAATTCAAATTCAAAGACCTTATTTGTGACTTGCACTAGCGATAGGAAAATGGCTTCCGAGAAAAATAGAAGGCGAGACAAGGTCCGAGCAAGGTATGCCACCTGATTACTGGTATTCTTTTGATTATTGTGTTGAGATGGCAGTTCTAACAGTCTTGATGTAGGCCTGAACATAGTTCAAGGGACTATTCCTTGAGAGCCACTACCGAACCTCATATATCTTCTGACAGTGTGATGGTCGGACCAGCGACGTTATCTCAAGACCAGCCTTCATTCACGAATATCTCCATATCCGACGAGCGTGTAAACCCTTCCTCATATCAGAGTTCTCACCACTTGATTCGTCAATGCTCTCAGGATACGCAGCATGATCTCCAAGGGATCGGTGCGCAATTTGGGACGTCTTTGGACGATTTCCGCCAGACACTTTCGGCGGATATCCCACCCTTTATAGACCTCACAAGCTATTGTCCATATCACTCTCAGCTACTGCTATCTGATTTTCAAGGCGAGGGTACTTCTGCATTAACGCAAGGAAAGGATACAGCCACCTATCAATCAGATGATTAATGACATGTGACGAAACAATGTTGTTCGTGCAGGCATGATATGTGGAATATCAGCAATGGCTACTGAAAGGATCATCCGCTGTTTGCCATAGTACGAGTGGCACACAACATGACAGGAGCTGTTCCAACGGAGTCCATAGAAGAGGTCTTTTGACAGTGTGCAAATTGGGGGCAGGGAGTCGATGCTTTCGTAATCCAGGTGATATGGCGCAGTGGTCATTGAGGCCGAGGTTTTGGACACGGACAAGATGGTAGTGGCCACTGAAAGGATATCATGAGGTGTAGAGGAGCCTCCATAGAAAAGATGGGAACTGCCCAACATTGGGCAAAATGATAGAGAATTTCACATGTTTCACACCAAGGCAACGAAGAAAGTTAACATTCTTGACGTATTTCATATTTGCCCATTGCTCGCTATTTATTATAGCTGTGTTCGGACCGTAGTCAAGCAGCAGGTTGGTATCTCAGGCTTATGTGCCATAATATCCCATGCAAATATGTGAACCATCCATCCTTGATAACCGGTATGATACAGCGTAAATGTATCCGAGTAATTTACTTAAGAGGAATGAAACGGGAAGAGTGGGTAGCACCGATACCAGGTCTTCCGTGCTTGACTGGGCGGCTGTTTACGAGTTAGTATGAGCTTCCGATACGAATAACTTCAAGCTTTCGCATAGAATTATGTAGAGAATGGCTTACTAAGAGATAGAGAATTCGGCCAAGTAGTGACCAACCATCTCAGGCTTGATTTCGACTTGGTTGAACTCCTTTCCGGAGTAGATACCGATGACGCTGCCAATCATCTCTGGGACGACGATCATGTCTCTCAAGTGAGTCTTGACCAAATCAGGCTTCTCGTTTGGCTGAGCCTCTTGCTTGGCCTTGCGGAGCTTCTTGATGAGACCCATAGGCTTGCGCTTCAAACCACGGTTGAACCTACGGCGAGCACGAGCGTGGACGACATCGCGGAGTTGGTCGGAGGAAAGGTCGAGGAGTCTATTCGAAGAATATAGGGTTAGCTACTATGAGATCCCCTTTGATATTCATGTTGTGGATTTGTTAAGGTAGGCATACTGGTCGAGGTCGATTCCACGGTAGGAAAACTTGCGGAATGCTCTCTTTGCCTTGATCTCGGCAGCCTTTTGGGCATCCTATTAAATTGGAAAAATTGATTAGCCTTCCGTTTCGTTCCAAATTGCGTCCATAATTTCCGAAGAAATTGGCTTCAGAAGTCCCAAACAAAAATAATCAATTGCTCACATATTCTTCGTCGGCCATCTTAGCGGTTGGGTTCTTTCAAAGGTTGTCGAAAGGATGGAGTTGTCGTAAAAGAGTTGTTCGCCGCCAACTGAGTCCAAGTGCCACAAAGTTTGCAAATTTTGGTCTCGCTTAGATTTCGGCGCTAAAATAGGGCAAGTATCCCAGATGACCTCTCAGCCTCGTCCTTTTCCCATGCAAATATCGATGGCGTATCAAATCAAGGATGACCAGGGTGTTTGGAGGGGTGTTAGATAGTAGATAATAGGATTATGGGTGGCCTTGATTGGGCTCTGAATTTTGCGTAGAGGATAATATGGGGTTCTGTACGGCTTCCAGATAACCCTGATTTCGCAAGTGAAGGCTTTCCAGCAGTATTTGTTGGCAAGCAATTAACTACAGATGTTTAACAAGATTATTTGCATTTACACGTCACACCAAATCACAAAACATCACACCATATAAGTCTTTATCCTGCTAAGATGCTGCTGATGTTTGAAGAATCACGTCTTTATTGCTCTATTTTGCATGAATATATGCTTGTCTTGGGAATCTTCGCGAGATACAATCCATCCCATATGGCGTGCAAATAATGGGCGAAGCCCGCACGATTTCTCCCAGAAGTCTCGAAATGATGTTCCGGTAGGTCGAGAGCGTCGAGTCCGTGGGGAAGTCAATTGACTGCTTAATCGAAAAGACCGAAACCCATGTCCTCGTCGGACTCTTCCTTCTCTATTTATTGGGTTAGTAGGTTTTCTATTAATGAGAATATAGCAAAACATACCCTCAGCCTTCTCCTCAACCTTCTCCTCAGCAGCGGCACCACCGGAAGCGGCAGCTCCACCAGCAGCTGGGGCAGCACCGGAACCACCAGATGGGACGGATGCCAACTTGGAGGAACCCTCAGCGATCAACTAGATTTTACGTCAGTTATGTGTACATGTGCGCATTTTGCTCAATTGTGCTGACCTCGTTGATGTCCTTTCCGTCAAGCTCCTTGATGAGAGTATCGAGACGCTCTTGGTCGATCTCAATTCCAACGGACTCGAGAACGGTGGTGATGTCCTTAGCGGAAGGGGAAGCCTTTCCACCGATGGTGAGGAGGAGGTATGCAGCGAGATACTTCATTTTGAATGCTATGCGCAAATCTTGTCAGTCAACAATTTCAATGATGATCTTGGTGCGCGAAACAATACTGCGAAGTATTCAATGTGAGGAGGATCTTACATTTATTTGTTTCGTTAAAGAACAGGTATATCAATCGATTTAACCGCAAGAGACGGAGACTGAAATTTCAAGTTCTGAGAGTTTTGAAGTTTGTGAAAGACACGATTGTGGATCTCAGATTCGATTAAAATCAAAAAGTTTCTTGTGTGGGCGAATGGCGTGGCGCTAAGCTACTCCTGTCAAGTCCGACACGTGATAACGAAATGGACTTAAATCCTTGCGATTGTCTGCCCGTTTGCTTCTCACATTGCCTCAAAACAACAAGTCAAAGGAATAACACAGATACAACAATTTAATCTGAAGGCGCAGTTATTTGCTATCTGGCGCTTTCAAATTTTATTCCTGCTGCTAGCACCATACTTATCAATTTTCATGTGCTGATGCACTACAAGAAGTCGGAAATCCACGCGATCTGCGTTTGAGTTGTTCATCCATCATCTTCTGATTCATTCTTTTAAATTTTCGGTGTATCACAAGCACATCATTCAAGATGCCGGTACGTCAGCTTTGCGCATTTGCTCACATTCTAGATAACCATCATACTGACTTGATCAAGATCGGTGATCTTCTCGCCCAGATTTCGGGGGGCCCAAGTCCAGATTCAACGATGACGATGCCGACCGCCACTCTCCCGCCAAAGCGAAAAGCAAATGATGATTTGAGGAAGCCGGTTGACAAACTTCAAAGGCCAAACACTGCTACTATATCGAGACCAATCACCCAAACGCATCGTCCTACAGCTGTTGATACAAGTATGGGCAGGATGAAGATCGACACGAAACAACAAAGACCAACTCCGAGCTCGGCTAATACCGCCAACACCACTTTCAAAAACGGCCAGCCAACACCACCTCCATCGTCCACCGAATCATCAAAACCCCCCAAGAAAGGTTCGTATGCGGAAATTTTGGCACGGGGTAAAGCTGCACAGGCTTCTTTGGGCCAGGTTGGAAAGATTCAGCACAAACGCATCGAGAAAGCACCATCCAAGCGAGAGTCGGATAAACTAAGGACCCAAAAGGGGAAGACCATTCAAAAGGGACTAGAACCAAATTCCAAATTTCAAAGACCTGGCCAGGTTCCCGTTCGGAATGGACAGAGTGGCACGAATGGTACGAAGTCTGTTGGTGCCAAGGCTCCTCCACCAGCTGTTGAAAAGAAAGTCAAAAAAGCTGCAACAGCAACGACTGGATACACCGGGACTGCTCGCCCAAGACCAGGAAGTGGTGGTCCAACTGCTAATAAGCCAAGTGCACCTTCATATTCCGCTCGTAGTGGCAACGACCGATATAAAAATGGTAGAAAGAACCTCGATCGCTACTATGCTACTGATGAAGATGAGGACGAAGATGACATGGAGGATGAAGTTGAGGAGGATGACTATGCATCTGACGTATCTTCTGATATGGAAGCAGCCACGTTCGAAGTCGACGAAGAAGAAGAAAAGGCTGCTGCTATTGCCAGGAAGGAGGATGCTGAAGCTCTTGCCGAAGAGAACAGACTCAAGAAGGAGAAAGCTGAAAAGCGAGCACGACTTGCAGCTATGGCCAAGTCCAGAAGATGATGAATCGGTTAGGGGTATTGGCTATGGTTCTTAGGGATTTCTACGGGTGGGAACTTTTTCAGGAATGCTATGGATGGATGCATTGTTTGAGTTTAGCGATTTGGAGTTTTGGGATGGGAGACGAGATATACAGGCATTGCAGGCGTAACATACTTGGAAGCTGCTTTGCTGCTTTTCCACTTCGGTGGTAGTCCTACTTTCTATGCTTTGCAGCGCATTATGGTTATTAGAGGATCCTATTATAATGAAGGGCACCGATGTGTGTACATGATTGCTTACTCTAATTCATCAAAATTCATGATTGTCTTTGGTCGATCGAGCTTGAAATATGTGATGGCATTCAAATATCAAGATGTCAAGATGACACTGCCAACTCAATTCATCTTTCCACTTAGCCATACATACACGCAAAGATGTGCCATCGAATTCAGTGTCAGTCATCAACATCCGTACTTCAGTATCTTACTACTATCTCTTCTACATGTCATCCTCATTGTTTTGTACCTAAATATGTACTCGTCCCAGCGTTGACGTTCTACGCAGAGCTCCCGATTTATACCCTCCTATTTCCAAAAATTTCGAGGCCCAACAACAAGCACGAAAAGAAAGTACACAGTTCTCAATGACAAGATACACATACATGTTCATTGTGATATGAAAGACGAGTCACAAAAACATACTAAAATTGGTATCACAATCTCCCTCTATCTTTCTCAAAACTTTATAACTTAAAATCCACCATGTCCTCCACGTCCACCGCCACCATGTCCACCCCTCTCGCCTCCAAATCCTCCTCCGCCATGGTGTTCGCCGCCTGGCCCGCCAAATCCACCGCCTTGATGTCCGCCTGGTCCACCAAATCCACCTCCGTGGTGTCCGCCTTGGTGCTCACCACCGAATCCGCCTCCACCTTGGTGTCCACCTGGTCCACCAAATCCACCTCCTTGATGTCCGCCTCCGTGGTGTTCACCACTGGGTCCTCCGTATCCTCCTTGTGGACCACCTGGACCGCCATATCCGCCTTGGGATCCTCCGTTACCGCTCATGTGGTGTTGCTGGGGAGGGGGAGCTTGGTTCTATTTGTATGTTAGCATTTGCATTCGGGAGTACTCAGTACTGTTTTGGGGAGAGGGGTAACGAACATGCTCGTGCTCGTGCTTTCCCTCGACCTTGTGGATGACTTTGCTGATGAGACCCATTGTGATTTATGTATGTATGTATATATATAAGATTTGTTATTGTATAGACAGGTAGTTGAAGATGAGGAATTGAATTTATATTTGAACAAGTCAAAAGAACTAGCAAGAGAAGAGGTATATACCACTATATATACTTACAATCCATTCCTCCGGTCACCCAACCCACTTTAATATCCCGACCTCAGCCTACATGCCAAAATCCATTGTCCATACTTGGACCAACTTCTCGAATTCCTGCTTTGGCTGCTTGTTACGCATGCATACATATCGCTTCATTTGCATCTACCCTGATTGCACCTATCCACCCGCGACTAAGCAGCTTAAAAGGAAGAGTAGATGCGCAGCCCAAGACCCCTCAATTCCCTTCCCTTCCCAGATCCTGCAATCCGGCAAGCGGTGCCGCAGAAGCCATGTCCCCTCATCCTAGTATGCTTCTCTCGTTCACCACAAAACCACAGCTTCCCTGACTAATAAATACGTGTTGTACAGCCACAGAGAGTTAAGCCTCATGACATGAATGTGTTGTGGTTAGAGTCGTGGTGTGTAAGTGTCTTGGCGGTGGGGATAACGCGCGGCCGAATATTCTGTCGAGCTCTGGAATACTCCGCGCACAACGGCGAGTAGGTTCTAGGAACCGAGGATCCGGCATGGAATGGGATAGGGGAACGTCATTGTCACGTTTATGGATGGCGGAAAATGTTACGTCATGCATTGAGTGTTGCTTTTTGCGTCAGACGATCGGATTGACGAAAAGTTACGCTTTGACTGTACGAAGTATAGATGTATGTAGATAGGTATATGAAATAGACGAAGTGATGAATTCAATATAAATCTATTACGGTTGAATATCGGTGAAGCGAAGAAGTGGAACAGATGAGCGAGGTTTCCAGCTGAGGCAATGCACGGGAACATCCATGAGTTGAAGCTTCGTCTGGCGAGACTCAAAGATTCATTTAAGAGGGGGACAAAAGGGTTATGCGAGTGTATGTATTAATTGAAGCATCCATTGCGCTTGATATACGCAGATATGAATTTGGTATTACATATTAAATCCTCAACTCGTGCCCGAACGGCAATTTATTCCTACTATACATTTAACATCAATGCCGACTGTGTTTCTGGCCGTAAAACTGTGTCATAATTGCATTCAGTACCTCAAAAGGGCTTGTGTTTCAAAGATGCTTTTCCCCGTTGATAGCTGTTTCCCAATACGCCGTCGGCCCCAAAACTCCACGATACTTGAAAGCATATCGTATTCCGACACTCTCGATTTTTATAACTTGCGAAAAATTGGCTTTTAGTCTGGTGGTGGTGCAGCGTTCATAATTTTAGCCAGCATGTCGATGTGTGAGATGAGATTGCCGTTAAATCCTTCTTCCCGTTTTGGTGTTCCTTCTGTATGCCAACAAGAGCCCCATGTATCCTCATCTAACCTCCCCTCGAAGTATGCAATACGCATTGGCCAGTCCATCTTTGGCCACCACTCTTCCGGCAATAAACTAAAGATTCCTGTCACTTCTCTTTTTGCAACACCTTGGAGCCACCAGATATCATCAACAATGCGTGTCATAGCAAAAAAACATGACACAATAACCAAAGCACGAGGATCCTGTCTCTTCAGTAGATCAATGTAACGACGTGTTACGGTAGCCGCAAAACTAAGAATTCGAGCTCGCTCTGGTTTTTGATGAGACCAATTGAGCATAGCAACAGCATGTTCGTATGCCTGCTTTGTATCTGCATCTATGGAAGCATCGTCCGAGTTCGATGCATGGTCAATACCTTCGAGCAAGAAAGCAAAGAACCCTCGGCGCTCAGGATCAAAATCTAGTATTAATGGAGGCTGACCATTGATGATCGGGAAGATTTTGGCCGAATTTCGCAACCAATGCCAGGAAGTAATCACGATTGTCTTAACTCCCTGGAAAGAATGGAACCAAGCGAGTGGTAGGACGTAACCACTGTCAGAATCCCCATCGATTCCATTCTCGACACAACGGGATGCGGATGCCTGGAAAGCGATGAGAGCAGCTGTGCAGAAAAGTGCTTCTGCATTGTTTTGAGATGGGCCCTGGCTCAAGAGAGAAGAATATTGAGCAAGCGCTGATGCCATATAACTATGTGATGCACGTGCAAGACTTCGATCTTCGGGCTGTAATATACGTAAATGTAGAGCAGAAACGGCAAGGATAGCATCCATTAGATATGGGGAGTCATAAGCGAGTGATGGTACGTTCACAGACCAGGCAACGTCCTGACTTTCATCGTTAGAAAGAGTTTTCGAAGTCGTTGCAGTATAATGGTGCATTAGCCTGAGCTCAAGTGATCGATCATGCACTGAGTTACCGTGAGCCCTGACTGTCATTGAAGGAGACCGGTAGAAGGGCATTATCGAAGAAGTGGTAGACGCCGGTGATGATGCTTGGTTGACCGAGCCTTCGGAACTTTGATGGGCAAGCGTTGGAGGTTGGAAAGCTGGTGAATCAGGTGATGAGGGCGTATCTCCGAAATCACAGGAAACGCCTGATGGCCATTGTCAACGTGTACTCTACTCTTCAGTGAAGATATACGGACCATGCTTTTTACAATTTCCACACAAAGGATGTTTTTCGTCACACTAATTCAAAATTAGCACGTGCTCATGACCATCTCTGGATCCCAACAGGTATGATTGATTACTTTGATTTTCCTGTGCTTGCATCTTTGACAGCCGGCTTTAGATTTCTTATGCGATCTTCTTGGTGGCATCTTGTGTTTTTGCTTGTTGAAAGACTAATACGGAAGTTGTAAGCTATCAGATCAGGGGTGGCGACCAGATTGACTATTTCGACAAATGTTCATGTTGAAAACGGATGGTCTTAGTTCAATTCATTCAGTGGAAGTATGTGCGAATGTTTGTTTGGTGGGTGTTGGAGATATATTGGCCAAAAGTAATAATAAGTGATTGACAGATATGGAAATTTCATCCCCGATTTGCAACGATTGTTTACCATCGAGCGCACCAGCGTTGTTTAAGTGCTTGAGTATCGGGGCTTCGGAACATCGAGAAATGAGGGTACCCCTGCTGCATCTGGCTTGTTCGATCATGGATTTGCGATATAATTGGTTCTTGATGGAGGTAAGTTAGTCAGCATCTCAGCCTTCTCCTGGATATAGAAAAGTTCCGACAATTTCTATTCTTTGAGATGAGAGTAACACGTGATTAGGTGTAGGCTGGTGTGAAATTATAGATGATCTGGTGTGTTGTTATCGAACTTACTCACAATTGCTACTATCCAGCACCACAGCACCATTTGACATCATTTGACATCATTCGACGATAGTCGAGCAGTGATAAAATGGCACCTCGATGTTTACTAAAAACTACCTTTGTGGTATTGCCCATTGAGCCATTCTATTCTCTCATCACGACTTTTAATCCGTCACATCACTTGTGAACTCCTATCGACAACGCATCTTTATATCTTCAAACTCAATATCAGTACACTACAACATTCAGATCTTATGTCTGCCTACTCGAGCATTCTCGTTCGACTACGTAATAACCTCAACGACCTCCCTAATTGGGGTTCCAATGAGCTAAAAGGTGTGTACATTGGTTACAACACCACGAAAAAGATTGATAATAGCTAGCGGTTCTATACGAAGTACAAGATCGATTTGTCATGATGTCTTCCTATTATATGTTATATGCATCTTATTTCATTCGTGAGCCTGCATATAAGCAGCCAAAGACCAACCTTCCTCCTGCCTTTTCTTACCTAAATATCTACTTTTGAACATTCCTTCTCCCCATCTAGATGAATTGCGTGCTTTAGCATCTGATTCAATACCTATCAAAGTCATCAGTATCTATATTTACCGCCTTTGTTCCTTACAAATTAAGGTTTAGCTCTCGTCACGACATTCATCCTTCTTACATTATTACCAATTTGACCCATTTACCAAGACTCACTGACATATTTTCTTCCTCGACCCTTCTACCGAGTATTTCCTAGTACACTAAAAGAAAAAACTATTTAATTAGAACTTCCCCGCAATTTTTACTTACTATATTTTTCATTCAATCTACTGTCAATCTTCTTTCTGTCTTTTGTTGCATTAAATTATTTGGAAAAAAGGAAAGAAAAAAAGTCAAAAGGCAAAAGAAGCTCATCACCCCGCACTACCCCTCCAAAATGACTGTCCCAAACTTCGATCACCCCATTGAAACTCCTCCACGAGCCCCTTCTCCAGTTCATCGATTTGGTACTCTAGCAGTCCATGCTGGTTCCCCTCACGATCCTGTCACCGGTGCCGTCATCGAAGCCATCTCCCTCTCCACAACCTTCGCACAAACCGCCGTCGGAAAACCTGTTGGCGCATACGAATACAGCAGAAGCTCCAACCCCAATCGTGACAACTTCGAAAAGGCTGTCGCAGCTCTCGAACACGCAAAATATGCTCTAGCTTTCTCTTCTGGCTCTGCTACTACTGCCACCATTTTGCAGTCTTTAGCTGCCGGCTCGCATGTCATTTCGGTTTCGGACGTTTATGGTGGAACCCACAGATATTTCACACAGGTTGCTAAAGCTCATGGTGTGAAGGTTACATTTACACCAGAGATCGAGGTCGATGTTGTGGATCATATCACACCAGAGACAAAACTCATCTGGATTGAAACTCCTAGCAACCCAACTCTGCGACTTGTGGACATCAGAGCCGTAGCAACAGCAGCACACGAACATGGCATAATGGTTGTGGTTGATAATACCTTCATGAGTCCATATGTCCAACAACCATTGGACCATGGAGCTGATATCGTTGTTCACTCTGTTACTAAATACATCAATGGTCACTCCGATGTAGTGATGGGAGTAGCCGCTTTCAACTCCGACGCTATGAAGGAAAGATTGGGATTCTTGCAAAATGCCATTGGCTGCATCCCTTCGGCATTCGACAGTTGGCTTGCTCACCGTGGCTTGAAGACATTGCATCTCCGAGCTAGAGAAGCTACGGTTAACGCAACAGTAGTAGCAAAGGCATTGGAGGCTTCACCACACGTTATTGCCGTCAACTATCCTGGTTTGGACTCCCACCCACACCGAAAAATTGCTCTTAAGCAACACAGAGATGGTATGGGAGGTGGTATGCTTTCCTTCCGTGTCAAAGGAGGTTCCGCTGCAGCAGAAAAGTTTTGTCAAATGACGAGCATCTTCACATTGGCCGAGAGTCTGGGAGGAGTCGAGAGTTTGGTTGAAGTTCCTAGCAGTATGACACATGCCGGTATTCCCAAAGCTCACCGAGAGGCCATTGGTGTCTACGACGACTTAGTCCGTATCAGTTGCGGAGTTGAAGATGCAGAGGATCTGAAAGCAGATGTTTTGCAAGCCTTGGAGAAAGCTGTTGTCTGGCCTAAAATCTCTAATGGTCTACAAAACCATTCTTCTTAAGTCCTGGATTGGGGTTTAGATATTATTCTTGTTAGAAGAGCCGCATGCAAATGGATTTGCGAATGCATGGGCGCTGGCGTTGGGGCATAGTTCGAATACCTCTTATCTCTCGAAATGCTACATCTAGGTGATAAACAAACATATATAGATTTCTTTGCATGATTTAGTCTTGTGGGTTTCTTTTTCAAGGCTCGGAAATTAGACAAAATTTTAAATTTTAACACAATATTGGTTACCACCATCAGACAGATATTCCGTGAACAAGTGCAAACCCTTCAGCAGATATTCAATCTCACAACTTAAATACCCAGGACAAACTTGACCCCTTTACTGACATTATCCAAAAATTCATCTCCACCCTTGATACCCGGAAAAAGCCAAAAATAATGCGGCACCCCCTCATAATAATCACTCTTTGTCTTGATACCCTTATCCTTCAACATCATTTCCAACACCTTACCATCATCCCGCAGAGGATCTTTTCCACACGTCGCGATGTAAGTGGGAGGAAATTCCTCCAAATGTTTCGAGAGCGTCACAACTAATATCCAAACCCAAACGGATTAGTCCATCTCCTCGAATCGAGCAAAAACGTCCAAGGAACCAAAAATACAAATACAAATACATACACACTCTCGGATCCTGCGGATCCGCCTCCACGGCCCCAAAAAACGTATTCATCGCATCCGCATCAATAACCGGTACACCGTGCGCATTCTCATCGTAGGATTTATAGTGGTTTTTGTAAGATGCGGGGATGGAAGATGGGTGTGCGGTGACGGGGACCATGGCCACGATACCTTTGATTTGCGATCGCTTGCCCGCGGCGATGAGATCGTGGGCGACAGTGAGAGCCAGGCCGCCGCCGGCAGAGCCGCCGATGGTGAAGAGTTGGGATTGGGAGGCGTGGAGCTCCGAGGCGTGGGTATAGGCCTGCAGTGGGGTATGAGTTGTTGGGGGGTGAGAAGAAGAGCGGGGAGTTATGAAGGGTGGGAGAGAGGAGAGAGGAGAGAGGAGAGAGGAGAGAGGAGAGAGGAGAGAGGAGAGATTATATACATACCCATTCAAAAGCCTTGACGCTATCATCTAACATAACCGGAACCTTATGTTTCGGGCCTAATCTATAGTCCACACTTACAATGACACAAGGAACACTCTTTGCGATATATCGACACCACACATCCTCCGAATCCAGGTCTCCAACGCAATATCCACCTCCGTGAAAATACACTCCCAGAGGAAGTTCCCCATTCTGAGAGGCATTCGAAGGCGTGTATATACGAACCGTAACCCCGTCTGCGGATGTGTCACGAGTTTCAACTGAGGTATCGGGAGGGGGTCTTTGAGCATTCAGCGCTGTGACTAGGCCGTTGAATTGCTCTTCGATGTTGGCTGAATCGCCCACGAGAAGGGGACGGGTGCCGAGAGCTTTTTCAAGCTGCGAGGATCGAAGTTAAATATGCAGTTTGAGGAGAAACAGGGGGGGTATCGCGAGGAGCTTATCATGATAACTAGGAAGGGATATTCACCTCGAGCCATTCAGGCTTGTAATCTGCACTTGATGGATCTCCCATTATATGGCTTATCTTTGTAGTTTGGAAGTTTGAAGTGGGGATGGAAATAAGAATTTACAGGTTTGGGGATGGTCGAGGGTTTTAATCGAATACCTGATGAAGTATGTCAAAATACACATGCGGAATATAGCACAATATATACCTGCAGAATTTCGAGATTACAAGTACTTGAATTCAACGACAGGATCAAGGGAACCTAGAAGCCTTAGTTACCTTGCCATGCAACTCTCCAGCGTGCCACATGCTGCAGGTGCCAATTTGAGAACAAGCTGAAATCCACTGCGACCATTCAATTACTCGGATCAGCGCGGAACAAGATAGCCGAGCTGAAGAATGCGTTGCACGGACACGTCGACAGACTTAACTTCACTTGGCTAACTATATACATACTTACATCAACCTGCCCAGTGCGGGGTAATTTAGCGGCAGCTTTATGACTCCGACTTTGAGCTATTCTAGTTTAGGGATATTACAGCATACCTAAGTTTTACTTTGATTAGTTGCTCGAGGAAATTATAACCAATTCGTCCCAGAGATCTGAACCTGTCTTCACTTCTTACGCCGAATAGAACGCCCTAATGCGTAACTTTGTTCAGGATACACACAAAACTCCCAGTTATTTGAGTTATATGAGCCTCCAAATGTGAATGAATAGTCTGGTCTAGGGAAATCTCGAATGTAGCACCATAAGACATTTCAAAGTGATAACTTTGTTTATCTATATCGAATTCATACGATTCGTTATTCACAGCCACTGGGCTTTTCGTACGTTATTATGAGTTGATCTTCCCGCCCAAGTAAACACTTGAGGCAACAGAAAAATGGAAGTTGTTCATTTCCAAAAGGTAGCAATCATAAGAGCTTAAGCACCAGTGTTCAAGAGGTATACGGACCAATAAAGAACTCATTTAGAAAGCCTGTTACTAAGTATTGGTTGTATTTCTCTGGAAGCTCTATCATCCGATATCCCCAAGCTACTTGGCACCTCTGCCAATTCAAGCATCTTCACTGAATTTTGAGAAACGAATTTTTGTTTTTCAAACTCACATTCTAGGCTAATTAATTAAATTTGATACCCACTGACTCTATTACCTTCCCAAAAAGCCACAGAAACTATAATACATTCAATTTGGTGACTCTCAGCAAACTTGCCATCGATTCCGTACCCGTCAGCATGTAAAACTTGCACAAGTGTATCAAGTATTGTGCTTCGTATGGGATTTGATGAAAATTGTCATGATATGAAAAAATGTTTGCTTTTCTGGAGTGAAATGTAACTAATACAATGAAAAGCCTGCGCGAATAAAGAAATCTCGAGAGGCCAACGAAGTCGTGATCTCAAAGGACTGTAGAAGTGTACAGGTGAAAGGAATAAAAGGAAAACCCCCCTCATCTCTCCGCCGGTTCCTCCCCCAATCAACTAAATTGAAATACAAAGCAAGAATTACAAGGTATAGACTACCGAGCATAAAGGTTTCGGGTATCAGACTTTTGATGAGTGTACTCGCGCTTTGCCGATAGTGGTGGATGAAAGTGAAAACATCAAACTCATCAAAACAATGACTTTTCCCTGATCTCTTCAGTCTGCTCCGTCACATTGACTACCAATACATATCGAGTAGGTGCTGGGTGTGCATGATATGTGACAGATTGCAACCGATTGAACCCAGAAAGAAAAATGCCTCCATAGAAGATCAAACCTCTCCATACTCGGGTGCGTCGGCGTAATCATTTTCCTCAGTTTTGGTTTCGGTTTCTTCTGCTGGTGGTGCACCAACAGAGGAGTTCTCTGGCATCAAACCCTTCTCCTTGAGGTACTTGATAGACTTCAAGATTGTCAAATCATCCTTGGCCGTGTCGTTGAGAATGAGACGTTGAGCAATAGTCATCTTACCACCATTCAGCTCCTTCTCTCGCAAAGCTTGATTGCGGACGTCTAAGTCGTGAACGAAGCGGCACTTGCCCTTCTTGCCGCAGGTGCCACCAGTAGAATAGTACTTGCAGTGACGTTGAAGCTGAGCTTTTGTTGGCGGTGCTCGTGCGTGCACGATACCGGTAAAACCATTGTTGCGCGATGTCATCGTTTCCGGCTTCCCCGAGTCAGAATTAGATGAAGAATCATCATCATCACTCACTTGACCACGATCTTCATCGCCTTCGTCGCCATTTTCACGCTTGCGCTTTCCACCGGACATCTCTTGCTTAATCTTACGTTCAGCTTTCTCAAGTTCTAGTCTGAGCTTCTCGGCCTTGCGTTGCTGTTTTTCGAGTTTGGTCTCTCCTTCATCCTTTTTAATTGGCTTTGCTTCAGGCTCTTTCTTGAACTTGTGATTCTTGTTTTGTTCACGTTTCAAGCGAAGCTCCTCAGCAGCAGCTTCTCTACGAGCTTTCGTAGGGAAGCGGCTTTTACGCTCAGCGAGCCATGCCGTGAGATCTGCAGGTAACCTAAAATTCATTAGCAAAAAGAACAAGAAGAACTAATCTTCTAGGCCTGCAAAAACATACTGTGGAGTATCTGGACCAAGCAAAGTAACCAAACGAGCTTCTTCATCAACATCATCAATCTCATCATCGCTATCCTCATGATCCACACCGTTTGGTGTCAAACCAAGGGTATTTGTTCTGCGCTTCTTCTTATTCTTCTTCGCATTGTCTCCTGCACCTGCAGGCTTGAAATGCATTGGAGGAGATTGTGAATTGCCATTGAAAGAACGATTGTTGTCGCGACCGCGATATTGAAAATTATCACCGCGACCTCTACCTCTAAAGTTCCCATTTCCTCTGCCCCGATTAGAGCTCGAGTTGAATGAATGAGAATCATGCGATGGACGCTGTCCTCCATGACCTCCATTAGAGAAGTTTTGCGGGGGATATGCTTGATAAGCAGGCTGAGAAAACGGAGCAGGGGGGGACTGATGATTGGAATACTGGGGGGTAGGAAAACCATTGCCCGCTTGAGCCATATGATCTCCACGTTCGTTCTCAAATCCCATGCGGATCGGAGGACCCATGAGAGGTGCTTCGTGACCGCCACGGCCATTGTTGAAACCGCCACGACCGCGACCTCTATTATTGTTATTGAACTGATGTTGTCCTTGAGGTGGACCTTGCCATTGTTGAGGTGGGCCACTAGGGTGTGGTTGCTGAGAAGGTGGGCCATAGGGTTGTTGAAATGGTGCAGGTTGCTGTGGACCATATTGTGGTGGTGGCTGTTGATTGAAGCCCTGTGGGGCATAATTTGGATGGTAGTTCTGCGCAGGAAGAGGAACTTGAGGTGGTGGCTGGTGTGCTTGTTGAGGCGGGCCGTGATTGTGCTGAGGTGGACCATGCTGACCCTGTTGTTGCCATTGCTGCGGATAATTATTAGGGGGACCGTTGTGGCCAGGACCTTGGGAGCCACTTGGAGGTCCTATGTAAGGTGCTGGATTATGCGGATTGTATTGGTCACTTGGAGGACCCTGTATCTGTGGAGGACCGTTGTAACCATTTTGATGCGAGTGAGAAGGGCCATTGTTACCGCCTCTCCCTCCGCCTCTTGGGGGGCCGTTATTGCGCGTCTGCTGGTATGGAGGAGGTTGCTGATATCCATACTGAGGATTTTGTTGAGGATATCCAACAGAGGGTGGCCCCGAAGGAGGAGGAGGAGGGGGAGGGAAATTGTATTGCTGCGTACCAGCCATAATGACTTCGAACTTTGGGTTATTGTGTTGATAAGGTGGAGACTGATCGGGAAGTTGACTTAAGTATTGTGAAATCTTCAGAACATGTATATTCTGCGCAGCAGGGGTATGGTTGATTAGAGGTTGACTGTACGGAACAGCTGTTGGCCCTGAGTTTGAAAGTTGTCGCAAACCGTTTTGTGCCGGTGGTTGGATCTTCGTTGCACCGTATCGACCAAAAGGATTGCCGAGTATTGAAATGGGGGCTACCACGTATTAATTGATGAAAACCGATGGCTCAATGAAAGAATTATTGAAAAGGGATGATGAAGCAAGATGGAAAAGAAAGCCGCCTCGCGCAATTACGATCTGGTCGGGAGGACATCTCTCTTATTATTTAGTGTGGAAATTGTCGCACAACATGAACCAATAGAAATTCTTCCTAACTAGGGGAACTTGGCTGGATTATGTAAGGCTCTTTTCCATCGATCTTTCGATCAAGAACTTCAGAGTTGGAAAGATCTTTAGTGAATTTTGGGAAACACTTGAAGAAATAATAACGTACCCATTTTGAATAATTCCTCCGTCGTTGTTGAAGATACCTAGGTAACTTTAGAAAGAAGTTTTCAAGAATAAAGTTGATCTGGTAGAAGAAGAAGGAAAAATTGAGGTAGTCGGAGAAGATTCTTTATTTAGATCCGAGTTGAATTTTGTTCAAGTTATCATTCTGTTCGAGGTCCTACTTGATGGGCTCGCAAAAGAGAATATTCAGAGGAACCAAGCAACCTTGATCTAGGTAGTCACGTTACATTGTTTTATTTCATTTCAATTGATTTTATTCACTTTCAGTCGGTGGCTCGTTGTTGAAGCAGCATCAGCCGTACAAAAGGAAAGAATTATCATAGGAGAAGGAGCAAGGCACAAGAAGCAAAACCATTTTTTGACTTGCCCAATAGCCAGCGCGGTATATCATCATGTTCATCCTCGTGAGTCTTTCTTCTTAGATCAGGGGGGGGGGATCATATTCTAACTTTTCTCAAAGACCAAAATTGCCGATTTAGTTCAAATCGCTCCTCAAGATTTGGGGAAAAATGCTAGTCAAGCAATTGAGGATAACATCAACCTTAAATATGCCAACAAGGTGATTCAGAAGATTGGTCTCTGTATCTGCTTTTATGATCTTCTCTCGGCCTCAGAAGGTTTGATTGGTCATGGCGATGGTCTTGTAAATGTCAATGGTACATTATCCCTGGGAGGCATCAAAGCAATTTATGTGTTGCTAACCACTCAGCAGTCGAATTTCGCATCGTCGTGTTCAGACCTTTCAAATTTGAAATCATGACTGGAAGAATTAGCAGTTCTATCGAGAGTGGTATTAGAGGTTAGTATGTACGTGTGTAGGCTCATCAAACTTCGCTAACAATATCAAGTTCGTACTCACTTTTTTGATGAAATCTTCGTTCCTGCGAAAATGCTACCAGAGGGTTCACACTTGTAAGTCGACCTCATTCATCCCCTTATCCATTTTGGTTACTAATAATCACCCAGTAACCACAATGAGCAAGTTTTCATCTGGGAGACCGAAGAAGGTACACAACTTTACTTCGACAACCAGGAAACAGTGCGATTTCGGGTCGACTCCGAGCAATGGAATGATCAAGCACCACTGGGCCCTGAAAAGCAAGATGACAGTGAGGAATCACGAGTAATCGAAGCGCCTTACAAGATAGTAGCTTCGATGGAAGAAGTTGGATTGGGGCCTTGTTTATGGTGGGACTAAGGTGAAACGGACGTTCAAGAAGTTTCAAGGGAGCCAAAACAATTGTGTGGAGCAACATCATATGCATTTCTGGAGTTTAGGAAAGAGTCTAGGATTTGGAGTTCATTGAAATTCGATAGGCTCTTCAGGGCTGTTCTCAGGTATATTAGAATTTAGAAGCAACTCCGACAACTAAGATCGGCGCTAGTCTCAGGGCTCTTTTAAATCCACTGTAGTCACACTGCATTCTATGTAATAGTTTGTGTACTACTACTGTTCAAAATTCTGTAATAATTTATGGCTGCCAAAATTTAGAGTCAGATTCCGCCGTGGGCATAAAGATACTTTCGTGATTGCACAAAGCTTTGTCACCATCTTGGTCACCATAAGACAAACACGCATACGAGGTTTATGCAATGAAAAACTTTCTTTGGAGCAATATGTACGGGTATTTTTGTAATTGGGGTTTCAACGCTTCTTCTCTTCGTTTTCCTTGTTGAACTTCTCATAATGTGCTACCAATTTATCCATATCTCTAGCTCTATGACCTG
Organism: Botrytis hyacinthi; assembly: GCA_004786245.1. Classification (NCBI taxonomy): domain Eukaryota; kingdom Fungi; phylum Ascomycota; class Leotiomycetes; order Helotiales; family Sclerotiniaceae; genus Botrytis; species Botrytis hyacinthi. Next base: position 422,481 of record PQXK01000002.1, read on the forward strand.
CTGGAACGTTCCATGGGGATCCTGTGTTAAATTGTCTGTAGAAAATCAGCTTCTGGATTAGGTACTGGAGATATTGAGACCAACTCAGGGAATCTAAGATTGACATGTGCACTGCCCACATCACTCTGGAAAAGGTTGCGGTCGAAAGCAGCTTGTTCGAGCATAGAAACATGTAGCGCATTTCTTGCAGCCCATTTCTCTTTGTAGTGTGAATAGCTATCGATCAGCTTCGCGAGACCAGAAGGAGACCCGTCGGCGGACGGTTGGGCGTATTGGTAAACTCCAATCGAGATAGGGATAGCTGCGAGGACAAGGAAGAAGCCGGTCTATATCGCGATTAGTCGTATGACTTATTTAGGAGACAATCGAAAGCTCACTCCGAAAGACTCGTTTGTTGGGCCCGCATGATGATGTCCATGTTCTGTACTCGATCCAGCGAAGTGATGGACCTCATCACCGGTCTTTCCATGTTGTGCAGACGACCATCGTCGCGGAAGTCGAGTAGATACTTTTCCAACTCGATCGGCAGATTGAACTGCCTTTCTCCTAAGCGCGAACATTTTGTTGTGTATTAATTGACGTTCAATATGTCACTCCTAGAGGTCGTTATGTTTGGAAGTCCCTCCAGTTGATGACCTTTGATGACTAATTATGCCTCAGGCACTCAGTCGAAAGACCCCACAAATTGATTAACCCTCCGAAGGCAAAGAAAGCGAAACGATTGAACAATAAATCTGTACTTATTATTTGAAGGCCACTTGTCCTTACGATGACTACAAATAACCCAGTAGATGACCACCTTATTCTTATTGATGCTTTAAATCTGGAAAGTGAATCAGAAGACTCAAATTCAGCAGAATCTCTTGCTTCATTAGAAAGTGATACCGAAGAACGACCACCCGAGAAGATACTCACTGAAATAGTGGGGAAGAACAACCATATCTGGTATCTCGTCAAGTGGAAAGATTGTCCTCTTTTACGTTCCAGCTGGGAAGGAGAATCGTGTTTTGAAAATTATCCTTGGGTTTTTGATCAGTGGCTAGTTAACAAACAGGGCCAAAAAGAAGGAAAAATTCAGCCTTTTGACTTGCAAGCTTTCGATCAAGCCTGCAAGGACCTCGACCTAGCAGAGAGGCAACGAAGAGTTCTGAGACGGTTCAGAAGAAAAGCTAAACGACTTTTATCGATTGTAGCCGATTGAATAAGTCATTTGAAAAGAGTTACTATTGTACTCGATACATCTCATAAACAATTATAATTTGAAATGGTTATTGTAGGAACACGCAGCATACTGAGCCTAGCATGGCTCAGTCTTCCAATCTTTGCGAGGGCATTGTCGATGGATCCAGAGGCCTCACCATCCGCAGATACCGAGCTCATATGTCCTACAAACAATCAAGCTGAATGTTACCCTCGAATCTTTCAACCAACGAGAGACTTCCAACTCATCAAGCCTGGACAGGATATTCCACCAGGCCTTCACGTTCGGCTAAATATATCTTCTGGCTTGAAAGAAGCTCGTCTGAATATTCCAATGGAAGGTGATGATGTTACGCTGGAGCTTGACATACCTACAGAACAAGCCATGGTCGTCATTGAAGATGCCGAAGTTGAAACCTCGGAAGACCCGCAGCCACCCTCAGACGCACCGGCGTACAGTGGCCATGGGAAGATACAGCCCCCACCACCCTCATCATCTGACTTTGAATCATTCCGAACTTCTCTGGCCTCATTGAAAAAGCAAGATGCTTCCCTCGATTCGGCTCTGGCTTCACTTTCGGAACTGTCACACGACATTTATTACGGATCTGAACTTATGGCCGACGAGGAGGCAGTTTCTGCCCTGATATGTCTCATGGCTATGGAATCCTCGGGGCCTGGAGATGAAAATGATCATTCAGCCTCCGCCGCTCTCTCCGGTTCTCTACAAAACAATCCTACTGCTATCGGCTCCCTTTCCCTGTTTCACGATATCGTCATGAAACCTACTTGTCCTGTCCTTCGTGAAAATGGATTAAGTCTTATTCCTGCACTCCAGAAAAAGCTGTCAGCCTCCACGACATCACCCTTATCTCTCAAATCTCAAATTTCAGCCCTTAGTGGCCTCTTGAAATCGCCAGAAATCCAAAAGTCTTTCCTTGAGCAAGATGGTACTTCATACCTACAGTCTGTCTTCTTGAAGTCTGGATCTCAATATGACGTCGTTCGAAAACGTATCGTACAGCTTTTGATGGACAATTTCCTAGATGATAGCATGGGGGCGCGGATAGGAGCTTGGCCGAAGGTAGATGTAATCCAGAAGGGGGAGAAGGATTGCAATGGCGACGTTATCAATGATGAATGTTGGGCTTGGTATGGGAAAAAGTTTTATGGAACGGAAGGTGGAAGAAAGGAATGGATGAACGAATTTTTGGAAAAGATACGTCAGGGTAGCCAGAGCGGAGGAAGAGACAGGGAATTATAAATACAGATGTATTATACGTCTATTTATGTATGACTTTATATACAAAACTGAATTAATGACCAATCCACTTCCAGAGGACCCATACCTGGCAATTTCCTTGTGACAAATAGTAACTTGTGCTGCATTGCGATTCAAGCTTTTCCCCCTAATGTGAAAGATACGCGAGAAAACCAGCTTTCCGGTCATTAGAAGTATAAGGAGGGATATGAAAAATATCACGGTATTCTCGCGATGGAAATGAGACTCCGCATACCCGCCGTAGACAACGCCATGTTTTGCGGACAGCTGATTCTGAGATTTCATGGGACTTCTAACCAATCCTACTACCTATCCAACATACTTTCTCAAGCCTATCCACATTCAATGCAACCAGCAAAATACGGTATTATAAAAGAAAGAAGTCTTGAAGGCTTGGAAACATTGTGATGCTTGAATCGGGAAGAAACTTAAACATGGTATGCAAATTTAAAAGAAGTATCTGAAATTCTGTCATCACTGTGTTGTAATGCAGAGCTCCCGGTGAGGCAGTTGACATTTGCCCTCAAGTTGTACGTTTTGGACCGTGCCCGGTTCAATATCTATGCCTGAGGCATAACATACCGACATCATCACTTTTGGGTGGTGGTCAACTCCATTTTCGAGACTCAGTATCCTACAAGCTCTCTACACTATCGAACCTTACTTACCAGCTTCTAGTCTGCCAAAATGTTGTTCTTCAGGTGAGTGCGATCCCATAAACAGCTTTGAAGTTGCAGCAGCTGATATTTCTCTACTACAAATAGCTTCTTTAAAACCTTGGTAGATCACGAAGTCACAGTCGAGCTCAAGAACGATATCCAGATCAAGGGCATATTAAAATCGGTAGATCAGTACCTAAACATCAAGCTGGATGACATACAAGTGGTAGAGGAGCTGAAATACCCACATCTGGTCAGTATTTCAGCATTGACGACAGCAATGCAATGAAATGGGATGGGCTCTGGGCTTCAAATTTTGTGATGCTGATGATGCGCGCATAGTCATCGGTCAAGAATGTTTTCATAAGAGGAAGTGTCGTTAGATATGTACATCTTCCCGGCGGCGTAATTGACACAGCACTTCTGGAAGATGGTAGGTCCCCTATCCTGACCGAATATTATATGTATGCAGGCTAATGATCAATTGTAGCTACTAGGAGAGAGGCCGCGCAACAGGCGACCAAAGGAAAATGAACGCATACACTCAGAGTGGAAGATAATAGTTGATGTGAATGCTTTTCTTTCGTGGGAAGGGTGTACGCTATAGATGATATTGAGAAGTCGGATGGGAAAAGGGGCATGATCAACAGGATAGGCACTGCGACCGGCCAACTCAGACCATTCTATGTGTTAATGAAGATTTATGGGAAAGCAGACACGGAGAGTAACTTCGGCAATACGTTGCTTCGAATTGCTTTGGGTTGTAAGGAAAAAACATCAAAATTTCATAATTTCCCCCAAATTTGCTGAAAGTATCCCAAGAAAGATAACACAGACACCCCGAGATGAATTGTATGAAGTTGTTTCTGCTTTCGTAAAATTCAAAAATCCATGGGAATTTATTAATTCTGCCCCTCCAAATACCTAAGTGAATGTTTTATAGCCTCGGGTCAGGTGATAGCGTGGACCGCGCACTACTTTTCGTGATTTCTTATCAGACCACTCCAGATGAATCGCCTCTAGACAATCTATCTTTCTTCGGAAATACTCTTACGGGTTCAAGTAATTTGCCAATAACTTCTGGATTACAACAATTAACCAAAATCGATTCGAGACTTCCTCATTTATCAATGGCCTAGACAAGGCAGCCTTAGCTTTACCCTTCACCCTGCATCTTAAAATACAAACAAACAACCACCGATGGCAAACGTTGACACTTCACAATTCCAATACCGCACACTGTAAAATACTATGTTTCGGAACCCTCGAGAGAACTCAGCTAAATCTACGGACTCTCATTTGAAACCATCCACCGGCAGACCGCCTACGCCACCCGGCACTCCCTCAATGCCTCGACCGGTAGTTACAATGGCCCCTCGAAGTACAAACAAACCGACTACCCCGCGACCTGCCAAAAATTCCATTGTCTCTGCTTTCAACAAGCAATCATCGAAGAAGAGTGCGACAGCAAAAACGCCAGTGAAAGCCAATGGCACCATCCTGAATTTCTTCAAGAAAGTGGACAACCCACTCAAAGACGATGACTCTCTTTTCGTGGCCCAACGATCTGGTGTGGCATCACAATTTCCTCCTTGCGGACCCAGTCCAGGCCTGGACGAAGGCGATTTGTACGGAGCTAGCGAAGAATTGATAGATGAACGTTATAATGAGACCGAAAGGTCGGTCAAAAAGCGTAAACTTTCAAACAGTCCCAAAATTGAAGATTTCGAAAGTAATCTCACAACGCCTTCAATACCAACCGAGCCATGTAGTCCTTTAGTCGAAAGTCCTCTGCCAACTGAAAAGGTGAAAACTGCAATCAGAGTACCACGCCGATCAGGGCCGTTCTTGGATGACTCCGATAGCGATGGAGAGTTTATGGAAGGCATTAAAACTGAGAATCAAAACCAAGGACGAACACACGTAGAGAACAAGGAAGCCGGAGATCCTCTCAAAAATGGCATTACAAAATTGAACATTGAGAAGGGGGCCCCTATTGAAAATCCCTCCGTTATATCAAACACCGAAACACTCTTACCTCTGAAAGGTAGCGTTTTCAAACCCAGGAAAAAAGTTCCGGTTGCAAGAGCTCAAGCGAAATGGGAAGCATTACAGCCAAAAAGCACAAGGACCATATCATCATCGGAAGATGAGGAACCAGAAACGTTGAGAGATTCAAAGTATTTTGATGGTAAGAACAAAAGGAAGATGGAGTCGGAATCGGAGTACGAAGAGCCTGATGCATCGAGAATCTCAAAAAAGGCCGATAGTAAGGAAAAGAGCAAAGAAAAACGAAAAAGGAAGAGCAATCCACTTCCAGAAGTTCCGGTCTTAAAGCAAGAGAATACAAGTGTAGATGCATGGGCAACCTTTGAGGATATGGGTGAATTTCCTGATGAAGATCTGGATGGTGAAGAATTTTTAGAGCGCAAATGGATGGAGGAACAAAATAACTTAGAGCCCGATGAAGCGCAGGAAGATGAAGATTCATTCAATGGATTCGATGACGATGATGGCGTTAATGGCAATACAGGAGAAGAAAATGTCTCTGCTTGTCCTCTCTGCGATGCGAATTTGAGCAGCATTACTCCAAATGAAGCCTCTATGCATGTCAATGCGTGTTTAGATGGAAAACCCATATCTCTACCAACAAAGATCAAAGCAAAAGCAAATACAGAATCAAGCGAGGCAAAAGTGGTAATGCCCGAAGTTGCCAGAAACCGTTTTGCCAGGAAAGCAGCAGTTCCGAGGCCAGGGCAGGTGAACCCAATTGATCTCAACAACGAGGGGGGGTCCGCATTTTCCAAAATTATGTCAGGCCACGCAGAAGATGCTGCTTGGGCTAACGCTGCAGATAAGGAAAAGTCGTCTCGAGGAAAGCCTGCACACCAGAGGACTTGCCCATTTTACAAAATCATGCCTGGGCTGTTCATCTGCGTTGATGCATTCAGATATGGTGCAGTTAAAGGCTGCAATGCTTACTTCTTGAGTCACTTTCATAGCGATCATTACATTGGTCTAACTTCTACCTGGTCGCACGGTCCTATATATTGTAGCAAAGTCACTGGCAATCTCGTCAAACAACAACTGAAAGTAGATCCAAAATGGGTTGTATCCATTGACTTTGACGACAAGATCGAAGTGCCTAATACACAGGGCGTTTCAGTGACAATGATTCCAGCTAACCACTGCCCTGGAAGCTCGCTCTTTCTCTTCGAGAAGACTACTGGCGGTGGCCAAAGGCCTAAAGTTCAACGCATTCTTCACTGTGGCGATTTTCGAGCTTGTCCGGCGCATATTGCTCACCCTCTTTTAATGCCCAACATCGTCGACTCAGTCAATGGGAAGACTAAACAGCAGAAGATCGATGTCTGTTATCTTGATACTACATACCTGAATCCCAAATACTCATTCCCATCACAAGAAGACGTTGTAAAAGCTTGCGCAGATATGTGTGTCAGTCTCAGTAAAGAAAGAGCAGAAGAAAGTGATGCATGGGAAACGGTCAAGAGAGAACGAGCAGGATCCAAGATGACGAATTTCATCAAGCCTTCTCTGAAGATCGAGGCTGAGGACTCTGACACCCCAGAAAGATCTTCTAAGAGCGAGAAGAAAGCTCGAGGCCGTTTACTTGTTGTTTGTGGTACCTACAGTATTGGCAAGGAACGCATCGTACTTGGTATAGCTCGCGCTCTAGATTGCAAAATCTATGCAACCCCAGGAAAAATGCGTATCTGTGCCGCTTTAGAAGATCCCGAACTTACAAGTCGCTTGACATCAGATCCTCGAGAGGCACAAATTCATATGCAGATGCTTATGGATTTACGGCCCGAAACTTTACAAGACTACCTCACTGGCTATAAGCCCCATTTCACACGTGTTGTGGGGTTTAGACCAAGTGGTTGGAGTTATAAGCCACCGAATTCTCGGTTTGTAGATTCTCCGCCGATTCATACAATTCTTACTGCTGAGAATTGGAGATCGGAATACAACATGGGAGAGTTGGTACCACAGAGAGGAAGTACAAAAGAAGCGCAATGTTTCGGAGTACCGTATTCCGAACATAGCAGTTTCAGGGAGTTAACGATGTTTGTTATGGGTTTAAGAATTGAAAAGGTGGTTCCAACTGTCAATGTCGGTAGCGAAGTTGGGAGGAAACGAATGAAGATGTGGATTGATAGGTGGCTTACGGAGAGGAGAAAACATGGAGTACTGAGATTTGGAGATAGTAAGGAAGAGGGAGTGGTTCAGTGGTAGAGAGCGGATAACTTGGATACTAAATAGCTTTTTCAAGGTTTTAGTCTCGAGTTAGAGAGTTCCAAGATGAACTGTAGAAAGCTTCCTTATGTGTGTTTTGAAGCAATATTGACAGATAGTGTTTGAGTAAAAGCATAAAAGGACCGCAGAGAGGAAGAATTGTAGTTAGGTAGTTGGTTATGAATTAATGACAATGACAGATAAGATTATATTGTGTATATTGTAGTCAATTGCAGTTATCCTACTGACCTATATTCCTACCGAATATTCTTGTATTTGACTTTATTGTCACGAGTACTATCAGCCTCTCTCCTCTTGTTCAAAGTGCTAAATCATCTAGGCATACTTCTGCTGATTAGGGGTAGCGAGCTCTTGCCACATCTCGAATAATCGGGTTAAAAACTCCAATCACAATCTCTCTACGAGTATCTTGACTTCTTCAGTACCTGTTAGATATATTTCGATCGATTCAGGAGCTTTCATTCTTGGTATACACTACACAGTTACAACTTGAGGCTGATGATATTATTTGATAGTGTTTTAATCAACTTTATAAACAGATACCTAGTTAATAGAGTTTATGAAAAATACTAGAGACACCCATTTCTATAATCACTGTTTACTATTATTATCAGTATTTAGTAAATCCAATAACTACCCACCTACCCAGCCAATTTTCAACACCAACCCGAATAATAATACACACATAACACTCATTACATAAAAGACCGGCTCCATTCATAAATTCACAAAAAAAAAATCATTAATTCAATCCAATCTACCTAGGTAAAAACCAACCAAGCACCAATTCCATTACCCGACACCTCGGGATCCCCCTTGTTTCTCATCCCTGTCTGGTCTTTCTGACCTTGCCCATTCCCCCACACACAACAGCCACGGCAGAAGATGTTTTCCCCATATTTTGTGATGGCATGATTTGCGGTGCGGATTTTCAGGGTGCGCCGTGATCGGCGGTCAGATGCATGGAGATGATGGAATGATTGTCAGGAACTGCGGTGGGATCCTTGTATGTGGGAACCCGTTGGGGGGTGGTTTGAGGGAAAGGGGTGGGAATACGGGGATGGACGGGGAGAGATGGAGATGGAGATGGAGATGGGGTGGATGAAAGTGGATGGATGGTTTGGAGATTTATGATGATGATGATGATGATGATGATGATGATGATGATGATGATGACGATGATGATGGTACGCATATGTGTCATGTATCATGCACCTATGTACTATGTATGTATGTATGTATGTATGTATGAACTCTTGTTTATTGATTTTTGAAGAATCATGTTTGGAATTCTGGTTTGAGCTTATTGCTTGCGACGCTTGGTAATTTACTCTTCGTACTAATTATGTAGGGAGTGATCAGGTGAAAATTTCTAATTACTAATTTCCATGCATATTTCTTCTCGGTATATGTATCGATACCCGTCGATATGCAATTAGCATTCATATCCATCCATGTCTACCTAGTAACTCCACTCCACATATCCAACGCACGCAAACAAGATCTCCCCCAAAAGGGGGGATTCCAATAACAAGTAGTCGCATGACCAATATTCCGTATAGATAATATATTCGCAAAGTAAAAAAGCTTTGAGAAAGTGGGGGCAAGGGATGGAAGGGACTGTGTCTTAGGTGTCTCAATTGCAATGTATGGAATATGGTGTCTTGACTCTTGGACCCCGTCTAGTCCGCCTCATTGTCGATCGGTTTAATCGTTCCCGGCCATTTCTTGGGGTAACGTGGCGTGCATTTGCATGGGAGGGGAGGTGTGGGATGGGGTAATCTACGAGCGAGCGTGCTGACCTACCTATTTGATATGTATCGTGCAGAGAGAGTACTTACTCTCTGTAGCTCGGTATGGTATGATATGATATGATATGATATGATATGTAAGGTATGCTCGGCAAATTGTGGGGTTGGAATTTGGAATGGGGGAAGGGGTGATCAGATGTCTCAAGATTTGAAAAATGAGGGGAGAGCGAGGGGGGCTCGAGAGGAGTCGAAATGGGAATGGAGGAATGGAGGAGGAGGAGGAAAACGACAAGTCTGAAAAATCCAATGGACGTGACGAGTGCGATTTGGAATCGATTATACAAATGCGCGACGGATCGAAAAAGGAGGCTGAGTGATGTACCTAGTTAGCGCGTCAACTAAGTCACACAACGTACCTGCGAGCTAGGTATCTCCGTATGCGCGCGTCTTCTCTTCGCCATCCCGAGGTTGCGCTAGCGATCTAGCTACCTACCTAGCTACTTACTAAATTGAATGACTGACTGACGTTCTAGCGCTCTGAAGCTCTCCTTAGCACTCTACCCCGGATTTGGGGATACGTGATCATGTGCGATTGGACATAACGGCGAGACCGACTACCAGACAGAGAGAGAGAGTAAAAACAAGACAAAAAAAGACAAAAGCAAAAATAATAATAAAGAGCAACATGTACATTTCTGCTATTGTCTCTCACTCTCAGAGGCATCTCCTTTATCTCTATTTATCTCTTGATCTCATACTCTATATAGTCTAGTATAATCCCATATATACACACACCATCCTGCTTGCCTGCGTAAAATCTTTCCCCGTCTCCCAACTCCCGACTCCCAACTCCCAACTCTCTATCTGACCTATCCAAGACCCTTTCCCCACCATCCATCCCTCTCCCTCTCCCTCTCCCTCAACCCCCCTCCTCAACCCCAAACTCAAACCCCAAAAAAGTAATTAAAAAAACCCACCCAAAAGACCCCTAAAACCCACTGAAGCCTCACAAAAATCGCCACATAGACAAACCTAGTACCTAGTAAACCCAGCGGCGCACCCTTACTGCACCATCAATCAATCAAATCATCAATCAATCCATCAAATCATCCATCAAATCTTCAATCAAGATCGACATGCCGAACGATCCCACAGAAGAAAGGCGCAAAATGCGGGATGCGGCATTCTAGAAGTATAGGGGCGACAAAGGAATTTTCTAGCACGACATACTAGGGTATCGACACTCAAATCTCATAGGATGAGATGGACTATAGAAATCATAGGGGGGAATTCTAGGAATGGATTGTAAAAGGATGAATGAAAGAGGCCGCAAAGTTTTCTTATCTAGTGTAAAAGTATGACGACGCTTCATCAAAGCCCGTTTAATCCCTTACATACCATCAGATCACAACATAACTATATTACTTTGCATCACATAGATCTAGAGATTATTTGCTTTGTAAATTGTTTATTTTTGTTGGCTACTGTATTGGTGTATATGCTCAATAGTTCGCCAATTTCTTTCTCCTCTCCCTTTCCTTCCTAGGTATGGCGTGCGCCAATTCGCATCATTGCGAAAATGCAGTGAGGTGTGCATTTGTATAGTGTGCTTGCGCACAACCCATGGTCCCCATCGTACAGTGTAAACCCAATTTTTTCCTCCTCACCAAAAGACAAACCTGTCTCTCCTATACCCAGTGAAAGCCCCACCCCCAATCGTGACGAATTTGCCCGAACCCTTTATATGTAACCCATTGCCAAAGTACAATTTTGGCTATCATCCTCAAGCCCTGACCCCATTAAGAGCAAAAACCGTTCCCAAGCCAAAACGCCGACCAATCCCAATTGGGGTTCCTGAACCCGGTGTGTAAATGCAGCATCTAATATGTGCTTTAGTATTATGTACAAAAGTCGCCGTATATACGTCGACATTATATTTCGATCAATAATTGTATCGTGTGCATGAGTTGACCCTTGTAATGACAATGAGGCCTCCGAGAGCCGTTGTCCGAATGTGAAAATTAACGCCTCCATCCGACATTCCAGATGACATGTGCGATGTCCTTTGCTGTATTTACAGTATCGACAACTTTTCCAAAAAGTCCTTCAGACACAACATCATCTTCGTCCTCTTCATAGGGCATAAACATGCCGGATGGCGTTCTCCTCATACCAGATGGCTCCTCGTTACCAACAGAGTCCGAGGTGCTGAGACTGTGGAATCGATCTTGCGCAATGGATACGCTATCTTTTCTATGGGCAAAGGCATTTGGTGGTTGCCAATCGATATCATCATCGTCTTCATCGTCGCCTAGAAGCATTCTTGTTGATGGCTTGGAAGGCTTCAATGTATCTTGAGAGGGTGACGGTGATAACTTTCCTTCGTGAAAAGACCCACTGTGCTTCATGGCTGTTTCCTGTGGCTCGGGGGTATCTGCTCGGTACTTGAGTGTTGTAGATGGCAACATTGCAATGGTTTTGCTATCAGTCATAGAGTTGACTCTGGAAATTATCCTCTTTCTCATCGGTGGGAGTTGTCGTTTAGAAGTGCTTCTCTTCATCATGATAGCTCCATCATCGGAGTCACTATCGTCAAAGTCTTGAGTACTGTAATCCAACTCTTCATCATCATCGCCCTTGACTTCCAAAGCTATACATTGCGATACTTGTTCATTAAAACTAATATGTTTCTTTTCAGTACCAGGGGTGATCAGTCCTGACGAGGTGACCGATGAAAGCATACTCAAATCAGCTTGCTCAGATTGTCTACTGGCAAATTTATAGGGAACGTAGTCAGATGCAGCCCTAATTATACCAGGGCGTCCATCCCCAGATTGCTGTGCTTGGACCGCAGCAGCAGCTTGTTTGAGTAATGAAGATGATGACAATGACCTTTGAAGCATTATTTCGGACATGCTTCGTTTCTTGAGAATTGGCTTCTTTTGCAAAAAGGAGTTTGATTTCGATAGCCTGCTACTGCTGACAGGCGAAGTATCTGGGGCGTTGAATGTGGTTGGTCCAGCTTGAAGTGGACCATATAGCCAGGTCACATCACAATCCTTCAACCTACAAAATGTCAGTTACTTTTCGACTCAACCTGCTCACAGGAGTAGTAATATAAACATGAAAACCTACCAATTAAGTGTTTCGGGCGAAACAGTCTTGAGTCTATATTTTGCCTTCATCCAAGTTCTCCACGAAGCATTTTCTAGTCGTTCATGATTGGAGTATTCACCCCCCTTTGATACAATGAGTTTCCACGATGCCCATATATCCTCTTCTTTCCAATTGTGTGATAAATAATCAACGTGCCGCGAAGGTTTCGCTTGTAGTGCTGTGTCATCCTCGGCATGTGCGTGTGGTAGTTCTGGAGATCCAGGTCGAGAGATTATAGAGGTACTGTTGGAGATGGGTGAGACAGCATAGGAGTCGTCGGTATGTGGACTGGTTGGTGGCTCTAAATCTTCGATTTGATCGCAATATCCTGTATCGTCATATGTGGGAAAGTAAATTCGATCTTCATCGTCTGCATCGTCGCTATGATCGAGCGAGAAGCTGCTAGCTGGCGTTGACGAGTATGAAGGAGCGATAGAATCGGCATGTAGGGTTTGAGGAGACGATGGTGCCGAAGACGCTGAGGAATTACTGGGTGATATTATCGGGTTGAATTTTACGCTGTTTGATCGAGATAGAGATTGTGAATATGACGACGGCTGTGTGACGAATTTGGGCTGTGAGTGTGATCGACGAAGAGAACTTGACGAAAAGTAGGAGTTTTCTTCCGAATTGAGAACTATCGCCATTTTTGCGGTAATACCTTCCGGTAGAAGAGTTGGGTTAATTGGTGGCGGAGTATGTGGTTTAAGGTCAGAACGACCTGTTATTGAGAAAGATAACCTCCTCTTCGTTTGAGATTTCTATCGTTTCTAGATTTGCTGACTTCCTATTCCGTTGTTTCAAAACTTGTACAATGACTATGATCTCAATCATAAACTCGAATACGTCCAGAGTACTGAAAAGCTGTTTGCGAAAGTATGGTTGGCGGTAGGTTGGAAGTTATTATAGTAGGTAGGATTGAGGTGCAGTAAAGATTCTCCACAATTGAGTTTTTTACTGATGAATTGAAGTGAACTGCGGTTGATTTTGTAGGGTTTCAGAGGATTTCCAAATTCCAAGTGATCAATAGGATACAGCAGCAGGTTATCGATTGGAAAGAGAAAGGGTTGCTTTTTGGTGTTTAGGTTTGTAGGTGACAAGGGAAACGAGTGAATGTGGAGAATGGGGGAATGGAGAATGGAGAATGGAAGATGGAAAATGGAAAATGGAAAATGGAAAATGTAAATGTGAAATGGAGAAATGAGAAATTGATCGAGGTGAAGTAATATAATAAATCAAGTGAGGACTGATTCTGAAGAATTTAGTTGGAAAGTCTTTTTTTCTTTGGAGGAAGTTTATTCTTGTACTAGGTATAGTAGGTATAGTAGGTATAGTAGGTATAGTAGTATTAAGCAGAGACAAGAAAAGAAGAAGTTCTCGACCCTTGGAATTTAGGAACTTGGACACTCATGAAGTGGCTTTGGTACGGAATTTTTCTGATTGAAAAGTGGGTGGGAAGTGGATAGTGGGTTGCGAATGGAATGAGTGGATGAGGTGAGTGGAGGGGTGAGTTTAGTAAATAATGGTGGTAATTGTTGATATTGAATGCGAATATTGAATATCAAATATGAACGTGAGGGGTGTGTGTGTAGTCAGTGGTCGATGGTTATATATGCCTAGGAGGTATATGTATGTGTATGTAGGTAGTATAATGGGTGGTAGGTAGTATAATGAGTGGTAGGTAGTATAATGAGTGGTAGGTAGTATAATGAGTGCTAGGTAGTATAACGAGTGCTAGGTAGTATAATAATAATAATAATAATAATAATAATAATAATAATAAGTGGTAAGTAATAAGTGGTAAATGCTCACCACTTTCCAAGGTTGTGCGTTTATCTAATAATGTAGTGGCTCCTATTATGTACTAGGTAAATATAAAATCCCCCGTAAAAGTATTCGGTACATGACAAAAAACGTTAGATCTCTATCTCATACCAAGAAAGGTTAGATGTCATCGATAGAAATAGAAGTAAAGTACGAGACGACGAGGACGCCGTCGATATATCATATACCTAGGTAGGTCCAGTCTACACATGAGCAAAGTGTTTGGTCTCGACGGACCTTTGTATGGAATCTACTCTCTACGGACGATCGTAGTCAGAGCTGCCTACCTAGTATTGCATGGCATTGATACACTTTGCATCACCACCATCATCATTCATTCACTGACCTCCAATTGATTTCATTACTTAAGATTAGGTACATACAATACATATGTACGACACAATCAACATACAACTCAGAATTCCTTCTCTTTCACCACCTGACTTTCATGATGCTCAATGAGGAAGTGTCTGGAAAGAAAGGAATGTTAATTTAAAATTAACAATTCCACGATGAATACTCGCATTCCCTATCCCCAATTCCATGGAGTCTGAGACAGCGAACCCAAAGAAATCCCGTGTCAGAGCAATCAGAGGTCTACCTAGAGGTGCCTCTCTTCTCGTGAACTTTTACCTTTTATTCCTTCCCAATAAGAACCTTACCATCAGTCAACTATGGGCCTAGGTATATCTAATTATCAATAGTATCCAGATCTTTAAACTCTCTCCATCTTTTTCTATCTCTGATAAGGTATGGACTCTAGCAATGGGTCATCCTATAAGCTTTCTAATTCCTGGAGAAGAACCTTGGAAGACTGGGGAAACGAAACACTTTCAGACATTCATCGTGCGATGTTAATTCTTGATAGGTAGAATGGGTCAACCGACAGCGACCCAGATCCGAATATGGTGTAGAGAGAGGGGGAAGTTGTCTCGATTGATATCTAGGCCTGAGCGTTGTGAGCCAGTTTATTCTCTCGGCCTTTTTCCATTGTTTCCAGGCCGTGGCGTGTCGACTAGATAGTCTCATACAAAACTTATCCAAATTCTAACAAAGCTGCTCTTTGATATATCCATCAATGTGTGGAATGAACACGTTTTGGGATGCTTTGTTACCTTCGTCCACGCAGGTACATTCCGGTAGATTACGTGTATACGTGCTACACTGCAGTGATTCTACCTAACAAGTCTTGCTGAGTAAATTCTGTACCTCGTACGCACCTTGAACTACATACATACTTATATCTCTCATCTACTTTTGCATCTTCTGTTGCATCATCATATCAGATCACTAGTATTTCCCGCACCTCGAGGCCTTTCGCATTTTGCACCCTAGTATTTGACAGGCTATAATAGAACACCTATAGCGTCGTAGACCGGGGCAGATCAACCATTCCAGACCGATATGGTGGAAGCGAAATGCTCATCATCGATCAATCACCGAGAATTCCATGTTTATTAATACCAGGTTAATGAGATACCACACCGGTCTCAAATGCTTAATGTCGAACCATTGCTACAACGATAGAAGGCTTCTCTCGAGAGATAATGAAGCCGCGCGCTGCCTCCTGCCCTGATCCTACTAATAGATATACCAAGCTCACTGATTTTGCTAAGCTGGCTCTCAAAATGAGGAGAACGACGACAGACGACAAACACTTGAACCTACGAACCCGATTTTCCGAACCTAGAATTCTCCAAGGTTGTACCCCATCGGCCAATCACATCTCGTTCTTCCTCTCTTTGCGGGACAGTGTGGGGTTCATTGGAGACGAGCAACACCGAATACTCACTGGCTGCAGGAGTAGGCTGGTGGCTCGGAGAGAAAATTCTCGTTGCCATTGCCACTAAAAATGCCAGTTACCCCATGAGGTGATGGCTCAGATTCAAGATAGACCGGAACGACAATTAGTTTTCTAGTTCCTAGATAACCCCTGAGAATATCAAGAAAGAATCCATGTTAAAACCTTTTACATCGCGAGTGTTTTACCGAACTTCAGTCTTGCTTGGGGTTGGCTGTCTTGTGTCTCTTTGAGCAGCAGAACAAAATATCAAGACAATGCCGTTTGACCTCGATTGCTCCAAAATGTGTCAGGCCTATTAGAATCAATATCCTCCCTCCCCCCCCCCGGATTGAAGAATCAACAGAAATGTCCAGTGTTCTAGTCAAAGCTTGTTCCATGATGAGAAAAAGTATGTTTTGGAGTAGTTGAGCTTATACGGTAGGTTATCCCAGAAATCACTCATACTAATCATATTCGTTGGAGCTGGTCACGCAATAATCTTATCTCAGAATACTTTATTCGCTCGCTTTGACAGAAACACATGCAATGGCTTAAGAGTGGCAGCATGTAAGAAGTTAGAATGTCGGCTATCTTCAAACTCGGCCTATACGTATATACCTAGGTCCATGGCTACGGCATCAAAGTTCAAAGTATAATTCTTCGATGATCTGGGGAAATTACCAAAGTGTTCTCAAACAGTTCTGCTTCGTTGATTGTGTTGTAATTTTAAATTCAGACCATTCTTTCCTGCTTCTCTTCACCAAACGCCGCAAGTGTATTGTCGGCAGTGAGAGCTGACAATTCTAGATTATTACTTTCGGCGCTTCTTCTACAAATATGGGTCTCAATCTGCTGATAGGAAACCGAGCCCGACGGGAGATCGTCTATTTCCAACTTCCGAGAAATATGCAGCCTTTCGACTGCACCACTAAAAGGAGCCATCAATTGCGCCTCGGGTTTGACCGATGAAGTATTTCTCACATCGTAGTTGTCCGAATACAATTCCATTGTAGTAGCCACACTTCCGTATTGCTATATACGAAGGTCAACAATGTCTATACCGAGCCGGCACGCATTGTCCTTTATGGATGATCTTGGACGATCAACCCGTGCTGTCGAACAACTTGCGCTGTCATCTCTGCATAGTCCTACCCAAATACGACATCTGCATGATCACTGACATCTATGGAGAAACACCCGGGGGTTCTACCACCATCATCTTTCTCTGTTTGTTCATCCGTTCGATATCCATCCATCTAACTATGGTGAAGCACAATCAGGTTTGAAATCGAACTAAACACTGGAGAAAGTTAATAGATGTGCGGACGCCTCTGAAAGGTTTGGCATTATCAACGTCTGTATCTGATAAGGACCTCAAGAACAAGCATCGAATAACAGACAGGCATCCAAGAGTATATCACTTCCTGCAGCAACTATTGAATGCTCAAGGTTATGAAAGCTCAATATGGAACGAACATTGGGTGGGCGCACACAACATGCGGCACTTTGTCATATTAATAATTGGTTCATACAAGTGGTCAAACACGAGTGTATTCTTGAGTACTATACATCCCGCATTTCGAAAAAAGTGGTTCCAGATTTAACAAGTCCCTTACTGGTACAAAGCTTGAAAATTGGCTCTCAACTTTTCTATTGGCAGCTAACACCAGCCACATAGTGGACTCGTTGGATTGGATTTTCATACAAAGCACAACTTTATGTGCCGAGAAGTCACCCTCATTATGGACTACTATAGCTTATCAGTTTATCGGAAGCTCGTTCACAACGTCGACATAGCTACAGTATCCAATGACAATAAGAAGAAGCGTCAGAACTCAAACTATAAAGTAGTGGAAGCAGCTATATTCTTACAGTGGCATCTGAATGCAAGTTCAGGGTCAACCTGACTCATATCCCGGAAATCTTTCGCCATCAGTCCATCGGTGCAGGATATAGCCAGCAATCTAAAAATTGTGATTGTGATTATCAGAACGCGACGTCTCTGGGGAGGGGCAATCAGATTGAATCAACAAGTGACCCTTATCAACTTTCCAAAAGACTGGATATGTATTATGAACAGAGTCCCTAGTACGAGTAAGTTATTAATCTTGAATGAAAATTTCAACGGCTGTAAGATAGTAAGATATCGGGTACCCGGTAGATGCGAATATTTATTTTTAACATGGGAAAGTTACATCCGACCGATGATAATCTCAAAGTGGTATCCCGCACAGTCAAGAAGAATTTATCCGGCCGAATTGTGGAGTCTCTGAGCAAATCCCATACAGTAGTACGGAGTCCATGGCGACATGGCGCAAGTGTTTTCCATCTCATTTCTATGTCGAGACTCGAGAGTATTGGAGGGCTGAAGCAGGGCATTGTAATTTGTTGCATGAACAGACAGACTATCAAGGGTTCAAAGGTCTCGATGAGTCTATTGTCAAGTGGGGGAAGTGGGCGGGTTTGAACCATTGAACCATTGAACCATTGAGCCATTGAGCCATTGAGCCATTGAGCCATTGAACCAACCATTGAACAATCGAACAATTGAACAATTGACCAATCGATAACAATTTGATAGGAGAACAGTCACTCAGAACTTCAATAGTCATCCACACCAAATGCAAGAGCAAGGTTTCCGATTGATCTATTGCCTATCTGGGTATGATACTATGATACTATTTTATTTTCCACAATTCAATCAATACTGACTACTACCTAAGTACCTACTCGGAGATTGTATTTAGGTAGTAGGTACATGAACTGCACATGAATTGCACATAGACACTTACACTTACACTTACACTTACACTTACACTTACACTTACACTTACACTCACACTCACACCTTATCTTCTTTTCTCTTATCAAATCTTGCTGAAATGTTATGTTGTCATCAAACATGACAATTATATTGATGTTGATTAATCATTCATCTCCTAATGTGCAATGTCGTCCATAGCATAACCTAGCTTTACACTCGAGCTCTTGACTATCTCAACTGTTGCAGTAGTAATCAGCCCTTTCAATGAAGCAACCCCACTACATCGAGGTGGTTGTCATTCATGATTCATGTGCCTTCTCACCCACACCACGGATATATTCTTGGGGCAATTAATCTAGATCCCCTCATAACCCCAGCATATCAAGCCCATGCTGATCTCCCCTACCCGTCACACATCATATCATAACGGTTCACCCTCTGCGCCGTGCTACGAACTCCTGCCAACGACACAACGCAATATAAATTCCCTGGGCCTCACCATGGTCGTGATTTGCATAGGTAGGCATTGTTCGCCAAGTTTCATACATCCACGTTCGCTCATTTGATATACACAATACTGGAAAGAGTCTCTCCTGGATTTCGTAAGTTTGTATAGAGGAACTCATTCACACACCGCATATAATTACAAGCAACTGACGACGCTTTCGGCAATCGGTCCCCTACCATGCGAAGGGAGTTGCTTGGAATGCAAGTGGCTTGCGTATCACATCTTGGTTTGATGGCTTGAAACTTGCCGGTCATAGATGCCAATCTTTCGTGCTTAAAGATGCCAGTTTAAAGGGCAGTTCCCTTATTTTTATCCCTCTTACCCCGCTATCTGAAAGTCGTCACCTCCACAATAGAAATCAAGCAGCACAATACCACCAAACGATCTCGAAACCACAAACACAATACCAAAAGTCCATACACAAACACAAACACAAACACAAACACAGTACCAAATACCTATACATGAAATAGAAGGTTCCAGCCCCCCCCTCAAATCTTATCTATAATCTCCTCATATCCCATACCACCTTCATACATCCACCGTCGTATCCCACACCCTCGTATCTTAACTTTCTCCTCACGTCATTCCCCAATCGTCCATCGTCGCATCGGAAACACTCGGAATGACACGTTATGGTACATGCATAAATTAATGATGGCGTAGTCATGGCGCGAAGCTTATGCAAGCCCTCGATGTCTGATGCAAGCCGCGCAAGTGTTGCTGCAGCCACTTTCACATGATACGGGCTCTGGAGACGATGAATGCAGTTTCCGGGACAAGAGCTTCCTTTCGGGATCGGATACGGATCCTCGGGAAATAATTCTGGTGAATGTGATGGTGCAATCGCTATCCATATGGATAATAAAAGATCAAGGCATATGCATATCAATGTTTCATCAATTAGGAAAGCAATGTTTAACTCGCCAATTCCCATCAGCATCAAGTAGATTCCAATAACCGATTTTCAATATCTTTTTGACAGCATCACTCATTTGATCATCTTCTTGGAAGTCAATGGGACTCTATCAAGCATCTCTGTGAAGTATCAATTACATCCCATTTATCGGTGTCGTATCCCAACCCTACCTACTTCAAGTGTACTGCTTCAAGGGTCCTTGCTTCAATACATCGTCTTCGTCTCGTCTATGTACAATGATGTACATGATACATCCTACATGGTTCGTTGAATCAAATCTCGCATCCAGTAAACACAATGATTGAACATGTACCGAATAAGCGAGCCAGGTACCTCGAATGTCACAACATACGGATGTACAGGTACCTTTCTCCCCTGTTTCCGAATGGGACCATGGACAGTACAGATGCAGCCGAGATGTCGAAGAATCGAATTTGGAGGATCTTTGTGATGTTTAGGGTAGTCGGATGATTATCGTAATCTCTTTCACCTGGGATGGAGTTACATATTTGATACTGCTCCGTCTACATTCATCATCCCTATCTACCGTCTCACAA
This sequence comes from Botrytis hyacinthi, assembly GCA_004786245.1. Classification (NCBI taxonomy): domain Eukaryota; kingdom Fungi; phylum Ascomycota; class Leotiomycetes; order Helotiales; family Sclerotiniaceae; genus Botrytis; species Botrytis hyacinthi. The sequence goes on from PQXK01000002.1 coordinate 443,162, forward strand.
ACCACATGTGAAAAACTTCGGGGCCCAGACAGGAAACATCGAATCCATTGGATATATTCCCCAATCAACATCGACATAAACTGCAAATACACACCCAATCATCTCACACCATATCAAATCATACCATTGAACACCCCAAAGCCACCCAATAAAGAATATGCCGAAGCTCAAAACAGGAGAAAGCAAGAAATCAAGCAGAAACCTTGATCGATACCTACAAACAACAACGCCTCACGGTATCTCCATGTCGTGCTACCTCCACACTTTATATCAACTACATACGTGCCGCTCCGCACATACGTACCTACCTAAAATACACACCTACATACCGGTACATGCTTACGAATATACAATACCAAAATACAATATCAAAACACGAACATACTTACATACTTACATACAAACACAAGCAAACTCACAAACAAACAACCCCCATGCACCCCCCCCCAAACCACACCAAATGACTAATACCCCCATCCCATCCCATCCCATGCCGTACCCCCACGCAACCAGGTACCCCCCACGCTTTCACAAAGCATCTACTAGGTATGTATATGTATATGTATATGTACCTAGTAGTTACACAAACATATGGTCTGACCTCTCGTTTTTAAAATTTTAGCATGTCGATCCCGGTAGGTGCGTGTAGGGAGAGGAAACCATGCTATGCAGTGCGATGCGACACCCGAAGCGAGGTATATGGGCTTGTACTTGTTCTTGTTCTTGGCCTTGGCTTCAGGCATTAAAATCTTGAATGGATGGTACTTGTTACCTGTTCTCCGTTGTGGATTTTGTACCAAGAAAGTGTCATCTAATATTGTTGTTGTTGTTGTTGTTGTTGTTGTTATTGTAGGGAGGTGAGGAGTGCCCATTGTATTCAAGCAGATGTAGACTCTACGGGTTCATGATAGCTTTCTTTTTCCCTCTCATTCAACTCTCATGCTAAATCCAGATTTATGTAGGTAGTCTCTATAGGTACCTAGGTAGGTGATCTTCTATTTCCTTAAAATCCAACTCGTATAGCTAGTCCTCTTATCCAACCGCTCTAGCCCCTCCTCTCTCCAAAAGCGACCTCTTCTGGAATCCTGAAACTAACACAGAACATCCTCTTCTTTGGCGCCACATCTCTCACATCCCAAACCTTCGTTTCATACTTATCACCCTGCTCAATCTTCATACCCAATTTCTCGCTCACCCTTTCGCAAATTTCTATATTAGCCGCCTCGTTATCTTCATTCTTTGCCGCAAAACAATGGACATGTACCATTGGCAATTTTGTTCCTGTATGTGGAGCAAATAGGTGTTGAGATTTATGATAGAGGCCGTGGAAGGAGGGAAGGAAATCTATGGCAGTGGCAGGGAGGTTCATTACGAAGTGAGAGATGGTGTTGGGAATGGTGAGGATTGTGGGAGGTGGAGGTGGCTGAGTTGACGGAGGAGCACTGCGAGAGGGTCGTTTGGGAGCGATAGTAATAGTATTTTGATTTGTGGCGGTGAGTTGGAGGAGCTCGTCTGCGGCTTGATGGATGAATTTGTGGCCATCTTCGTTAAAGGGATGAACGAAATTCTCGACCTGAAGACTTATTAATTATACGACCTTTTGTGATTTTCAATACGATCGAGGAATGGAGTTTCGATCAGATTAAAGCGCCTTGTCAAAGGCATTCTCATCAAAGTAACCCAACTTGTGGTTTATGTTGACCGTCGTGATATTGATATCATCATGAACAAAAGAGGCAGGATCTTCAGTAAAGGGGAGACATACCTTATTTCTAACAACCGCATCTTTCATAGCCTTATAACTATCCGGATTCAAATCATTTGCCCACACAAAAACCCCTTTCTTTCCTGCTGGTAAGGCGAAGGGGCCCACCCCCGCCATAACGTCACAGACGACATCCCCAGGCTCAAACAGATCCACCAGTCGCTTATGTTCCGTTTGCAATCTACTATTCCAATAGACCTTCGAGTAATCGAATCGAAATGTACAATCTCCTTCGCGGATTTCAACATTCATGTTATCTTCACCGGCGAGCACTTCGTAAGAGAAAGTCCGGTATTCAGAAACGGTGCCCACGTCATCAATTTTGTTGATGACCGTACGGATGGTGGGATTTTTGTCCATAAGAACTGCCGCAACGAGAGATTTGTAAGGAAGATATTCGTCATGTAGGTTGAGATGGGCTAGTACTATTAGAAAAGTTCAGACGATTGGAAGGAGGAGTAATACCAACATGCCCGACAATGGCGAAACCGACTGGGATCTCTCCTTGGGCATCTTCGGGAAGAATTGATTTCATAATATCGACTGGAAAGATTAATTCCTATAAATGCACACGGTGACCAGAAAATAACATACTATAATTCCAATGATCATAACCCAAAGTCAAATCAAATGGGATAACTCCCAACTCCTGTGCCTTCACAGCTTCATGTAAAATTGGACTCCAAGTGGTGGGATCTGCCAAATAAAATCAGAATCTCATTCTACATCCCCTAAGAAGTCTGAGGTACTATACCATCATGTTTTACTTTAGGGTTCAGAAGCAAACACTTTCCACCTTTCGCCGCAAATTCTGGATCTGGATCCGATCGTATAGGCGCAACTCTATCTTCCAGCAACATTTCTTTGCTTTTTGTCAATTGCGATCGACATTTTGATATAATTTTATTATTCATCAATCTCGCTGCGGAAATTGGTATAGTTTTGGAAAATAGAGCACGATCGAGTACTCCCGCTGCGGAGCGCACAACGGGTGGGCGGAATAATGACATTTGGTCGTTAGATATTACTGTAGATTTCTACGTAAAATATCAGTAAAGCCATTCGTTAATACAAAATGCGAACATACCTCCATAACTTCATATCGTTTTGTCATTTCTTGTGAAGGTTTTAATTTTGTGTGTAGACGACTCATAATTTCGCACAAGGCTGAAGCGAGAGATTTTAGATCATGAGCTAACGATAAGGCTGCGCAAGGCTATGACCGAATCAGGTGGTGATGTCATGAAAGGCTATATTCATTAAGATTTCCCGACGCGTTGACTGCTGTTGGTGTAGCTCTAACAAGAATTGTATGTCAAAATGTCGACAGCGAAAAGAACGATAGATTCCTTCTTCAAACCGCCGGCAAAGAAACTCCGAGTATCAGAATTGGCAACAACAGAAGAAGCGAAAGCAACAGGAGAAGCATTGGTGAGTATCATACAACACAACAGCTTCATTTCGCCACTAATCAATGAAGGAACGCGAATTCACGCGTCACTCAACTTATCCATTTCCAATACCATGTCTTCCTTCCTCCATATCTTCGGAGCTGTCTTCGTTTCCATCTACCATCGGCAAAGAGATAAATGATCAAGCTGATCTCGATCTTCTTTACTTCGAGCCTTACATTCCCAAGTATCTTGAACGTCAGGTGTTCCAGTTTCTTCGTTCGGAATTGCCCTTTTATCGTGTGGAGTATGATATCAAGCGAGGAGGTATATCGACGCATATCAAAACTCCAAGGTAGACCTTCCACTCTTTGAATTCAAGCCTATCACTAAGACTCGAGAAGGTGGACCACAGTATTCGGTCTCGATGAAACATCTAAGTTCAATGACAATGGAGAACTTGTTGATGCCAATAGTGGTAAGAGAATCGAGAAAGAGCGATGCTACACCAAATATTTACCTCGGCCAATTCCCAAATGTTTAGACGATTTACGACTTTCCACTGAAATGGCGACGGGTTGCAAGTTCAATTTCTGTCTCGTAAACTATTATGCATCTGGATCGGATTCGATCTCATATCAGTACGTCAACGTTAGACAGGTTTCGCTGTCTTTCACACCTAATTCTGTGCTCTGATTTCAAGGCCCACTTTTCCTCTTCTCCAGATACATTTTTTCTATTTTCTAATGCAACCTCTGTTCTCATTGTCCTCCAAAATGCGTCTTTGATAGGACATACTGATTTCCTGGCTTTCAACAGTAGTGACGATGAAAGATTCTTAGGCCCACTGCCGGCCATTGCAAGTTACTCGCTTGGAGCAAGGAGAGATTTCCTCATGAGACATAAACCTATCCCGCCAAACGATAACGCTCCTCTTCCGCCAGAAACAAAACCTATAAAGTTGCCACTTGCAAGCGGGGACATGATATTGATGCGAGGCAGGACGCAGGCAAATTGGCTTCATTCTATTCCCAAGCGAACAGGGAAGAATGCTGATGATGGAGGGAGAATCAATATTACCTTTAGACGTGCTATGGTAAAGGGTGGGACGGAGAACTACTATAATTATAATGTCGGCACTGGACCTGTGTATAAATGGGATGATATCCTGAAGGAAATGAGAATATGGAAAGAATTATGATTGGATTGATTAGAAGTAAACTTCACCCACCATCCGAATTTATATACTCTCGCATTGTAATGGGATCTAATCTATCTTCCGAACCTCATCTGTGCGTTACCATAGTTATATAACGCTTGCAAGAAAACTTGATATCCAACTCCGTGATTATCTTCCACGTGAAAAATTTCTGTGAGGCGTAATTGCCATGGTGGATATCCGGACAGTTCGACCGTTGGTCCAAATAATATCAAAAGATTTGGCTCTCCCATGATGCTTTCCGTAATTTCGGCATCAATGAGTTCTTGGCTGATATCATTCGACTCAATTTTGCCTCGTTGGGACATCTCTGTTAGCGTTTTGGTCAAGTCAACTAATGAATCCCGGCCGTCTTCGTTCGAGAGAAGTAGCACCGAAATATGCTGTAAAGAGCCAGGAAGTGTATCAGTCGTCGACGTAGCTGATGAGGATTCCATGGATGGGACATGAGGAGCTCTCATAGACAACGCTGGGTGATCTGGTCCAAAATATGAGGCCAATTTTCTCACTACTGCTCGATGCGTCGCAGGTATATAACCTTTAAGAATTCCTGCATTCCATCATTAGCATGCCCCCAATCATATCTTCCCTTCCATACTACAATCACATACCAGTCTTTTCGTACACCGACAACATTGGAATTCCTACACATGCACACCATGCTGTGATCTCTGCTACCTCATCGACTAGAGCTTCCAATCCTGCTCCTCCTCTTGCACCGTCCTCCAGATTTAATATGACACTGACATGCTCGGGTAATCTTTCTAACCCCTTTACATCCTTCTGTATCAACCCTGGCGTCCGGTGATGGTAAAATAAAATCGCAAATATACGATCCTTCACCGCATGATATGCTTGCCTCAATCTAATATATAACGAAAATACTGCATGCACAACAGCATATACTAATCCGTGCAATTGGAAACGAAAGAAATTGCGAATGCCAAGATGAGAGCGGGATTTTGAAGCTGACGATTTAGACTTCGACTTCGATTTAGATCTACTTTGACTTTTGATCGATGAAGTTCGCGAGGGTAGATCGGAAGGGAGCAGTGGCTAAAATGCAGTTACAACGTCAATGAGTGGACGAGTCAATTGAATACGTACCTGCAGGTACACAACGACAGGGCGAAATCAAAACTTACCTCGATAAGCTTTCGTCTTTCTTCTGCTGTTAATAGCGTGTGGCCACCTTTTGCATCTTCGCGGTACGCTTCGAGAGCTTTCGATTTACTAGTCATGTTGATAGTGACACAAGAAGTGTAAAGAACCCAAAGATAATGGATAGAAAATTGGGGAGTGAAGTGTCTTAAAATATCTTTAGAACATTTGAAAGGCTGGAATTCATTACGAGGCCACGATTTTTGAGGGTCCACAGGCCTTCAAGGTTCAAGCGAGGCTGACCGTTCCGCGCCTCCGACCCATGCTATTGATACATTGTTCCCATCAGTCAAAACGCACTTCACATACAAGCTTCATGAGATTTAAGTATGGCATCTCTTAATAGTGGTTCAGTGAAATCACTATATCCAAAAGGGCCAAGCTTTACTTTGGAAAACTTCTCAAGTAAAGACTTCATAGTGAGAGATTTTGTGGAAGAACTGTCCGAAAGTGCGATTCCGATAAACAGGCGCTCTGGACCAGCTCAACCTGCATTTGATGCCAAACCATTCATAAGGACATTTGAAAGTATTTATACTCACTTCCTCAATTTTCAATACTGTCAATGCTGATGAGAATTCAGGTGCGCTGCAACAGCTTGCGACACTCTCAGATGAGCTAGAGGAGAAGGAGACAGACCTCCTGACATCTGTTCGGCGGGCCGAGATACAGCATGATCAAACATTAGACACTTTAGGGCGCAAGCTGGATGAATCAATTGATTCTTTTGAATCGCTCGATATAACACTAAATAATCCTAATGGCACGAATGGCGCAACCACAGATCGATATGGGCGACCGGAAGCAGGAGGAAATATTGCGGTCCAAATTGGAGAACGACTCGAGGACTTAGACAAGCAGAGACGGCGTGCGATGGATGCCAACTTCTTAATACAATGCTGGATAGAAGTTAGCGAGAATGGGTCGCTCATATCTTTGGAAGATATGATCAGACGGCAAGGTGGAGGAGAAAACAAAGTTAGATCTGCTGTTATCGCCAGGCAGCTAATGCGCATGAGCCAGAGACTGGATCCGGCATCTTGGGCTAATGGTTCGAAAAAAGCCAATGGAATTACAAACGGCGTTGTTGGATACAAAGGCCACAACACCAGGGAAATTATAGAGAAATTCTCTGAAACTTTAGAAAAGGATCTTTTGAAACAGTTTGACAACAGTTATCGGCGCCAGAACTTTGATGATATGCTCGAGTGCGCAAAGGTCTTACACGATTTCAACGGTGGATCTAGTGTCATTGGTACATTTGTCAATCAGCATCAATTCTTCATCGACCGAAGTCAACTTATTGCAGAGGAGGTCACAACCGACAATGAGACGTGGGAGATGTTAGCCGATCCCGACTCTGAGCCCCCAGGAGTTGAACCTAGCTTACAATCTCTTATTGACGAGATCAGAGCCGTCATGCAAGAGGAATCTTTCATCATCAAGCGAGCATTTCCATTCTATGAAGTCGTTCTCATCAAATTTATTCAGCGCATATTCCAGCAATCTATACAGCAGCGTCTAGAGATGGTGCTTGAAAAAGCCGATACTATTTCTTCTTTAGCCTTCCTTAGGTCGTTACATGCCTCAAGGACTTATATTAATAGCTTGATTGAAGACCTTAAAGCACACGGTCTTACAGAGCACCCCGAACCTTGCACAGCTCAAACTGCACAAAGTCTAGATCAGCAATTAGACGAACTATTCGTTCCATATCTGGTTGGAAATTCATATATTGATCGAGAGAGGAAGAGTCTGGAGGAGCTCTTCTCTTCACTGCTCTTTAAGTTTACTATCTACCACTCACGGCGAAAAAAGGTTCCAACAGGTTTCATGGCTTCTTTGGCCCAGCAGGGAAGTCAGCTGTTATCTTCGGCAAAGGATGCATACATCGATCGTCTCGACTCGTCTGAACTCACCCCCACTCAAAAGGCTATGATGTTACGTGTTGCTGGCCTTCGAGACCTTGATAACAATAAGAACGAGATTGAAGTCACAGATGAAGATGGTGTGATTAGTGTCGCAAATGCCAAACGTATGCTTAAATGGCTTGCAGAAGGTGTGCGACGAGCGTTGGAGATGGGAAGTGGAAGCGACACACCTAAAGATGTCTCGGCCCTTTTGAACCTCCTGCTTAGCAGCATGGGTGAGGTGTATATCGAGACAGCACTTGAGGCTGCTGCCGAACGAGCCGCCGCTCAAGAGAACATTAAAACCGAGCCTGATTTGGCCTACCTTCCTTCAGTGCGACCGGCAGTCATCATTACAAATGTGATGTCGCGGTTCATTAACACAGTACTCATACGCCTTGCAGAAACAAACACCACTGTTCGACGTGGCATGGAATCACAGACCAAAGCGAGTGTGGAGAGAATCGAAAAAAAGGCCAACGACATCATGCGTAGTACCATTACTGTGGTATTGAACTGGATTACAAGACTGTTGGCAGGCCAGAAAAAAACGGACTTTCGACCTAAGGATAGTGATCTTGGTTCAATTGAGACTTTACAAACTGCGACTTGTCTTGCTATCTGTAATTTTCTCCAACGTGTGGCTAAGAATGCCGCACAAGCTGTTGATGGGCAGAATCTCGAGGTATTTAGTTGTGAGCTCGCGATTAGCATTCGAGACATGCTGTTTGAACACTTCAAAAAGTTCCAAGTGAATGCTACCGGTGGTTTGATGGTTACGAAAGATATGTCAAGTTATGTGTCCGCGCTGAAAGACTGGCCATTAACAAAGGATATCACGAGTGAAGTGGAAATCCTTAGCGACATTGGCAACTTGTTCATCGTTGGAGCAGAAGCTCTTAAAGAAAAATCGAGAGCTGTGCTTGCAAGTGGGGCCAGCAAGAAGTTGCAGAAAGCAGACTTCAAAGCTTTTGTATTGAAGAGAGACGATTCGGGAAGCGTGGGAGTTCAAAGTGTGCTTGCAGGATTATGATACCAAGAATCGAAACGGATGTCAATTGGAAAGTAGGCGTTCAGGTGTAAGTGGGAAAACAAGGGTGAATAAAAGTCATCTTATATGAGAGGGCCTTCGTCATTCACCATTATCTATGAAGTTGTACAATATTACAAGACAAATACGTTTGCCGTATATGATCTGCTCAAATATAGAGTTGGGAGGTTCTTCGTGATCCTATGAGATCCATAAAAGGATCCTTCTACGTGACCTTTCTCGGCCCATTACATCCGTCGAATTCCGCCATATAACGCCGTTTCAATGCCCAAACTCCATTGTAATCCTTTAATATCGTACAGGCGGTCTTCGCCATTGACTCATGGCAAATTGAACCCAAAACCAGCCATACAACTCTTATACTTTTCCACCATACTTGCGCAAGCTACTTGCGGATCCTTGGCCGTGCTAAATAGCATGCATTCGTCTCGAGCAGCTTTCTCATCTTTGCATACGCAGCACGGCTTTTCCAGAAACTACTTAGCTAATGTTCTAAACTGCCAATCATGAAAAGAAAATGGGTCTGTACCTTGGGCTTTGCAGAAGCTTCTCCGGTTGGTTTGAGATCTACGCCCATGTTTGCGCTGGTGGCCGATGTAGCTAGTTTCAAAATCAATAACTTGCTCACTCAAAATGGATGGGGCAAGGAACTTTGGAGTAGAGAGAGACATACGCATGTTGATTGCAGATGTTGACATGTTCATATGTCGAATATCGTCTTTTAGAAGGCTTTGTAAATAGTACATGTACACTTGGTTGTAATTTTGCCTCTCAATTTGTTGTGTTCGTGGAGTGTTTGTATGTGGAATTATATATTGGTATTTGTATTTGTAAGAAAGCTCCAAAATTCCATCCGTCACATAACATCACGACATTATTCCGGACCGAGCGGCCGTCTGCGGCCGATATGTCGGTAAAAAGTCTCCCCGATCCGACAATCGACCAAATCGAGATTAGCCTGTCTTAACCCTGAGCATTTGAAGACCTGCAGCTGCAACCCCCACCACCTAAAAACATTGCCGCATCCATCAATTTCTACAATCTGCAACTAGATCTCTTACTTGCAAATTTTTGTTTTTTTTTCCTGTCTCTTTCGAAACTTGTTATACTTGCGCAACGTTAGGACTCAAGATGGCTACCGCAACAAAAATCTTCTCGTTAGAAGGAAAGGGATTGAAATTGGATTCCGCCGCCGATGTCGAGCCGCATATCAAGACGTTGAAGGAGATGAAAGATGTGGAGGAAGTGAGATTTTTGGGAAACACTTTAGGCGTTGAGGCTTGTAGGGTGATTGGGGAGGTTTTGGAAGAGAAAACAAGTTTGAAGGTATGTCCAGTCTTCCCCTATCAATTTCTGTCTTATTCCCCTCGAGCGGCATTTTAGATGCCTAAAACGAAGGGACAAATATAGTTGCTGACCTCTAAATCAAGATTGCAAACCTGGCGGATATATTTACTGGACGTTTGCTCAACGAAATTCCACAAGCTCTTTCATCTCTCCTTACTGCTCTGCTCAAACTCCCAAATTTGCATACGGTCAATTTGAATGATAATGCTTTTGGACTCAATACTCAAGCTCCGCTCGTCGCATTCCTTTCTTCGCACACTCCACTTCAACATCTCATCCTCAATAATAACGGACTGGGACCTCATGCTGGTATTCTGATTGCAGATGCACTTAGCGCATTACACGCAAAGAAAGTCGAGGCACGTGCGGCAGGAAAACAAGTTCCGGATTTGGAAACTGTCATTTGCGGACGCAACAGATTGGAGAATGGCAGTATGACGGCTTGGGCAAAGGCATATAGCTTGCATACCGGTGTAAAGGAAGTCAAGATGGTACAGAATGGCATTCGACAAGAGGGAATTAGTCACTTGTTGAGTGAAGGTTTGAAATATGCTAAGGACATTGAGATTCTCGATCTACAAGACAACACTTTCACAATTACGGGTTCAAAGGCCTTGGCTAAAGTCGTCGGAGGATGGGCCAATATTCAGGAGTTAGGTGTTGGAGATTCCTTGTTGGGTGGGAAGGGAAGTGTTATTTTTGCAGAAGCTTTGAAGAAGGGCAAAAACACCAAGTTGGAGATTTTAAGATTGCAGTTCAATGATATTGGAGTAAAGGGCCTAACAATCTTTACCGCCGCTGCGAAGGAGGCTCTACCAAAGTTGAAGAAGATTGAGTTGAATGGAAACAAATTCGACGAGGATCATGATTGCATTTTGGAATTGAAGGAGTTGCTGGAGGAAAGAAAGGAGAATTTAGCGGGTGAGATAATCATTGAGGATGATTGGGGTCTTGACGAATTGGAGGATTTGGAAGGAGAAAGCGATGAAGAGAGTGATGAGGAAGAAGAAGAAGAAGAAGAGGAAGAACAAGAGGAGCAAAGAGAAAAATTGATCCACGACGCAGAGGAAGCTCAAGAAGGGGAACCTGTTGCACAAAGAGAGGACAAAGATGTCGATGATCTCGCAAAGGTTCTCGGCAAGAACCTCCAAGTCTGAAAATGGTATTACGATTATGAATGATGGATTTTGGATGATTTTGGCGGAAATGAATTTTCAGGGTTGGCATGGCCAAGGAATGGTTTGGTTGGATGGGTAGAACACGTTGAGGGAAAGGAAAGGGAGAATTCGGGCGGAGCTCTCTGTGCATACCCCCACTCATGTCACTGAAGTAGAACCTTCGGTTTTCTGTTTCATGCACATATGCATAGCATGGTATAATTGCTTCTTTCTTGACGAAAGTTGGCGTTGCAAGCATTCCCGTAGATAGATACTATTAGACAGGTAAAGAAATGACATTTCTTTACCATCCAAATAAATATTATTCGTTGCTGATTCAATTTTCATCCGAGTAATGTATGATAATAAGAAGCTTATATCGCAGTAAACCTTCACTTCAGTACCTCAGAGCTCACCCAATAACATTTGGACCAAGACTATTGAGGCTCTTCCACATCATCTCCAATTAGCCTGTATGTATGTCATGTCTACCATCAAACTCCGAACTCGGTAACCAATCATGGTGAAAACATCCGATTCGTTACCGAATTGACTTTTTCAGCCCAGTCATCATTTCTAAGCCTCCATCTAGATCTCTTGATTATATATCAAAATTCCATAAAAGTATCCAGGATCTGATTACTCACTTTATCTGGAAGAAGAACAAGTGGAAAATTCTATGTGATACATAATACAGATTCCATATTTATGTGATGAGTAAATAGGTAGGCAAAGCCAATAAATTCTAAGTTTAGGAGGTACCTCGGCCTTTACTCGCAAAGTGGGAGAGTTGACTATTTTTTTTTTCCTTTGTTGATATATGTATGACTCTTCACTCTGAACTTGTCAGATTCCTCTTTTATTTTACTTTTTAATTTTGGATATCTCAATTGAAGAGATGGATCCTTCTGGTGCAGGAACATGTGCGCAAATTGCTAGGCAAGATGCTAATCGAAAGGTTGATGATGGAAACACGATACCGAGTTCGTTTGAATCGGGTGGCGCGAAGACTTTTGATCCAGTGGACATAGAGATAGCGAAGCAAAACACCGGATGGAGGAAGATTGTTAGGAATTTCACTCCCTCGTATGTTATTTTCTTCTATGCCATCAGTATCTCAGGGGAAGACTCTTATTAGTGTTGAGATCTTTGCCACCTTCTTTTTCCTCCTTGTCACGTTCTAACATACCCCTTCTAGCTGGTTCTCGGTAACAATGGGCACGGGAATCGTATCTATTCTGCTTCATAATCTCCCCTACAATGGTGCCTGGCTGAAGTATATCTCCATCATCATATTTGTACTCAATATCGTGCTTTTTTGCACATTTCTTGGTATTTCGCTGGTGAGATATATTTTATATCCGCAAATATGGAGCGCAATGATACGGCATCCAGCGCAATCACTATTTCTAGGAACGTTCCCGATGGGGCTAGCAACGATTATTAATATGATTGTTTTTGTCTGTGTACCAGCGTGGGGAGGATGGGTAGTTTATTTGGTAAGTTTTGTTTACCTTTTACAGTTTGGACGATCTTGGGCGGCGTGGATGAGGACTAATTTGTGTGTAGGCTTGGGCTTTGTGGTGGGTAGATGCAGTCATTTCTGTAGCGACTTGCTTCTATCTTCCTTTCGTAATGTATGTTTGCCCTTTCATTCAAATTTTCTTTTTCTTTTAACTAATCTCTCTCATAGCATGTCTCTTCATAAAGTTGAACTCTCAACTATGACGGCTGCTTGGCTTCTCCCGATTGTTGCCCCTATCGTTGCAGCCGCTTCAGGGGGCATCGTAGCTTCCGTCCGTAAGTCTATTTCTGTTGTTTCAACTCCACATTCCGCCATATCTAGATATATCCGTCTGGATTATGCAATCTCCTTAATTTTCATCTAAATTTGAGTTGCAAAATTCCCACCCAATTCCATCACCTAACCAATAAACAAGCAAAAACTTACATTTCTCAGTCCCCAATCCCCAACACGCCCTCTATACCGTCCTAATCTCCTACATCCTCTTCGGAACCGGTTTTCCCCTCGCAATGACAATCCTAGTAATCTACTTCCAACGTCTCACCGTCTACAAAATCCCTCCTCGAGAGGTAATCGTTTCCGTCTTTCTCCCCCTCGGTCCCCTAGGCCAAGGCGGTTTCGCACTCATGCAACTAGGAAAAGTTTCCTTAACCCTCTTCCCCCAAACCAACACTCTCCCCGCCATCCCAGCTCCTGGTCCTGGCCCCATTTTCTATACTCTCGGATTCCTCTTCGCGCTTATCATGTGGGGCTTCGGTCTCCTGTGGTTATTCTTCGCGTTGGCGAGTATTTCCCGATCGAGATTTCCGTTTAATATGGGGTGGTGGGGATTCACCTTCCCGTTGGGAGTTTTCACAACATCGACTGTGATGATAGGAGCAGAACTTCCTTCGCGGTTTTTTAGAGTGCTAGGAACGGTTTTTAGTGTCCTGGTCACGGCGTTGTGGGTAATGGTTGCGGTGGGAACGGTAAAGAAGGCGTTTTGGGGAGGGTTGATTTTCGCGCCTTGTTTGAAGGATGTGGAGGGGGCGGAGAGGGAGGCGAGGATACATTTTGAGGGGAGGGGGAAAGGGGGGAAGAAGGGAGATAAGGAGAGTGGAGATGAGAATGGGAATGGGGTTATACAGAGGAGAGCGGGGATTCCAAGTCCTGTTTAGGGTTAGCGAGCATGTGCTTTCTCGTTTCGGCATGCTGATTTTTCCTTCAAGCCTTTTGCATTAGATGGATTGGGACGAAGCTCGCGCTTTTTGGGTTGCTGTTTTCTGCTGTTCATGTCATACAGATAGATGAATTTAGTTTCTAGAGACCCCAACAATAATGTATAAAGTATAAGATACCCATACCGATACCTGTACACTCTACCCATCTACAAACATCTCCAGACTGCAAAAGGTGAAAATCAATATACACAACAAGTCAAAATCCGACTTCGAGAATTCAACTCGAGGATACCGAAGATTGAGACACCCTCTTGACGTTTAGACTTTAAAGAAATTTTGATCTCAAGACTAGAGATGGAATTCAAATTTCTTGGTATTTGTTATACATGTATTTCTGGTATTCCGCCGCCGGAACGCAAAATCATGCGTCTCTGGGTATGCATGGCAGGAACGAGAATGTGAGCAGTTGTTTTGCTGCTTTCGAGACTCGTATACTCGTGGCCATGGCAGAGGGGAAATTGAAGTAGAGTGAGAAGTAGATATTTGAACAAGAAGCGGCGAAAAAGGGGCTGGAGAATGAAGAGATGAGTGAGAAGTGAGAGGAAAAAGACGTGAAGAGGAACGACGAAGAGGGAATTGAAATGAACAGAAGTGAAGGATGAAATAAAAGTACACTGCGTTCAACCCACCATCAAAGTCGAGCACTTCATTACCACTGATTACCTAACCCACCCGTAGATTTTCTCAATATCATATCGTCGATGCAACTATCAGAACATCGTTTGGAGATTAATCATCTACATTGGTATGACTGATCAACAACCTCGTGTATGTATTGCAGCCAAATTTCCGAGCCAGGTTCGACATTCGGAAATGATCAAATCTTTTCGATGTCCAATAACACGTCCATCGACAAAATTCAGCATGCAATTCACGAAATTCAGGGAATCCATTCGTGCACATCGCTTGGGTGAACTTGCAAATGTAAAGAAGTCTGAAACAATTTTCGAACATCATCAAAGTCCTTGGGTGTACGTTATTTTCGGACACGTACCGAGGGATGGTGGTTGACCCAATACCATTTGACGATTAGATATTGTCTCGCTTCGAGACTTGTCTAACATTGATAGGACCAACTGCTGTGATCTAGATTTAATGTCCGTGGCGTTGAAGAAATCACAAACACGTGTAATTTAACTTCTGCTCCAATCGGAGCAATTTTGACAGCTTTATCAGCGCACAGTTGTACAAATCGATCTCCATAATGTACTAGGAGTAGTACCTTGAAGCTACTCTCAAGGTCAACTTCGATCGACAAAGGGGTGACGTTAGGATGATGCGGGTTACTAGTCTCGACCATCAAGGGACCAGGTTAAATCGGCAAAAATACCAAGAGAACTCAAGATTGTTTGCAGCATTCACGTACTAAGTAAGGAATAAGAGATGTGGAAAGAGTGGTCTGGGCCCTCCTCCACAATCGTGAAGTTGTGACATCAACTCCTATTCTTTATCAAACTTTCGGACGGTGCGAAAAGCACAGATAAATTAGGGATTAAGCGCCAGGTACCCGGGACGAACCCAATAGCTTCTATATGATTCATGAGACCTAACCACAGCGCGTATTACGATATCAGATATGACTTGTCTTAGCCGCCGAATGGAAAGGGAAAAAGAGGCATATTGAATGATGATTGGCTCTCGGCGGAACCGAAGCCATTGGAAATTGATCTGCACTAGTCTTTTTATGAAACTAGGTGATATCGAAAGTAAGAAATGAATAGTACGTTTCCAGATAGTACATGATTCTGCGAACGAGTGGTGGTGGTGGACTTGCATCTACTGGACGCTTGAACGCTGACACGACATTATGCGGTGATGAGGGGAGACTACCGGCAGAGGCGTGGAGACCGCAGGGAAGACATTGCATGGAAGCGCTAGAAGATTAATAATAAGGGAAATAAAAAATATGTGCCCTCCCGTACCGTTACTGTACGAGAGGAGTGGGATTGACACTCGGCCTTTCTTCCGAGGATACCTCACCTGAACAGCGAAGAAACGTTGTATTCTCCGTATCACAAAAAATTCAATAATATTACGAAATCGTACACGCACAGATAGACGGATGTAAAAGGAACAGAAAATCATCGGATCTTCGACCATCGGAATTCGGAAATGACATTCAATGAAGAATGCGGAGTGTAGTAGTATCGCATTGTAGTAGTAATGTAGAGTAGTGTGAGATCCAGATTGGTAGATGATATGTTATCGAACTTTCAATAAGCGGGACGATGAAGATGTTTGGTTAGAGAAGGGTAAGCGAAGCAGAGGACGATGATATCCAGGATGATGTTAATCTGGTCGATGTAACATTAATCTATGTGGATTATGAATTTCATTTCTTTCAACCACAATTTCAACATTTTCTTCATCTCAACCAGGACTCCATGCGTGTAAGATGTCAAATAGGCTAAATGTTGAAGCATGACAATGTCACACACAGTATGCCATTGACAGCGGGGAACTTGCTAATATGATGGATGATAATATATGGGGATGGTGGATAAGGAATGTTGATGAGGATCCCCGTATATCAATGGGAGATGGATGGCGATGCGAACTTAATGGGGGATGTACAATGTAGATGCGGGACAGTGGCCGGCCTTTCCGTTTGCTCGTGATGAGGATGTTTAGTAAGGGCAAGGTAAGCAAGCAAGCAAGCAAGCAAGCAAGCAAGCAAGAGCGAGAAAAGCGAGGCGACATCAGGCAAGGCTTGGAGTTGAGTGAGGCAAGAGGCAAGAGGCAAGAGGCAAGATGAAAAGAGGAAAGAGCATATGAGCAAGGATACGAGACCAACGGAACGGTCACAACTTCCGAAAGAAGAAGGCGTCACGACCTTTCGGCCTTATAGTGGCTTCACACGTGCAGATAGAAAAAAAAAATTCACCAGGAAGAATGATTGGGAAGGATTAAAATGTCGAGAGCCATTAAAAAGGCCCAAAAAGGAATATTGACGCGGTTCTCCACCAGTAAGAAAATAGTATGAAGATGGATTTTCTGATTGATTGATATTTTTAAATTGGTCTGGACTTTTTGATGGACAAAAAGACAGTATCATGTATGGCATATATGGCATGATTGTGGATGGTGGATGGTGGATGGTAGATGGAAGATGGGTAACTTTGCATTGCCCGCATGGTGCAGCAACTGGAGACGGCCACGGAAACTCCCTCTCTTCACGGGATACGGGATACGGGATACGGGATACGGGATACGGGATACGGGATACTGGATACTGGATACTGGATACTGGATACGGAATGCATTATCATCGACAGATTCATCAGGTACTGGAGTAGCATTGTGATTGTAAAAGTATTGAATCTGTTGACATCAAGACATCGATGCCAGCACTGCATAACACTTCCCTACCGGTACATGTTGAATGTATCAAAGTTACCAACGTACCATACATCTCGTTCCTTGATACCCAACCTTTCCCACCCTCCCACGGGGATGTCACCCGTTTTGATCTTCAAGGCTCACGGTTATCTACACTCCGAGCCACCAAATGCCCACACCGACCGAAGATTGCAGAAGCATCCGACCCTTTTGCTTTTTCTTTTGGCGTTCATGCTGCAATATTGCAAGGCTTCAGTGACAGACAGATACACACGCACATACTCACATCCTCACACACACACACATACATCTACCACACCCCTTCTCTCGTAATACGTACCGTACATACTCCACCTACACCGACTTTTCTGGATCCTGATTCGTCATCATACGGTTGATGGCACAAACAGGGAATCGAGGAAGGTTTTCTGTGATTGAATGGCAACGGGAAAGTCAAATTGGGAAAAGAGTGAGATTATTGGTAATGTTCCATGCGAGTTGGAAATTGGAATTGAAGGTCGAATGAATGTACTGTGCCTGGCCCAACGTACCTGATATTTTGGATGCGGTGATGCGGTGATGCTATGATTACCTGGTCCTATCACCATGTCATGGTACTATGATAGTTGAGCAGTCGATGGGCATTAGTTGACGGTTGACCAGCCATCTCTTTTGTTGAAGTCGAAAAGTATTTTCAATGAGATAATTAGATACAAATAAAGTTTTGATTAAAGCACCTGGAGAGAGACGGACGTTTGCAGCCGCAGTAGAACATACAGGTACATCGTACAGACAGATACATACAGGTCAGCTCGAAAGATGAAGAAGAATATGAGAATATCACGAGTCAAGAGTGAAGATCATTTATTCCCGTTTTTCCCCTCTCTCCGGACCTCCACTGAATCTATCTCACCCCCACTAATTAAGAACTTTTTTTCTTTTCTTTTCTTTTCTTTCCTTTTCTTTTATTTTCTTTTCTTTTCTTTCCCTTCCTTTCCTTTCCTTTCCTTTCCTTTCCTCTCCTTTCCTTTCCCACATCAACCAACAGTCATGAGTTTTTTCTTCCGTGAGTACTTCGTACAGTAGTACAGTAGTAATATTATTAATAAGTGCTAAAGTACGAGGTGCGGATTGCTGTACCCAATCTAACCCAAAGGAGCACCAACCCCTCCCAACCACCAACCAATTTATTGCTTTTGATTCCTCTTTTCCATGCACCAATGGAAACTAGGAAATCAACGGCTCGTCCCTTTGCCCTTGGATTGGAAAGAGCCATTACCCATTTATTGTCCATTGACCTTAATAATATCAACCAATGAGAGAATTATGAGCTAGATTATCGGGAGCTATGAGCCTATGAGGCCATCACTCCAAGTGACCCCGAAATTGATTGAATCGATTGAATTAATTCTCCACATCTGTGTGTACAGTTGATACTCTGAAGGTACTCGAGTACCGGTTGAATGTTGAATGTTGAATGTTGAATGTTGAATGTTGAATGTTGATAGTCAAAAGCCTGCAGGTGACCGGCCTAGTTGAAGAAATGCAAATTCAAGGGCAAAAAGAAAAGAGCGGAGGAGAAGAGAGAAGAGAGAGAAGAGAGAAGAGAGAAGAGAGAAGAAAAGAAAACATCACAAATAGCTGTCTTCACCCACCTGGTAGTAGCTGGTAGCTAGTAGCTATACAATAACGGACCTTGGGATCTTAGACCTTGAACCTTATTAGACCTTAGACCTTTAACCTTAGACCTTGACCTTGACCTTGGCTTTAGACCTCATACCATCCCCTCCTCATGCCTTAGCCCTTAGACCTTGCAGCCTTGATGTTGGTTTGGAAATGATTATTTATTACCTGGGAAAAATAATTAAATAAATTCCCATCCCATCCCATCCCATCCCATCCCATCCCATCCCATCCCATCCAATCCAATCCAATCCTGCCAAATAAAATAAAATAAAGTAAAACTTAACACAAAAGAAAATACCAGAAATATACAACGCGCACTATCCCCCATCCACTCTAGCTCTATTTTCTAGCTTAACCCACTAAGTTACTCATATCTCGAGATCCCCAATCAAAACCTTTCATCTCCCCCTTCCTTTAACATCAACAACGAATCAAACAATTTCAACGCAAAACCACAACCCAAAAACGACCCATTTTCATTTTCATCGTTGTTACCCCAAGACTCAAACGTACTCAAGATACCAATCAGAGCTATTCGAGTATCTATCGAGTCCCTTTTTCACGATAACGAATCATTTTACTTCAAGTCTACTCTTGCACAATTTGCTTTTCCATCCATACAGGTGGTCGCATCGCATCGCAACTGTACACAAAAATAACCTTAACAATCGACACAACATAAAGGTTGATTAGAGGAAGAAGCACAGTCAATCCAATCCAGTCCAATTACGCTCGTGCCTTTTTCCTCTCCCGATATTATTCACTTGGTTTATTGACGTGAATTGGGATTGGAATATCAATTTCTACCCATCTGATTTATACTTGCCTAGGCTTCTTTCTTTGTTTACCCATACTAGACGCGCTCAATTCCCACGGGAAAGCAAGCAAAGAAGAGAGACTCCAATAACGTGTCAGATACCTTGTATCAAACATCGTGGGATTTTGGGAAAAAGAGGGGTGGTGACAAGCCAAAGCAGAACACTGCCAATCATTCATCGTCTTCCTCCACCAGCAATATCATCGCCATAGCCCTATCAACAACTCCAAAGACCTCAACGCCAAAACAATTGGCCATAGCACCGATCCCGTGATTAATTCTACCTGCGGGAAGGATTAAACTGAGCTTGCCATTGAATTGATCTGAAGTGATTCCAAGTCGCGTATTGGAAGGTGAGTTTCTTCCCTAGTCAAACAATTTGATACTTCAAATTTCATATCCACCGTCTAAAAGTTGTTTACCCTCGGCTTCTGCTCTTGATTTGTACTCATTGTCGCGGCTGCGTGTCACACTAGCATCAAAGCTATGGGTACACAATAGAAGCTAAAGCGTGATGAGTACTTGATCATTTCGAAGCAAAGCAAAGGAAACTAAAGGCAAAGCAAAGTGGGAAACTACTTATACTATATACATATACGAACCTTCTAGGATAACCAACTAACATTCATCTTGTCTACTTCTTTTAGCCAGTCAACTTGAAGAGTCACACAACACAACACACATACACACACACATTAGATCGATTCATACCAGGATTCAATTATTTCACATCCACGTATTAATTCACTTCCTTCACTACCATACTTGCTTGGTTTACTGAACCGAACCGAACCGACCCGAAATTTAACGCAACAATACAGTTCATTCACTTCCGAACAAAGTTGAAGTTAGTTTAACTACCTACCGAGCACTCGACTATCCAACCCAGTTTAAGCTCATCCCAGCCCCCCTTCCCATCAAAACTTATTAACCTTACCAATCATTGAATCAATATCATAAGGTACAGTACCCCTCAAACACATTACAGCCGCACTGCTCTACTCCACGTCAAAGCTCCTTTATCGCAACTTGCAAGGAAGGAAAAGCTCTTCTTTGCATTTATTGATACATAATACGTACAACTTACTTACACATACACTTATTAGGTACATCAAGGGTCCAACGCGCAACACAAACCACCAGTTTGTTACTTGATTTGAATTTTCAATTTCAAGTACGTCACGTCACTTAAATTAGAATAATATTCCCAATTATTATTCCATTATTACCGGTAAAGCTAAAGAAAGCTCATACACAAGGTAAGCGTAGCTTTTGCATGACCTCCACATGCATTGCCAGCGCATCACTGGTCAAAGGCAAAAAATCATTACATCGGGTCCCAAACCCTTCCCCCTCTCCATTATTCCAATCATTCCCTCTCATTCCGAAGCTTGATTCAATCTTGACCATTCATCATAACTAATTTGTTTGGTTGGATAGTCATACATTGCAAAAAGTCAATATTTACTGGAGAAAGCTTCATTCCTCTACGAGTGGCTCGCGAAATCGCTAGATACCACAAAAGGTTGTTCAACGTTTATCTTGAATAACTTCAACCCGATATTCTCACGTGGGGTGACCAACTTTCGAGCCTAATACGCCGCACGCCTCACTCGAGCGCCTTTCGTTTACATCAGCTTGCATATGCTGTGCTGCGGTCAATTGCGGTGTACACCTACCATATTGCTTGCCAGCACATCCACGCATACCAAGTCGACGGTTGACGACCAGGCTTAGGCACTAGCTCAGTGACAGCCACCTGGAACCTTTGCGACAGCATTGCCAACGCGTTAATCCGAGTCATCGAATTTTCCGATTTTCATCATAATACTCAACTCCAATTCATAACGTACTCGGTGAACTCGATAGCACTTCTTTCGTCGCTTTCTACACCTATCAAGAACTATACCTTATTGCCTCAACGCGCCCCAAGCTTCACGCAACCGCGACTTAGACAATTGAGATCTCCACTTCTTTACAAAATTCTCTTACGGGATCAAAACTGTACAAATGATGGAGTACGCGCATTATTCGCAGCCGCCGCAAGGCCAGCATAATCATACGCAGGCGCATATTCAAGGTGGATATGCAAATTCTGGACAGCACCCAAATTCCGGAGCTCCAATTACTTCACCATCTCAACAACAACCAGTCCATTCGCAACATGCCGTTCAACAATCCCCCATTCTTTCTTCGCAATCGCAGCAAGGAGGTCCCAATGCGGGACACATGCAGCAACACACTCTGGGATATCAACCAGCATACGTACCGCAGATGAACTTGCAATATGGAAACAATCCCATGAATACCCAGGCAGCAGCGATGGCAGCAACCAATGCAGCAGTTGGTGGTAACTACCCTTATAGCATGCCGGACTCCAGCTTGCCGCAAACTTCGCCAAGAATTGGTGCCGGTATAAATGTGAAGAAGGAAAGAGTACCGCGGTCACCAACACAGGCTGCCATTAACAACCAAGTTGCTCAAAATAGACGCATGAGTGTACAACAAGTTGGCAGTCCTGCTGTACCCAATGCGCAACCTCTCATGAACCATGGGCCTCGGTCATCAATTTCAGGACCTCCTATGCCGGCACCTCCACCACACCCTCAATCTCCCGAACTCGTATCGGGAGCAGTTGAAGAGTCACCTTTATATGTCAATGCAAAACAATTTCATCGTATTTTGAAGAGGCGTGTTGCGAGACAAAGATTGGAGGAGGCACTTCGATTGACTTCAAAGGGTAGGAAGCCATATTTACACGAGAGCAGACATAATCATGCAATGAGAAGACCCAGAGGTCCTGGTGGCCGATTCTTAACTGCAGATGAAGTTGCAGAAATTGAGAGAACAAAGGGCGATGGTGGAGATGAAAATGACAAACCATTAGAAACTCCGGCCAAGAGTGTTTCTAGTGTCAGTGCCAGTTCGGGAACTAAGCGAAAGGCCGACTCCGACAATCTCACTCCTAGTAAGAAACCTAAATTGGTCGCTGCAGCTAGAAGCAGTGCTGAGGAAGATGATGAAGATGAGGATGATGCAGAAGATGATGGATGAACATGATATTTAATATCTTTCATAACATCCATCATTTCATCCACAGCTCCAATTGTTTATTTATGATATCACGACAGCGATTGTTTCTTGACCTGCTATTGTGTCCGTAACACTTCATTACTTCATTTTAGCGATTTTAAGGGTCTGGTTTTTTTTTTCACGTATGGGTCATTTCATTTCATTTTTTATTTTTTTTTTGAATATGAACAGGTTTTTCATGTCACTATGTGAGGATGTGCCGGCTGGCAGGAGTTTTCTCACACATTTTCAATTCGGATCTCTCGGGTGGCTTTTACATTTGGTGGGATGGGAGGAATGGAAGGGATTCATTAGGAGGGAAGGAATATCATATGAGGGTGTGGTAGGATGGATATCAGACGAAAGTATGACACAATTGAGATGAGGGGAAGAATTCAGAGGAAAATATGAGGAAAATAGGGGAAGGACTGCATATGGACGGTTTCTCTTGAGAAAGTGTGGCTACACGGGACATTCGCTTCTCTTTTACATTTTTCATTTTTGATTCCCAATTTTATGAACGTACAGTACAGTGGAGCTTCCCTTTTAAACTTCAACCTTGCAAGAGACCCAAAAACCAGCGAAATGTTTTTTTACCAATTTCTACCGATGTTATATTTTCTTGTAATTTCTGACTATAGGCGCTTTTTGATATGTTACTTATGGAGTGGTGTTGGTGTTGATGTGTATGTTGAACTGATATGTGGGGAGGGGAGCTGTGTGGAGGTATCTTCTCTTGTTCTTTCTAGGATGTTTATAGTGAATTTGACTTTGATTGATGGCTAGGCTATGTTAGGCTCTGCCGTGTATTTGCATCTCGCTCATTCATTCATTATGTGTTGTTTTGTTTTGTGTTGTGTTGTGTGAATTGTGGTTGCTAGATTCTTTGACCGTTTAGGGTGTTGATGAGGTAGTGGAATGCCATTTTTTTTGGTGGTGGTGATAGTGATGGTGATGGTGATGATGATGATGATGATGATGGGGTTTCTTTTTTTGTTTTTAGGGTTCTTGGTTTTGAGTGAGAGTGAGAGTGAGAGTGACAGTGAGAGTGACAGTGAGAGTGACAGTGAGAGTGACAGTGAGAGTGATGTTGTAACTTGTAGGTAGTTGGTGAGTTGCGGAAAGCACAAGAGAGATGGGCATGGAGATGAAGCGGAATGTGGAGAGGAATTTGTGGATTTAGTGGGATGCGAGATGTGTGAGGTGTGGATGGGTGGATGGGCGGGGAAATGATGGGGAAGATTGTATGGGGTATCAAGGGATTGGATTGGGATTGGATTGGGATTGAGAGCAAGAGGCTGAAGGCTGAGCGGTAAGGGGTAGGAAGCCTACTCTCCCGCATCTGTTGTTAGATCTGGGATCTGAGATAGGAGCAGAAGTAGAAGCAGAAGCTGGAGTAGAAACTCACCACACCTCTTTATCGCGAGTGGATGTGGATGTGGATGTGGATAAGAGAGTATGAAATAATACGAAATGAAATGAAATGAAATGAAATGATCTGCTATACAAAAGATATACAAAAGATATACCTAGCAGCTAGCTACGAATGGGGGGTTCTTCTATTGTATATACATACATCATACATATATAGTCTTGGATACCTAGTTTATGAATGAATGAATGAATGAACGAACGAATGAAGAATTGAGTAATCAATTCGTTTCGGTGTTTCTTATATGTGGATGGATGGATGGATAAGTATGTTTGAGTCACCTACTTGCAGCTACCTCTACTCTTCTTATTCTTATTCTTATTCTTATTCTTGTTCTTATTCTTGTTCTTGTTCTTTCTCACATATCGAGTGTCAAAGTTTAACTAACAAGCTCTAAGCGTCAGGCTATGAATGAAGTAAGAATGGTAAATAAATCATCACATCTAGTCGAACCAGTCGAATCGAATCCATGTCATTATCAAAATCCTATAGATCTATCTATTTCTATTCATCATCCGTGATTGGAGTTTAGTTTGTTTCGAACAACACTGACCTGTGTTGTTATTCATCCATCCATCCCAGCTTGAAATGGAAGAAAGATCTTTCCTTTCCCCGTCCTCCCCTGCCCTCGTTTCTCCTCCCCCAGAACCCCTCAAAAAGGGAATAAAAATATTTAACCAAAAGTAACATGATCTCTCATCTACACCTCCCCAACTACAATACCATTCCATCTATAATGATACTATGACCTTCCACCATTCTAGCATTCTCATCCTCTCAGTTCCCATAGATCCGTCCAGTTCAACCACGACCACAACTCAGCAATGTGTTAACAATATAAGTAAATCGTAGAACTCACATCCCTCCCATGATCAAGCGAAGGAGAGTGCCAGAATTATCTCACCCTCCCTACAATGACGGAGTTTACGACATCGCCGAATGGGTCCATGCGGACGCAGATATCGAGATACTCGGTTACTGCTGGGGTTGTGACGTCGAAATCCTATTTTTCTGTGATTAGCTATTTGATTTTTTCTTTCTTTTTCTTTTCTCCCACTTAATTGAGATCTCATATCTCACATCCCACATCTCCTGACACTAAAGAAAACATCTAAACCATCAAGCAAGAAAACTAAAAGAAAAAGAAAAATACATACACAATAAAGCACACTCCTCAACCCCCACGCCCCTCTCATAACCAACAAACTTCCCTTCCCCATCTTTCCCACCACGTTTTGCAAAATACTCTCTTTATCTTCCTGGGTGCCTCCCACTAAGGCCGCTAACCATACGATCTCATAACTCGAGAGATCAAGATCATTAGATCCAGCTAATGACGTGATAAATTTCATTCCGGTGGATGGAAGCCCACCGAGTGATTTGCACAGGGCTTGAGCTTGGGTATTGGCGAGAGGGTTACTGTCGATATTTGTGATGGTAGTGGGATATTGTGGGGTTGGTGAAATAGATGAATTAGATAAAGTGGGTGTGATGTTGTACGTCATGTGGTTTGAGGAGAGTGCAGATAAGATGCAGAGACTAGTGAGGGGCATTGGACCCGAGCCGATAAAAGCGATGTTGGTAGATGGGGAGAGAGTGAAGCCGGTTGATGAAATAGCGGCGAGTTCAAAACGTGTTAGGTGTTCGTAGTTCTTGTCGTAGGGGAAGGTGGAGAGGATGCGATGGGCTGGGTACTGTTAGTTGTGGGGAATTTGGGCCATGGAATGTGTGAGACTTGCCATCCTCATAGGTTTCAGTGCTGGTAATTGCTTTTGCCCAGTGGGACTCCATGCATGCTTCCGCGTTTGAACAGATCTCTCGGAGCGTAGGTAGAATGCTGGAAATTCGAGGGTCGTTTAGTACCTACATATCTGTTAGTCGAAGGTTGCCATTCGAGCTTTAGTTACAAAACTGACCAATTTTGAATTCAAGTCAGGAACAATAGTGATGCATGTTCCCACAAGTTCTGAAAACAAAACATTGGTTACAGGAGAGGGACTAAGATCGGTGAGTTGGGATAGCTGTGTATGAAGAGAGAGGATTTTTTGTATGTAGACTTCGGCTTGTGGATTTGGGATATCTTTGAGGACTTCTTTTGTTTCGACACCGGGATTGAAGGAGGCACTGCTACATTTTGAGGACGAGGGTGTTCTATTTTCCCGGTAGATTGAGCGGATGGAGGATAGTAGGGAACAGATGGAAAATTTGCCCATGATCGAATATTCCAGGCTTTCTTGGAAACTATTATTTGTGCGTAAGATTCGGAGCTGCGAGATAATTGCGAGATTAGAATGTGATAATTAAAAAAGTTATTACGGTGCCAAGAATGAAAGGACGGGTATCAGAGATTCAGAGTTGATAGGAAGACCTCGTGGAGGCACGGGGTGACTATCAACTCCAACATTATTCGTTGACTGATAAAGTTGTATGTGATATGAAGCAGTCGAATATAGAGCCATGGGTGGGTTATTCATATACCTGCGGACGAAGGTATTGAAGTGTTATCCATATAATATACTATATGTGGGACACAATCTGGATCGAAAGTGGTGATTATGAAATATTGCAAGATTATATTACCATGAATTTCTTTCCGTAGTTTATCTTGTCTTGGACAATCTTTTTGCAAAGTCTGTTGTTTTAAGTCTTGAAATTGAAAGAAGACAGAAAATAATTTGAACTCTTAAAAATTGATGTGCAGAAGATCCATGGAATTTTTGCTTGTACTCTTAAATAGCCATCAAGGTGTTTTCCAGGCTCCATTTACATGTTTAACCGGGTAAGGCGACCAATCCAAAGAGTCGAATTGTTAAGATTATGGGAGTAAACCCACTTGATGTGATACTGAATAACTGGGAAGAGATGTGAATCAATTGAGTTCAGAGATTTTTCATGCGAATGTGATCCTTCCATTTGCACGTTTATATAGAGTGAATAAACAAGGAGGGGGTATGATCGCCCAGGCCATGCCAGAAGCTGATGGATTTTCCATATAGCAAAGTCTTGTACAATACTTTTGTATTGTTTCATTCATGAGGAAGGTATGATAGATTCCAGAGCTTGGGAGATCTTCGTTGTGATAAAGGCAGGTGCTCCCATGAAGAAGATTTTTGAAACTCAAAGTAATATCATAAAAATCGAAATACGGAAGCAAAAAGAGTCTCAACATCCAATATCTGAAATATAGATCAGAATAATGGTGTATGACAAATAATATGAGACGAGAGCACATAGTGAATATTGCGATTCCAGCACTGATGGTAGTCGGTATTGCTGGCATGGACACTTGACCCTGAGTAGAACGCTCGAAATTCCACGACCAAGAAAGCTATTTAATGAGAGGCAATTATGGAAATATTCATTGATCATCATATAGTTTATCCTTTCCATAAGTTGTGAGCATCCGGGTCATAATCTCATGGTTGCTCGACCTTGCTTTAAGACGCTTCGTCGCCGTTGCAATTTTTCTTCTCTGCCATCGTTTCCACTACTTTGTGTACTGAAATAGATTGGTTCGAATCAGCTTGAAGAAGTTAGGAAGTTGTTGCCTCTAGTCTTGGTCGCTATTTCCCGACAAACAGTCGAAATATAGAAAACGCGATGTTTCCATGCCGACAAAACAGACTGATCGGTATCAGCTAGCGCGAGCACTTTCTTCATCTTGAGAATCTTCGAATCAATCGATCTAGTGAAGAAGACAATAGATCCACAGCAGGATTGGCACCCTTAAATAGTAGCCTGTAGAGCTAAGAAGCCATAGCTACCTACGCGCATGATTAGTCTCGGATATTCGCGCGACGTAGTATTCTAGAATGCTACCAAGCTACTCTAGTGTGTCCATCATATTTTCGAGCCCAGCTTGCTAAAAGCATAAGATTGCGGCCATATACATAGAAATTCATTCCATTCCAATGTATCAAGACCAGATGTAGACTGACTGAAAATACCAGAAAGTACTAGGACTATACCACCAAATGAGCGGTAAATGTTAGGAACGATTCTGGGGCCCCAGAAATACAAGAACTCTCTTGGATTGGACATTAGAACCCAACCTTTCTGAAATGCTGATTTGACTTGACTTTTTGACTATCTTCTTCAAAGTGAATCGAATCAGAAATCTTTCAGTGTTAGAATGAAAGTTTGATATCACCAATAGTAACATAAAACATCTTGCACTAGTCATCGAAAGTCAAATCCTACTACCTTTTCACGCTTGATGACTGATGTATCACGTGCATCATAAGGCTAACCTCACTAGAAGCTTCGGCCAATAATACTGTCTAATTCTACTTTAGCTTGGCTTATATAAGCGCTCGGGGTCTCTGCGATTCCCCCATCCAAAAAGTTGAGCCTTGTCTGTAGAGAGCATAGAAATATCAGAAGAAGTCCAAATCAACCAGGACGAAGAACGTTTTTAATATTTACGACATCACGACAGACCTTTCATTCCGAAACTTTCTATCATTCGAAACCCTTATTGTCTCTCAACTATTGACCAAATCGTTAATATAATTTTTTTCACAACATCTATACTTTCCCAGCCTTTTCTCGGAAGCCTTCAATTCAGGACGCGAACTACTTGTGGGAAGCACGCCGGTTCTGTTTGCACATAATACCGGTACTTTTCCAGCCTGACGATAAATTCTATTGTAATTGGTGTTATTTTCTCGCGCTGCATGAAGTAATTCCCGCAAGAGGCTTGCGCCAATGCGAATTTCGCTGCTATTGCAGCTATGGCTTCTAATAATATAGAGGTCCTCGTTCAGAGGTTGAGCTCTGCAGACACTGGTATGCCTTTGAATTACTGGACTTTTTCTTGACACCAAACCACTCTGCATATTTTGCTACGCAATTCGGGATATTCTTATGCTAATCATAATACGACAGATCTCAAACTCAAGGTCGATGCTGCTGTTCAATTGCGCGATGGCCTCGAGCATTACATCACCGGTCCCATATATCCGGCATTCTTAAGGAAGCTCATGCCAATTTTCATAAATTGCTTGAAGGGTCCTCCTGTATTTATTAGCACTAACTTAGAGCAGGTAGGCATCACAATAACGAAATGTGTGACGCAATGCTCACCTGGAATTTTAGAAACTTCGATGTTGCGTCCTGGAGATACTTCATCGTCTACCAACGAACCCCCCGGAATCATTCGAGCCATATGCGGTGGAAGTAGTGGATCTTTTGATAACTTTAGTCCGAATAGATAACGAGGAAAATGCTACGCTATGTGTCAAAACTATCATGGACATCATGCGAAGTCAGACCAAGGTTTTGCAAGACAAAGTACAGACGTTCCTCGGTCTCATTCAAGATCTCTTTGACCAGATGGATTCGGTTGTTCGTGACCAACTCGATAATGTAGCCACTGGATCTAACCCCTCTGGTGTTCCGTCCACACCTGGAAGTTCGCAGACATTTCAGAATTCCCCTCGGCCTGGCTCGCCTGTTACCACTGGAGACATTGGTCAAGATCCACAACAGCAGACGCGCAAGCTACTGAAAGGCATGCAGTCATTTAAAGTCCTTGCTGAATGCCCCATCATTGTCGTATCGATATTCCAGGTTTATCGCAATTCTGTGCCTCAGAATGTCAAACTATTCATACCGCTCATCAAAAGCGTGCTATTACTCCAAGCCAAACCACAGGAGCAAGCTCACATTGAAGCAGCGAAAAGAGGTACAATATTCACAGGTGTTAGTCCGGATATCAAGAATCGAGCGGCTTTTGGTGAATTTATTACAGCGCAGGTAAAGACTATGAGTTTCCTAGCATATCTTTTGAGAGTCTATTCGCAACAGCTCACAGATTTCCTTCCCACGCTACCGGATATAGTAGTAAGACTGTTAAGGGACTGCCCCCGAGAAAAGTCTGGAGCTCGAAAAGAGCTACTGGTGGCGATCAGACATATAATCAACTTCAATTTCAGAAAGATCTTTCTCAGAGTAATAGACCAACTTCTTGATGAAAGGACACTTATCGGCGATGGCTTGACTGTGTATGAAACGATGCGACCCCTGGCCTACAGCATGTTAGCCGACCTCATTCATCATGTTCGGGATGCATTGGAACCCGGCCAGATTCGGAAAACAGTTGAAGTTTATACTCGGAACCTACAAGATAGTTTTCCTGGGACAAGCTTTCAAACTATGAGCGCAAAGTTATTGCTCAATATGGCTGAATGTATTGCAAAAATGCCTAGCAAGACAGATGCTCGACACTATCTAATAATGATACTTAATGCCATTGGAGATAAGTTTGCAGCCATGAATCGCCAGTATACCAATGCAGTCAAGCTCTCGAAGCACTATTCCCAGCATACAATTGATGCTGCTCCCGAAAACTATTTAGCAGACAAGGATAATCCACCAGACTGGGACGAGATTGACATTTTCTCGGCAATGCCTATCAAGACTTCGAATCCTCGTGACAGGGGCGCAGATCCAGTAGCCGACAACAAATTTCTGTTCAAAAATCTCATGAATGGCCTGAAGAATACATTCTACCAATTGAAGGCCTGCAACGGAGGTTCTCCAATTGAGCTATCGAACGCTCCTCCACATTGGGCAGAGGTGTCACACGGGTTCTCTGCGGAAGAGGTCCAAGTCATCATAAAGCTATTCCGAGAAGGAGCTTACGTGTTTCGATATTACGAGATTGAGAAACCTGCGACAGAATCGCAATACTCGTCGCCTGTTGAATTCATGGCAAATCATTATATGGTATCAAGCAGCAAGGAGGAAAAGGATCTCCTTGAAACTTTTGCCACAGTCTTTCATTGTATAGATCCGGCCACATTTCACGAAGTATTTCATGAAGAAATCCCCAAGCTTTACGAAATGATCTTTGAGCATACGGCTCTTCTCCATGTTCCTCAATTCTTCCTCGCTAGTGAGGCAACTTCACCAAGCTTCGCCGGAATGCTATTACGATTTCTTATGGACCGCATTGATCAAGTTGGTACCGCTGATGTCAAAAAGTCGTCAATTCTTCTTCGACTCTTTAAGCTAGCTTTCATGGCCGTGACTCTCTTCGCGAACCAGAACGAGCAGGTTCTGTTGCCACACGTTGTTAACATTGTAACAAAGTCCATTGAGCTTTCGACTACTGCCGAGGAGCCCTTGAACTATTTCTTGCTACTGAGATCACTTTTCAGAAGTATTGGAGGAGGAAAGTTCGAACATCTTTACAAACAAATCTTACCTCTTTTGGAAATGCTATTAGAAGTCCTCAATACCTTACTTTTGGCTGCTCGCAAACCAGCAGATCGGGACCTTTACGTAGAACTTTGTTTAACCGTACCGGCAAGATTGAGCAACCTTCTGCCTCATCTTAGCTATTTGATGCGACCTCTAGTCGTGGCTCTGCGCGCAGGTTCTGATCTCGTTGGTCAAGGTTTGCGAACACTGGAACTATGTGTGGACAATCTTACGGCAGATTACTTAGACCCAATAATGGCGCCAGTAATTGATGAACTGATGACTGCACTATTTGACCATCTTCGACCAAATCCATACAGCCATTTCCATGCACATACCACCATGCGTATACTTGGAAAACTGGGAGGTCGTAACAGAAAATTTATGACTGGGGCCCCCAATCTTAATTTCCAGCAGTTTGCGGATGATATCGCGACCTTCGACTTGAAGCTGATCGGCTCCAAGAAGGAGAAAGCTTTTCCTGTCGAGATAGGAATCGACCTCGCAATCGGGAAATTGATGGAGGTTCCGAAGGGTGCTGCTGCTAAAAAATCAGATCCTTATTACAAGAAGCAAGCGCTTGCTATGGTCAAAGCCCAGCTCAAGTTGCGACTGGGTGCAGATAATCTTCCAGAGGACTTTCCTCGTCTCGTAAGGCTCCAGGCACAAGATCTTCTTTCCAAGAAATCAGATGCAGATCTATCACTTTTCGAAACACCTGTCAGAGATCGGTCTGAAACTAAGAAGATGCAACAAGATGTCATGCTGAAGAAACTTTTCAAGGCTTGCATATTCGCAGTATCCCTTCCAGACTTCTCGGCAGAAGCTACCGCTCTCTTGTCCAACATTTGTAAACACGTTACAATTATCGAAGTCGCTAGATCATTAGGTGATATGAAAGTGAGAATGAAGCCGTTTGATGTCAATGCAGGAGAAGGCCCTCCTTGCATTGACAGCAAAGTTCTGGGAGATGCCATCATCGAATCTCTCGCTTCCGATTTGCCTGCTGTGCGTGATGCCGCTAAGTTTGCTGCCCAAGAGGTTTACGATTCGACATCAACCATATTTGGGTCCAATCGCTTCATTTACAGGTTGTCTTTTTTCAGCCATTTGAGCAATGTCTTCTGTCACAGCTGTTATCAGGAAGAGTGGTTCACCAAAACCGGTGGTAGTCTAGGTATTAATCTCATGCTAACAAAATTCGATCTCGGTGATAGCTGGATGTTGGAAAAGCAAGTTGAGTACACTAAAGCTCTCATGCATGTTGTTAAAGATATGCCCCCTGATCTGCCAGCGAAGACTCGAATTGCTGCTCAGGATACACTAGAACTCCTTCTGAAGCGATGCGCCGGCAAATCTTCTAAAGCTGATCTTCAACCTTCGTCACAGCCTGGACAACCTTCACGGCCATCCAAGCTACTTCAACTGTGCAACTTTTTCAATGCTGAGGTGTACCATATGAATGGTCATGTTCGTGAAACCGCGAGAAAATCCCTCGAGATTATCGCGAAGGAGATTGGGGTTGAAGTGTACGAGCTTCTTGCCCACCAGCAGG
The DNA here is from genome assembly GCA_004786245.1 of Botrytis hyacinthi. Lineage (NCBI taxonomy): Eukaryota > Fungi > Ascomycota > Leotiomycetes > Helotiales > Sclerotiniaceae > Botrytis > Botrytis hyacinthi. The sequence goes on from PQXK01000002.1 coordinate 476,015, forward strand.
ATCGAATCTTGGCTCCCATTTATAATAAACCTCTAAGAGCTTTGCCATTTGCAACTCAAATTGGATATATCGATGCCGTCAATTATTATATGAGTCTGAAGAATGACTTCCTTGCCTTTGATGACACTTTGAACAGACTGCTTATGGAGTGTCTGGCGTTAGCTGATGCACCAGATGAGTCGCTAGCGCCCAAGCCCACCGAATATCGAACACATGAGCATATTGTTACTCTCAGAGTCTCTTGCATAAAGACCTTGACAACTGCCATGGGATTCGATGACTTCCAAAAGGGCCCGGCCAGTCCTACTCGAACTAGGATTGTCAGTGTCTTCTTCAAATGTCTTTATTCTAACTCCAAGTCAACCATTGAGGCGGCCAATGATGCGTTGAGAGTCGTCTTATCTCATTCCAACAAGCTTCCCAAGGATCTCCTTCAAAATGGCCTCCGACCGGTGTTGGCTAATCTTCAAGATCCTAAACGGTTAACTACTCATGGTCTCGATGGGCTAGCACGATTGCTTCAACTTCTGACAACATATTTCAAGGTTGAGATTGGTGCCCGCCTATTGGAACACATTAGAATCCTTGCAGACCCAAACTCTTTCCAACGTATTTCGTTCACTCTCGTAGAGCAAAACGAGCAGATGAAAATTATTGCAGCCGTCTTCAACATTTTTCATCTCTTGCCCCCTGCAGCCGAGCAATTTAAAGAGAAGCTTATCGAGACTGTTTTGGAGTTGGAAGAGAAACTTCGTAGAACACGCCATAGTCCTTTCAGAGAACCATTATACAAATACATCAATCGGTATCCTAAAGAGGTATGGGCCATGCTTCTCAGCAAGATTGAGGACCAAAAGTATGGCAGGTTCTTGGCGCAAGTTTTGGGTCATCCCGATAGTGCACCGCTACGAGGCGTCGTAGTCCGTAATATAGATTCTTTGATAAAGAGCTGCGGAGATATGGGTGCAGAAAACAGAGAGACCCGATATGCAGCTGTCATTAATGCAATCAATGTCATGCACTCCATTTGTAACTTCAAAGGAACCGAACTTTGGATGGATAAAAAGGAGAACTTAATGTGGTTCAGGCTAGTTGGCAAGAATCTTGAGCAGCATCTACGCACTAATACTCTTCCGCAAAATCTTCGACTGGCGGCAGAACAAGCAGGGCAACAACTCATGATCATCTTCACAAAGTTCCTGGAATACAATCCCCGTGACCTAGATTCATTCTTCAATCTAATCGAGTCGGTAACAGCTGAAGATTTCAAGCCCAACCAGCCAATCTTTGATTTCATTTACAAGTCTATAATTTGTAGCGAATCGATCGAATATCGTAAAGCTATTGTCCTGCGAAGTCTGGAGATCTACGTCGGTAAAGCTGCAACGCAGAGAAACAAGACATTCCTCCTCCACAATCTTGTCAATCCAATCATCGCCATGGACATTATGCGCAACTTTCAGCAGCCATTATCGGCTAAGAGTCCCCGTCTCATAGACAGGACGATTATCGAATCGATACACACCAAAGTTTGGAAGGTCGGACTGCCAGATCCAAGTGATGATCTCACACAACCAGGAATCGATCATACTCGAATGGAATTGTTGCAATTGACAGCCATGCTCGTGAAATACAATCATTCCATTCTTCAAGAAGCCAGGAAAGACATCATTAAGTTTGGTTGGGGCTACATCAGGCTCGAAGATGTGATCAACAAGCATGCTGCATATGTTGTTATTGGATATTTTATTGCACACTACGAAACACCTGCCAAAATTGTCCAACAAGTGTACTTTTCTCTTCTCAAAACGAATCAAAACGAAGGACGGGCTTTGGTCACTCAAGCACTGGAATTAATTGCGCCAGTCCTACCCAAACGTTGCAATGCTGTACCTGGAGATCGCAACCCCGTATGGGCTGCTGCTCCACGCCGCATACTCGCGGAGGAAGGCAACAATGTGCAACAGATGACAAGCATTTTCAATTTCCTTGTGAAACATGCAGATCTTTTTTACGAATCTCGTGACAAGTTTATCAATCTCATAATTGGCTCCTTGCGAAAAATTGCGTTGCCGCAAACAAATCCAAATCCATCCAACGAGAGCAAAAAGTTGGCACTGCATTTGATGTCATTGATATGGCAGTGGGAGGAGCGCCGCGTCCAGGGGAAGTCAGCTTCTCCAGAAAGGTCTTTGTCCGAATCTCCAATAACAAAGAAAAGAAAGCTCGACAGTCTCAACGAGGCTCAGACTTCGTCTCCGTCGCCATCCAGACTTGGAGCTGCTTCTGCGAATGATAAGCCAGAGTACCAGATACCCTCTGTGATGCGTGCAAAGATGATCAAGTATCTTGTTGAATTCATTGCCTCGCTCAATGAACGATACCCTCTACCATCCGCCCGAAGCCGAGATGCAACAACGTCTCACGGACCAGCACAGCCAACCCCTTCTGTGGAAATCTGCAAGAAATCTTTGGCTCTACTTTGGAATCTTTTACAGCCCCAGTACTGGGGTGATCTTGACATTGATCTTTTCCCAAATGTTACGAAAGAAGTCCTCGCAAGTGACAAAGCGACAGCGGCGCTTGCAAACGAACGCCCTGATAAGGACAAGCCGGACGATAAATTCATCACAAATATTGTCAATACACTGCAAGTTGTTCGGATTGTTGTCAACGTAAAGCCTGTCAAATGGATTCTCGAGAAAGTGCCAGAAATCCAACATATTCTAGAGAAGGCACTTAAATCTGATAACCCAGAGATCCAAGATTGCTTGCATGCTGGCAACGAGAAAATTGACGATGGACGGAAATTGAGTCCTCTGCTCAAACGTATTTTAGAGGCAGTTCCCGATGATACCCCGATGGAAGATGCAGACGCAGAGTCGGAACCAGAAGCCTCCACTTCTGAGATCATAACTTTCCTATCTGCTATAGCAACAGAGACGCTCCAGGCTAATAACTACATATCTGGTCTCAACATTCTCTGGACTTTAGCGCAGAGAAAAGCATCGGAAATGGATCAACATATTCAGCAAGTCATGAAAGCTTTGCAGCAGAAATTGGCGCGTGAGCATGTAGGTCATTACCAAGCATTAACGGGTCAGGGTGCAATTCCTGTCGCGCTGCGACCTGGTGAGGTTGAACCTGTTGGCCTCATGACACCGTACGATCTGGAGATTCAAACTGGGCTTACTCTCAAAGCCATTGACATAATATCCCTACGCATGGATACTCTTGCTGACAATCGCCGTCCATTCTTGAGCGTCCTCGCAACTTTGGTGGAAAAGTCTTTGAGCAATCCATTATGTCTCAAAATCTTGGATATGGTAGAAGGCTGGGTCTTTAAGTCAGATGGCTCTTGGCCTACTCTGAAAGAGAAGACTGCTGTACTGCATAAAATGTTGACTTTTGAGCAGCGCACAGATCAGACGTTGTTGATGAAGTTCTTGGAGCTCGTCATCCGCATCTATGAAGATCCGAAAATTACGCGCACCGAACTGACAGTTCGCATGGAGCATGCTTTCTTGATCGGTACAAGAGCACAAGACGTAGACATGCGAAATCGATTCATGGCCATATTTGACAGAAGTCAGTCCAAGACGGCAAGCACAAGGCTCAATTATGTCATCATTGGACAGAACTGGGATACTCTCGCAGATTCTTATTGGCTAGCGCAAGCTTCTCAATTGCTTCTAGGTGCTGTGGATTCTAACCACTCTATCCACTTGCATTCGGATGACTTCAAGGTGATGCCTGCTTCAGTACTTTATGAGACTTATGCTAAAGACAATCGAACTCCTACTTTACCACAAGACAATAGATTTGATAGTCTCATGGCATCTCACAGACGCTTTGTTGCTGAACTAGGGGATGTCAAAGTACGAGATATTGTTGAGCCTTTGAGCCAACTTCAGCATCTTGATCCAAACATGGCTCACGAGATATGGGTAGCTTTATTCCCAATATACTGGATTGCCACGCCAAAAGATGAACGAAGCGAACTGGAACGAGGCATGGTGACTCTACTCACGAGAGACTATCACTCGCGTCAAATTGATCGACGACCCAATGTGGTGCAATCTCTCTTGGAAGGTGCAGCTAAAGCGTGGCCCGAGTGTAAATTACCACCCCACGTACTCAAGTTTCTGGCAAAGACCTACGATGCTTGGTACACAGCCCTCGTACAACTTGAAAAAGCTGCTATTAAACCTGAGATTGAGAGCGAATTGGTTCGGGAAAGCAATCTCGACGCCCTTGTGGAACTGTATTCTGGGCTTCAGGAAGATGATCTTTTCTACGGAACTTGGCGCCGCCGCTGTGCATATGTCGAGACTAATGCTGCACTCTCATACGAGCAGAACGGAATGTGGGATAAAGCTCAAACGATGTATGAACATGCTCAGATTAAGGCACGAACAGGAGCACTTCCCTTTTCACAAGGAGAGTACATACTATGGGAAGATCACTGGGTTTTATGTGCCCAAAAACTTCAGCAATGGGAAGTTCTTCAAGATTTTGCGAAGCACGAGAATTTCCCAGACTTGCTTCTTGAGAGTCACTGGAGGCAATTTGACATCTGGCAAGAGGCTGAGAGTCGTGAATCACTAGACAACATCATCAAAGGTGTCATGGATGCGCCAACGCCAAGGAGAACATTCTTCCAGGGTTTCATGTCTTTGCTCAAGCTACACAAGAAGACTGAAACGCAAGCAGATTTCAACAAAGTTTGCGACGAAGCTATCCAACTTTCAATCCGCAAATGGCACCAATTGCCCAAACGCATTACCAACGCTCACATTCCACTACTCCAAAATTTCCAACAGCTTGTGGAACTACACGACGCTAGTGTTATATGCCAAAGCTTATCGCAGACTACCGCTGCCAACCTGGATGTCAAATCGGGTGAACTGAAGCTTTTATTGGGAACTTGGCGCGATCGACTACCGAATGTCTGGGACGACATCACAGCTTGGCAGGACCTTGTCACGTGGAGACAGCATATTTTTGCTCTAATAAACTCAACTTACTTGAACCTTCTTCCTCAGCAAGCTCCAAATGCCAATGGTGCATCTTTTGCCTATAGAGGGTACCATGAAACTGCTTGGATCATCAATAGATTCGCACATGTAGCCCGCAAGCATAATCTACCTGAGGTTTGCATCAATCAACTAAGTCGGATCTACACGTTACCAAACATAGAGATTCAGGAGGCTTTCCTCAAGCTCCGAGAGCAAGCAAAGTGTCACTACCAGAACCCTAACGAGCTGAACAATGGTTTAGATGTTATCAATAACACCAATCTGAATTACTTTGGCCCTACCCAAAAGGCCGAATTCTACACTTTGAAGGGCATGTTCCAGGAAAAGCTTGGGTTACGCGATGAAGCATCTGAGGCTTATGGAATGGCATTGTTTTTTGAGATCAAGCTTCCAAAGGCCTGGGCTGAATGGGGTTATTTCAATGATCGCTTGTTCAAAGCGAATCTAACTGACTACACATTTGCCAGAAATGCCTTAAGTTGTTACTTGGAAGCAGCCGGGTTGTTTAAGAATGCGAAGTCTAGAAAACTCCTCACAAGAATTCTCTGGTTATTGAGTCTCGATGATGCTGAAGGTACACTTTCGAAACAATTTGACGAGTACAAAGGGGAAACACCGGTCTGGTATTGGATCACATTCATCCCTCAACTTCTCACGGGTTTGGGACACAAAGAAGCTGCCAAGGCACATCTTATTCTGTCTAAAATCGCAAAACAGTACCCTCAGGCGTTGTTCTTCCAGCTCAGAACAAATCGTGAAGATATGCTTGCTATCAAGAAGACGCAGGAAATGAAGGAGGCTAAGAACAAGAGAGCCCAGACTCAAGCCCATAACCAGGCATCGAACGGTACGTCTAACCTCAAAACGGAAATCACCAACGGCGCAAGATCTGAAAGTGCCTCCGCATCACGGCCTGGGACTGCAAGTGCCGAGGCTGCTCCTTCGATCAAAACAGAGCCTGGAGAAACGAACGGAAATGCTGCCAGTACAAACAGCGCTCCTGTGAATGGGGCACCTGCTAATGGCGCGGCGAGTGCTTCACAAGATGTCACAACATCCCAGGCACCTCAGAAGAGACCTCCTTGGGAGTACACCGAAGAATTGTTGGGAACTTTGAAAACAGCTTTTCCATTATTGGCACTTTCCATGGAAGCGATGGTTGATTCTATTCAAAAGAATTTCAAATGTCCACCTGACGAGGATGCATACAGATTGATAGTAGCCTTGCTCAATGATGGGCTTTCTTATGTTAGCCGTACTCCATCTTCGTATGCGAAGGACACCAGACTGCCACCAGCGACAGAAGCAAACATCACTCGCTTTGCAGAGACTATCCTCCCTCCTCACATTAGAACTTCGTTTGAACAGGATTTCGTTAGGCACAAACCTACAATGTTTGAGTATATTCACAAGCTTAGAATATGGAGGGATAAGTTTGAGGAGAAACTGGATCGTCGCACCCTGACAATGCCGCTTGAAGGGTACAACTCTTATCTTATCGATTTCCGTTTCCAAAAGCTCGATGAGATAGAAGTCCCAGGGCAATATCTTCTCCACAAAGACAAGAACCAAGACTTCGTTCGCATTGAACGATTCATGCCTGATGTGGACCTCGTGCGTGCAATTGGTGTCTGCCATCGTCGTATCAGGATTCGTGGCCATGATGGAAGTCTACATCCCTTTGCTATACAGCATCCTGCGGCACGACATTGTAGACGAGAAGAACGCATTTTGCAGTTGTTTAGACATTTCAATGGTAGCTTAAGCAAACGGAAGGAAAGCAGAAGACGTAATCTGAACTTCCATCTACCGTTGATGATTCCTCTTGCACCCCATATCAGAATGGTGCAAGATGACCCAACCTATATCTCATTACAGGGAGTATACGATGACCACTGCAGGAGAAATGGAGTTACTAAAGACGCGCCAATTGTGTTCAATATGGAAAAGCAAAAACTCTTATTCGATCAAAAAGTAAGTTTCATGGAGGACGGCACTTCCCAAGCTTCTGTAACTGACTTTGCCAAGCAAAAGACAACTATCGAACAATCTGCCACGGCAAAACTCGAGACCTTTGCTGCTATTCAAGAACGATATGTTGGCCCATCACTTGTTCTTGGATATTTTACGAAAACCTACCCATCGTTCTCCGAATTCTGGCTATTCCGAAGGCAGTTCTCTTATCAATATGCAGCTCTTACTTTTATGACGTATATTCTACATATGCATAATCGTTATCCTCACAAGATCACAATTTCACGTGCCACAGGAAACATTTGGGGATCTGAATTGATGTCGTGTATGGCAGCAGGCAAAGCACTTTTCCATAACCCTGAGCCTGTACCATTCCGTCTCACTCCCAACATTCAGACACTTATGGGACCATTGGCTACTGAGGGTATTTACAGCTGTGCCATCATGGCTATTGCACGATGCCTCACTGAACCTGAGTTTGAACTCGAACAGCAACTCTGTCTTTTCGTACGCGACGAAATGATATTCTGGTTCACGAGCAGCCATAGAACTACCACTAAGGATACTGATTTGAGGGATGCTGTTCAGATAAATAGTGACATGATCGTTAAGAGGGCATTGAGCATAGCTAAGTCGCCAGAGGGTGCGTTACCTGCTAACCAGACGGTCATTGACTTGATTGCCAAGGCAGTCAATCCTATGAACCTTGCGCAATGTGACGCTCTGTGGATGCCATATCTATGATCTTAAGGGTTGGGATTTTGAGTTGTGAATACGAAATGAAAGGAGAGGGAGAGTGATAGGGGGATTCTGTGTATTTTCTCAAACGTTTTAGGCGTTATTGGCTGGTGTGTAGGAATAGAAGCTCGCTTGGCTAGTGAGCGTGGGGGGAATCGGAAGGTTGATTTATAGATGGTTTAATTACTTTTCGGCGTTCATCTTGGGGGAGATGCTGGCGAGTTAACGGGAGGCATAAAAGTGAGGACAGTATGGATTTAGGTTAGGGTGGCATGATATAATAACCAGGAGAGTGTTTTTGATATTTTCAGCAAGGAAATCCCCATGTAGATAGCATTTTCGTAGCCCTTGCCATGAATATAATTACGCCTTTAAAAGCGACAAGTAGCCTATTTTACTTTCGGTGACAGTGAAGTTTCACCCACTCACTATCGAAGGACGACGCATATACTCCACGTGAGCGGTCATTGAAGGCAAAGTCGCCTTGCCTTGCAAGGCTTCAGAAAATCTTCCAATGCGGCTGAATAATGTCGCTTTATCATATGTGATAAACTCATGCCATATCAAGGCACATATCATTGAATGTTCTTCTTTCTCCTTACCACACCTGTGCAAAAAAATACACATCACATCATAAACTTCAGTATCAAATTTTGTCATTGTATTCCATGTTCATTTATACATTCTGCCTAGCAAGGTATTCAACCGAGCCAATAATATCCAGAAAATTCCTAATCCAATTACGAGACTCATTGTCATCTCATGGGAGGTCGAGTTTACCAACACCTCATTCACCATCCACGCAAGCTATGCAGATACACCCATAAAAATACCATCAATTCGCTCCATAACTCCAAAGTACTGATATTTCAAATATTCCCCGTTGCCCCTTATCTATCATCCTGTCATTTTTAGGAGTTTTACTTCTTCGTGGAGTTTGTTGTTTCTATTATATAATACTTTCATCGCGTTTTCTTTTGCTTTTCCGCCCCTATCATTTTGCACATACATATATGCAAAAAGCCTCCTCGGTTTCGCGAATCACTTTCCCCAAGTGGTCTGAGTAGCTCATCGCCTTAGCATATATCCTAAGTTGGGCAAGCCACCCACAATTCTCTTCACAATCTCATCCTGCTCCATTTCAAATTTAGTCTTTGAATCATGACTTGCGTAGGTAGGGACCGGAGGTGAGGGTGTAGATCTAGGCGAAGGAGTAGAGAAGGTAACAGTCTTAGGTTTTGGTGGAGCTGGATAGGATTGAGGTCTTGGTTTTGTGGTTTGTTTTGACAGTAATATAGGGGCAGATTCTGTTCCAATTGCCGGTGCAGGAGTTGGTGCATCGAAAAAAGAGAAATCGACCGACGCCCATGGATCCTGCATACTGGTTGAGGGAGGTGGTATCGAGGGACTTGGTGGTTGTGACCAGGTACTCGTGATTGGTGGGGCTGATACAGAGGTGCTAGCGGGAGGAGGTTGAGACCAGGTATCTGTGAAGCTTGTTTTTAATGGTGAGGACAAAACAGGTTGTGGCAAGCGATCGGAAAATGCTGTGGCTGATAGTGCCGGTGACGGAGGAGGCAGCGCAATTGATCGAATTGGTACTGGAGTAGTGGCTGGTGTAGACCATAAGTCTACAAATGACGGATTCGAAGATATAGGTGATGGAATAGTACCGGATAATTGCGGGGACTGTAATGTTACAGGGCTTTTAGGTCCAGAAATTTGTTCGAGCCTTGATTTTGGGTTTAGACCAAATCCAGGTTGAAGCTTTGTAACCTGGGGATTTGGAAGAGTAATAGAGTTGGCAAGTGTATCTCCAAGACTCATCGACTTCTTATGCCTCAAACCTCGGGTGGGGAACTTCGGAGCCTCAGTAACAATGGGCGAGGAAACCATTTCGCCCCATTCATCATCATCATCATCTTCTTCTTCCTCTTCATCATCATCGTTAGAAATGAAGGCTAAACTGGCAGGTTTACCGTTCGAGCTATTTGTAGATGGGGGTGGCATTGAAATTGGTCGGGGTTTCTTGACCGCTTGGGCGAAGCTTGGGGGTGGTTCGATTGGAGATTCGGGTGCTGGGCTGGGTAATGCAGGACTTAATTGCCCCAAATTTCCAAAGGAAGAGTTCATTGGGAGGGTGAAGGTTTTCATGAAAGATCCTGTATCTGGGGGAGTAATACCAGAGCCAAAAGCGGCCTGCATCGCTGGTGACGAAGCCCATCCAAATTGTGCCACGGGAGGCGGTGGCGGTGCTTTTATATTAACACCTGAGTCCACTGAATTGGTCGGGCTGCGCTCTCTCGACTTCGATGGTGAACGAGACTTGGACCAGGATTGACCTTGAGTGAGCTCTTTCGACGATTCGCTAGGAACCTCAACTGATTCCTTAGCGGCTACCTTCGCTTCGAGCTTCACACTCTTTCGTTTCGAGCCAAGAACCGTTGCTAATGGAACAGGTGGTGCATTTGGATCATTCCAGCCAAAAAGAGAACCACCTTTGCCTGTTTCACCAAACCCAACATGTCCATCATTTCGATCTTCTTCCATCCATCTGGCGACTATCTTTTGGGTCTCTTGCTTAACCTGAGATGGAGCCCATGAGATCCGAACGTAGTTTTCATCGTCTCCAGTGTTGTGTTTTCGCATAGTGCCATACCTTGATACTCGGTACCACATCTTTCGTTCCTCAGTGGATGCGAAACTATCAGCAATGATAGTATCAGGTATAAAAATCTTCTCAGCGGCTTCGTTGTGATCTTCCTTGGCTTCCCCGAACAATGTCGTCACGGAAGTCAGGTCGATAGAGAAATCAACGGGTCCTGTCGGTCTTTTCGGTGAGCGCACTTCCGAGGATTCGTTTTGTGGTGTAGCCAATTCGGAAGAAATAGGTTGCTCAATCGAATTGTGATTTTCCGTAACTTCTTCGCCATCATCCGAAAACCCCTCTTCAAAATCTCCAAAATCTCCAAAGTCGTCATCATCTGGCTCTTTAGCATTGGAGCTCTGTTCTATTTCTTCGTCATCCTCTGGAACTTCTGGCTCTTCAGCATTGGAGCTCTGTTCTATTTCTTCATCCTCTCCAACTTCTGACTTCGTTACAGCGGTATGTTCATTATTCGATTCCGTCGAACTGTCAGTTTCCTCCTCTGATTTAACATCTTCAGTAAGAAGCTCGGCTTCTGGCTTCGCTGGGTCATCGATTTCTTTAGCTGGCTCCTGGACATCCGGCGATACAGCTCTTGTGGTTCGAGACCTTTTCGGTTCTTCATCTAAGGATGTTCGTGGTGAATCTGGTAGAAGTTCATCGTGATGACTTATGTCAGACGGCGAAGAAGATGGTCGCGAAGATTCGTGCTCGGGCACCTGTGTCGATGGCAGAACAGTATCGTCTGATTCATGATGTTCTTCCTGGGTGATTTCGGTAGATAAATCACTCTTAGGTTCTAAATCAATGCCTAGTCCAATTGCTTCTTCATTTTCCTTATCTATTCCACCTATTGCTGCTTGAGCTGTTTCATCAAAGGGAAATTCTACTGGCTCGAATTTTGTCTCGTCGGAATCCTCGGGTTGCGACACAATTGCTTCGAATACCTCGGGAGACTCTACTTCGGAGTCATCATCAGTGGCTTCTTCGACGACCTCTTGAAGAGGCTCCAGGTTTGTAATCGTAGCCCCTGAATTAAGCTTGTCTTCAACTGTCGCAGACTCCTCAGAATGAACCGCGTTTGCCCAAGGATCCGGAGATGGTTCTCGAGAAATTGCGACAGGTTCTGCCAGAAGACTCGGTGATAACTTCGGTGCTGCACGCGCAGGACTTGGAGAAGAATTACCCCAACCAGGCGATAATGCTCCAACATCATCCTTTACCACCTCTAGTTCTCTTCCACGATTCGGTGTGTCCCATTGTTCTGCTGTGCCGTCCAAACCCAAACCCCCTTTCTTTTTCCCCGTGTCCTCTTCCCAATCACCAAATCCATCGTCCGAAGTACCCCAAGTCGCATTAACTTTATTTCTCAAAGCTTCACTTGCCTTTCCAACCTGATTTCCATCTGCTACATTGTCAATGCTTTTCATCCCCAAGCCATCATCATTATTCAATTCGTCGGCCCACGGTGAGCCCCAAGGGTCGTCCATATCCATTCACATCCCCCTTTGAAAACTTCTTTCATATTGATATTCTTTCGACCATCATCCGCAGATCCATTCGGATATATTATGTATGCTTATGTTGACTAGAAAAGCGCAATTTCGTGTATTGTAGTATTGTTACTCGTATTAATTTCGAGCTCCAAGGGTTCAGGGTTAATCAATTTGACAATTCATCTGTTGTAAGACCCGGCCCCGTAACGTTGCTAAAGCCTAACAATGCACGCTAAAAGCGTCATAGATCAGACGTCAGATTAGTGATGGGTTTTCAGCGGATTAACAGTAATTGATTAGCAACATCGGATTGATAAGCGATAAGAATTTCAATATTCTACCCATCTATTGATGATATTTCAAATGATGCGACAATGACTAGAACAATCCATCTTACCACTTTTATTTGATATTTTATATCCTCAAAGATGTCATTAGATAAAGTAAAACACATTGTTCTCGTAAGTATCTTAATACAATCATAGCATTCATCATCAATTAACAAAGAACCTCACAGGTCCTCTCTGGTAAAGGAGGAGTTGGAAAATCCTCCGTCACAACCCAACTTGCCCTCTCCCTATCTCTCGCCGGTTCCTCTGTCGGAATCCTCGATATCGATTTAACCGGGCCCTCCATTCCCCGTCTCTTCTCCCTCGAATCTGCTAAAGTCACTCAAGCACCCGGCGGCTGGATCCCCGTCCCTGTTCACCCCTCCAACCCCTCTTCCTCCATCGGCGCCCTATCATGCATGTCTCTCGGCTTTCTACTCCGAGAACGAGGCGATGCAGTAGTATGGCGCGGACCGAAGAAAACAGCTATGGTCAGACAATTCCTCACAGATGTGTTATGGGGCGAACTCGATTACCTTCTTATTGATACCCCGCCTGGTACCTCGGACGAACATATTTCATTAGCGGAAACACTTCTCAAGAATGCTTTTCCAGGTCAAGTCGCCGGTGCAGTGATTGTAACGACGCCGCAGGCGGTGGCAACGGCAGATGTGAGGAAAGAATTAAATTTCTGTACGAAGACTGGAATACATGTCATCGGAGTAGTGGAGAATATGAGTGGATTTGTGTGTCCAAATTGTTCGGAATGTACCAATGTATTCAACAGAGGGGGTGGAGAGGTTATGGCTAAAGATTTTGGAGTACAATTCTTAGGGCGAGTTCCGATTGATCCTCAATTCGGAATGTTGGTAGAAGCAGGCAGAAAACCAGTATATCCGGAAGGGACGCTAGTGAATGGCAAAGACATGAGTGGTGCCCAAAATGGTGCTAATACTGTCGGGGATGACGGGCTTTTGGTAGAGAAATATCGGGACTGTTCTCTGTGTCCAATATTCCAGGACATAACTAAGCAGGTCATGGATGCGGTGGAAGGAAAGGGTCCAGAAGAGGCATCGAGTGCTTGAGATTTGGTTTGGTATGATAGGCGGCATAATTGCTGGTGTTGGGGATTTTGAGCATTTATAAGACGTTTGCTAAGAGGACAACTCTGGCGTCCAAAAAGGATGCATTTGAATGATTGCAATGAGTACCTAGGTATTGAATGAATATACGACCAGAATATTGCGATACGAATTAGGCTATCTAGGTACCTAGACATCGTCATTCACATCAAATCAAATTGTCATTTGAACTATATGCATTCTCACCTAAGCCTATTCAACGGAATAGCAAGTCATTGTCCGATAGGATCACAGACATTGCCAATTCATAAATCCGAACGAATCACTACAGATCTCTTCCTTGCGCATACTATTAGCTTGTGCAACGTATCACTCAGGGCTGAATGTTCATAGTAAGCACCCCCTATGATTTTCGCTTAAGTCACCTCGTAGGAGAACTCAGGTGGCTTAAAACAATTCACATTTCTGATCTATTCCTAGATCTTTTGTATTTATCTTGCAACCTCACAATAAGTACACATATATTATATCCTGCAACACAATCTCATATTCTGTGTTTAAACATTACATCCAAGTCCCAAACGCCCATCATGTTTCAACTTTCAAACATACCTCTCCCTATATTATCATATCATCATGGATCCAACCATCTAACAAGCCATATTCATCCCCAAGTTCCTCACTTCACCCTCCATAGCCACGGCATTATTTGCCTCAACATCGATATCATCCAAATCCCCCTTATTCTTAATCATCCAGAAAGCCTTGACGGCATCCGCAAATCTCAAACTGCTCTTCTGCACCTCCTCTTCCTCCACAGCCGCAAAACACAGTCTAAAATATTGCCAACCCCTCTCCTCTGCAATTTCCGGCGTGGGACTAAAAATCGCACCCGGAGCTGCGAGGACGAGATGGGGTTTCATAGTGAGGAAAATCCATAGCACTCTCGCCAGTTTGGCCCCAGGGACTAGCTTGGCCAGTGGGTGAGTATCGAAATGCATATGGATCCATACGAACATTCCACCGCGCGGCCAGTTGAAAGAATACATCTTCGTCTTGGTGATGACCGCCCATTCAGAATCAGAAATTGCTTTGGAAGTACCTTGTTTGACGTAGTAGCGACCATCTTCGAGGGCTGCACACATTCTATTCATCCGTCTTTCGTATGTGCCTCTCAAGCCCTCTAACCAACGTACCCAGCCGTCAGTCTTCCACCCTGTAAATGTGAGTTGTTCATTTCTGGATTTCTTGCTAAACTCCGCAGAAGCGGCTTGAGGACCCATAACTAATTCCGCGATCATCGCCTGAACGAACCCAGATGGCGGTGAAGTAGTGCATTCGGTGATTCGCAAAAGACGCTCTACAATAGCCGGCTGTGCCGTTATCCAACCTAGACGACATCCCGGAGCTACAGTCTTCGAGAACGTATCGAGACGGATAACTCGTCCATCGTAATCGAAATTTAGGTATGATGGGACGAGACTATCAAGATATGCGTACCCGGTGGAGTTTTTGAACGTGTGCACTGGTTCTGGCTCGGGTAAAGTCTCACTGCGAGCTTCTGCTTGCAGTCCTGCTGCGGAGGGAAATTGGAGGTACCAATATGGATCATCTTCAATGATCATTACATCATATTTACTACAGATGGCGTAAAGTTCTTTGCGTCTTGGAATAGACAGAGTACCGCTGGTAGGATTCTGGCCAATGCTATTTTATATGGTGAGTATTGACAACAATAAGAAAGAGGGGTGGAATACTTACGTGATCGTATACATCATATGAGGTCTTCTACCCTTCGAATCATCCCAATTCTCGAGTACATCTTCGAGACTACCAGGGCCCGTTGGGATCATTCCCTGAAGATCAATCTTGACCGGAACAACCTGTATACCTCCTAAAAAAAATGTATTAGTAAATTTACCATCTCTCCATTTTCACACCTCAAATATACTAACTCGGTTTACAAGCCTGAACAGCCGTCATATAAGCGAACTCTTCACAAAGTATCCCCGGCCTCTCTCTCACCCAATCTCTCTCCTCACTCCAAACATCACTCAACGCCTCAATTGCCTTCGAAAACCCATCCGTCGATCCACACGTCAAGAGAATTTCCGCACCGCCCTTGTAAGGAATATTTGGATGCAAATTCTCGCGCGCAAACTGTCGCACAAAAGAATACAGCGGTGGATATCCCTGCGCTTGTCCATACTGCAACGCCGTCGTTAAATCAATTTTCTGCAGTGGATTCGGCGTCGTCGACAAATGGGGAATTAACAAATGTCTCGAAGCATCCGTCCCCGACTTTTTAATCGTCGTCGCAGCGAGCTTTTGCGAAAGCTCGCCCGCCCCTGAAGGTTCATTCGGACTGGGTGTGAATCTTTCCGGCTGTGCAATCTGGGCTTCTAGCGTATCGTAGGGAAAAAATGCCGCGTTGGGAAGACCTGAGACAACCGATTAACATATTGGTCGACGTGCAGTATCTAGCTGCTGCTGCTGCTAGTGGAACATTGTAGCGTGGCGAATGCCAGCTTGGATGAAGCTTACCTCCAGCCAGATTTCCTATTCCGGGGATCTGGAAGAACTTGTAGAAACTTTTCATGGTGCTCTGCTGACGAGCCAGCGTCACGCGTGAGAAATGATGGCTGAAATCTAAAGGTGGTTTGGCGTCTTCATGTTCTTGATGCATACTCTTGATTCCATTCGCAAGAAGGAACTCTGGGGTTTCCATTCCATTGTTCGCCATTTTGGATATTGGTACGGGATAAAGATGCAAGTATTCACAATTGACAAAAATCAATACTCACAACAGATAGTAGGATACAATCTATGAAGAAAAGGAAAATGAATACACATTCGAATTCTATCTACCTAGATACCTACCTACCCCGTATCAATATTTGCTTACTGATAACGTATCAGTGAATCCACTGGAGTTTACAAAGCAAGCTCTAGGAGTTCCCACTACGATTAGTTACACCGAACCGATAAGCTTTTCCGAAAAACCGCCCCCTTATTCCGTTACTCCGCCGAAGCTTAAAGGTGGAGAGGCTCGAGAGGCAACATTGGGGCAATAAAGAAAGATGCTCCTCTTCATATCAATCTCTTTTTATAAGTATAAGTCCTGAACTCTGAGTTATACGCTTTAAAATCCGTCAAAAGAAACTTGAAAAATCAGCCATCAAACCTAACATGTCAATTCACGATCTTTCTTTCAAAAGCAAATGCTGTCTAAACCCCGAGTTTCTTAACCGTCACTTTCGATAAAGGTGCTGTGTGGTAATTGCTCTATCTAACCCTGTCTATTCGTAATATCCAAACATCTGCAAACGATGAACCACAGAAAGACGCCATTATGATATGCAACCAATTGACCGTTCTTTCGAAATCCGCATACATCAATCAATCCTATGACTACAATCCAACCTTACTTAATAGCGATCCCCCATACAGTAGCTAAAACTCGAATGGCTTCACGATTGTACCTCTTGCCATTCTCGAGAATATCATCCATCATCATAAAAGTATCTAGAACGATCAATCATTAGTGATTTCCATGTGTGTGGTGTTTAATACCAAAGTAAAACTCAATTGAAGAGTGAAAAAGATACAAAGGAGGAATATGCAGATAGACAGTGAAAATCAGGGGTACGCTGAAGGAACCGATTGTACTTACGAGGCATTCCCTTCATACAAATAACTTCAGCGTGAGAACCTGCAGCAATCATCTTTTCCCCATAAGCTTTACCTTCATCTCTCAGAGGGTCCATCTCCGCCGTCATGATGAGAGCCGGTGCAAGCCCCTCAAAGTTAGTCGCTAGTATAGGGGAGACTTTCCAGTTCTATCATTCACTCGTTAATATGCGAATCATTAAGGGGTAACGAAAACTTGCATTATATGTACCCCGATCCCTCTCTTCTCCCAGAAATTGTGCTGCAAAATATTCCATCCTAGCCACCGGCAACGGCACCGTGAATTCCATCTCCCTATAACTAGGGTACCGATCCCATCCCTCCTCCGTCAACTTCCCATCCACTCCATATACATCCAAATCCACAGCCGGCACGCCCAGCAATTGAAAACTCAACGGCATTCCCTCATCCCTACAAACATGGCTCACAACCGCCGCCAACATACCACCCGCACTTATCCCTCCCACTGCAAACCTCTGCCTATCCAAATTTCGCTTCTGAACCATCTCATCCGATTCAATCCATTTAAAAGCCTCAATACAATCATCCACTGGAATAGGCCATTGATATTCCGGCGCCAACCTATAATCCACATCAAAAACCACACAACCCAATTCCCCAACCAATCTCTTACAAAACTCCATATCCGTTTCCAGGCCCCCAAAGACCCATCCCCCACCGTGAAAATTGATATACGCGGGTCTTGGCTTTCCTTCATTAACAGTTGGAGCTGGTTCAAAAATCCTCACTGTGATGCTATTCTTTCCATCGCTAGACTGCGTGACTGGACATTGAACATCGGTGATAGAATGTACGTCGGGTGCTATAGCACGTCCGTATACGATGCTGTATTTGCGAGGATTGGCCCTAAACTCCTTGATTGGAATTTGATGAGTGGCCAATCGTCCTGCTGAGTAATGGGCATAATATTTTGCGTAGACGGGATCAAACCGGGGAAGAAGATCAGGTGGAATACTATTGATAAGAGGTTGAGATATGGCTGCTGGTTTGATGTCTGTGGAGGGTGATATATCTTCCCCTGGAAGATGAAAGACGTTTGGGTAAGGCATCTGTGAATGAGGCTTCAATTGTCTTGGAGAGTACTGGGTATCATACAAAATGGTATATGAAATATTAACTGAATATCTATTGGTATATGAGATTGATAAAAAATGCAGTTATTGCCTCAATCCCGCGCCACAGATGTGTTGTCGTTATCGAATGTTCCCCGCAGATGCTTATCGGATGGTTCGGATGATTCCGCCACTAAAGCAATTCTGCGTCGTGATTACCAGTTTGCATGCATCGGAGGTTATTGATGCAGTGAAATGTCACATCCAATGTGTTGTATGCGAAAGCCTTATAATTTGTCATGTAAATACTTCGCTGTCAATAAACTGGAGCCATGCTCTAACTTTGACAACGGAGGAGAACAAATATATGCCTCTTCCCAATAAGCCGCTGGGCTTAAAGCAAGGCACACTTGACTTACGCTGCTGAAATTCTTGGCCGACCAAGTGTACTGCTTTGCTAAGGAATGTTTATTTTTTCCGGGGAGGGAAGTATGCATTGAGCTTAGCAGTAGACTTCATCTTAGAGCCTGTGTAGGTGGCAGCATTTTGAAAAGTACCTCTGAATCGCCCATATAGACAAGGGTGGAATATCGCAATGCAATCAACGAATCTTGCGCTCATGACGGTCCAAAAACTGTGACTATTCCATCAGTACCAGCACAGCACCATTGGTCCCCCTTGCCATTTTCTTTCCAGGCGATGGCACTGATAACGTTCGTACGTTCTTTCTCTTTACCATCCCGACCAATCTTTTTCTTGCCCTCGACTTCCGAGCCTTCAACTTTGATCCTATGCAAAACATTTCCAGTCAAGGTTTCCCAGACCACGACTTCACCATCTGGTCCCTTAACATTCTCATTCCCCGATAGCACCCACTTCTCATTACCCCCAAAGCAACTTCTGACTCTGAACTCCTCATTCTTGAATCCCTCATCCTTATAAGTCTTCAAACATCCTCCACTCTCCCTATCCATCAGCCTAACACACCCATCCAAGCTCCCCACCAAAACACCTCTCCCATCCCTTGTCCTCATCAAGCTCGTCACACTGCGCCCAATGACATCAGTCTCCAGCGTCCCAGCCCTAATATCATACCACCTAACCCTCTCATCCACACTCCCACTAACAATCTCATACTCCCCACCCCCATACCCCTCATCTCCTCCCTTCCCCGCCAAAACAACACTAACACTATCCCTCGCATCCTCCATAACCATCACCGGCTTCATGCTCCCGGCTCTAATATCCCAAATCCTCACACTCCGATCAAACCCTCCACTGACCAACAAGCTCTCCTCGCTTCCCGCAAATACCACACTATTCACCCTAGATGTATGCCCATTATTCCCCCCAAACTTGCGAATCGTCTTCGCTGTCTGAACATCCCAGAGAAATACGCTGCGGTCCCCGCCGCACGATGCGAACGTAGCGTTTGTTGACGCGACTGCTATGGAGAGAACTTCATAACCATGCGCAGAATAAGTCTGGATCAATTGGCTAGGTTTAGGAGGTTGGTGAGGAGCGACAGATTGAGAAGAAGCTGCGGATCGCGAAGGATTATACAATCGAATATTGCGGTCGGCGGATCCCGTTAGGATATACAGTGAGGGAGAAGATGAGTATGTTAATGCGTGGACCGGTCCTTGGGTAACAAATTAGTTTTGGTACTTCCCCCAGAGATGCGAGGATTATACACACCATTGGATCCAGTAAGTTGCGTCAAAGGCTTGGAAGGAAATTCCATTCTGGTTGCAGAAGTCTCATCGCATCATTTTGGATTAAGATATAAAGTCCCTAGGCTATACACAAAAAGATTTAATACTCTGGTCACAAATCATTAAAGCATCATAAGAAATTCTGATACTACAAGCTCATTCTGCCTGCCTGTTTCTCACCGCCAAAGCCTTCAGTATCCATGCCTCATATTCAAGGCTTCAGTAGACACAACGACATCCATGGATAAGTCACTGAACTGCTAGAATTGATATTTTATATTTTGCCTTTAAGTTAGAGGATGTATATTTTATAGCAGACTTTTGAATATAGCAAGTGTCTCTGAGATTAGACTTTCATCAAGTAATAAATATTCTCCCGAAATTCTGTCTATTACACCGCACACGAAAGTCAAAATGGGTGATTCCCGTTCAAGATCATCACGGAAGAAAAGGGTTGAATCATGTTCTTCAACTGTGCAGTGATAGGTATTCGGTGCAACATGATTGTCGATTAATGCCCTTTGGTGCATCAACCTTGAACACCGATATTTCTTTCATCGCAACACCTTCCTCTCCTTGATCGAAAGCTCGAACCTCTTAGGTTTTCTTCTTCGCACATCCGGGAATCATCGACAAGTCCGTTTCATAGTATCACCTGATCGGCACAGAAGCCACTCCTCTATGGTGCGCTACTCCTCACCTCTAGTTCCATACTAACTCCCGCCTCAATACCCACCGAACCAAGACTAAGCCCAAGCCCAAGCCCAACACCAAAAACAACTCCCTATCTTAGCTCCTCCTCTCTTATCTACCCGACTCACCATCCCAATCCAGTTCCCCCTCGCTTCCTGGTCTAGAAGCCCACGTCAAAACTCCGGTCTCCCAACTTCCAACTCCCATCCCCTAACTCTTAGCTCCTCATCTACCGCCTAAGCGTCGGCACCACTACCGAGTCATCTGCGCTGCCCCAATCCCAGATCCATACCCAACACCCATCCCAAACAAACAAGCCCTCTCTACGTGTCCCCTTCCCTCAAAAAAAAAATCCCAGCCCACCGGTACACACTAGCCAGCATCTCCACCCTCACTAACCCAAAACACCTCGTACTCACCCAAACTCTAAAAACGAGCCATGTGCATCGCTTCCGCTCTCCTGAAGCAGTTAGATCTTTCAGCTGCCGAGCGACTCCCGCATGTCCCAGACCCAGCCCGGCATTTCCAGAAGCCAGATAATTCCCGACCTAGGAGATTATTTCGTTTCCGCTGTGTACCTTAGCTCATCGACTGCATTTAGTCCACCGGCAAACGTCAGAGTCGGTCGAACTTGACGTAAAGCGTATAGACACGGTTGTGAAACTCGATGTACGAATATAGTGGTGTGGCAGTGGTGTCTATAGTGGTGTAGATAGTGTAGGTATCTTGTGGGTTTGTGGGGTGCTAGGGAAGTTGGCTCTCCACATTGAAAGATCGTCGATTTTGAACAGATTGAGTTGGAGAAGGATGGGGGTGTGCTCGGGTTTGGACGGCTAAATGTTTGAAGAAGGGAGTGAAAGTGTTTGGGGCGGTGGTGGAGGGATCAGATGTTCTGTGAGATTATTACTCGTAGTAGTGGAGATGAGTTCCCAAATGTTGAGGAGTGTTAATGAAGGCTGAATATGTTGTCAGTTTGTCACAATAGTCGTATTGAAGAACTGGAGAATGCAGAACATGTTTGTAGTTTATATATACACAATTCATAGTTTGACTATTGGGACAAAATGAAACAAATGAAACAAATTTCCAAGGTGATAGATAAAATGTCATTGATGTAATTGATTGAGAACTAAGAATCCGGTATGTACTGTATTCCATATCTATGCCGCTGCCTCGCTATGCAAGATGCTCTCATAATCATCCAAAATGCAAAATGCAAATGCATAGCAATCCCAAACGCCTCTTGGTATCATTCCATTCCCCTCTAGAGGACCCGTCATCAATATAATAAAAATGTAATAATGTACAAGAACAACCCTTAAAATGCATTTATACTTGTGAATAAATGCCATCGTTTTCACGAGAGAAAGTTTTCTCCAATGGTTCCCTCATCTCAAAAATTCCAGCGCTCGATTGTTTGGCAGAAGCCGACCAGCTCCTGCGATCGATTTCAATCAAGTCACTCACGCGTCCCGAGATGAGTGCTTCCTGTATCCTTGCCATCTGCCAAAACTGTGCAATCTCGGTAATAACTGATTGTGCACCAGAGAAGGAGTCGACGATGGAAGGTATTGAAGCTTTATGTGTTTTAGCCGAGAGAATGTCGACTGCAGAGAGAATAGCATATCCCACGAAGGGCGAGGAGAATTCAATGGAAGTATTTGAGCTTGGCGATCTCATGCCGGTAGATTCACGACGATTAGCTACAACATCCATGATTTTCAAGAACTTCTTCGCTTGCTCCTCAGCTATAGAAATGTAACGAGAATTTTGTGACTCGTCAAGATTGTAAGGTTGAATATATCGATGGAGCTTCATGAATGTTGTGTGATACAGTGCATGCATCATTATGTAGGTGCCCAGTTCTCCATCATCGGACATTCTTCCCATTGATTCCGCTGGGACAGCAAAGCGGTTTGGCAGTGTGCTTTTCCACCTTGAGAGACGATCCATTGTAGATCGATAGAACTCATTGAAATCAGAGCTCCTTATTGGCTGTGGCCGTTGTGAATTGCTGTATATGTTGGACATGACATCCCCCCAAATCGTTGCCACGTTTATTATGTATGCCATTAAGTTCAAAGTCCGTGGATAGTCTAGGGATCGCGGGTTTGAAACCTCAAAAAGAGGATTTTGAACATTGACTTGGTTTTCGAAGCTCTCCTCATCGCAAGGTAGGCGAAGGTATACGTGTTTTGGGTCAATCATGCTCAGATGTCCAGAGCCAAATCCATTGAATCTATCCATAAGATAACAACTCCAGAAGGTGCGTCTTCTGCACTCTGCATATCCGCTGAAGTTGAGTCCGAAGGGAAAGCTCTTGCGGTAAGCATCATCACTCTTCTCTATCTCTATATTCAACTTCAAGCCAGTGGCAGCCCTGACAGCGGACCCACAGAAATCCCATGAATCATTAGGGTTGTTGATTGCAAAATAGTATAAAGCCAATAACAAACGAGCCTGAACTAATTGAATGCCGATGTGGCGCCTGTCACATGCATATCTGGCGACTTCAGCATATCGTGCAGCCAGATGCTTGTGTTGAGATCGAGGTGAGAATACTGCTCCAAGGGCGAGTATGGAATAAATGAGCGTGAGGTCATTTAAAGACTTATCCTTGGTAGAACGAGCCCATCTTTTGAATTGATTTTTTGGAAACATGAAATTGGCTGTCTCTGGAACGTGTTTGAAGAAAATGGACAAGAGATCGTTGGCGAGATCGGTGTTTGCAGAGTGGAACGGGTCATTTTGCCACTCTGTCTGTAATGTATGATCACTTAATCGATTACTCTCTGGCTCAGCCCACGCAGCTCTTGGGGATGTTGCATCTTGAACAGAAAGTCGTGGTGAAGCTTCTGATGCTACCGGAGTGTAATCATTATAGCCGTTGCGCTGTCTCTTGGTATGCTGCTCTACTTCCGGGCTTGCTCGGCGTAAGTTTTGTCGCGGCGAGACTGAATGGCTCCCTTCACGTTCCTCAACTCTGAAAGATTCACCGTCAGTCAAGGAAGAACCTGGCCTAGGTAGGCTATCTTCCGAGTCAGCTGGAGGCGTATCTGGGGAGTTGTGACCTCCTCGGGGACTGTTGAAAGACTACCATCAGCAAAAGCGGGATAAATTATGAGGCAGGATTATATCTGCATAAGTGACATAGACGCCACTTTGACTATGGTAACTTACGCATTCTTGAACTTGCACACTCTGCCAAACTTGTCGCATTGCACACACCTAGGGTAGTCTGGATCGCATTTGATCTTCTTCTCCCTACAAGTGATGCACGCAATTGCAAGTCTCTTTCTTGGCTTCCCCGCTTTGGTGACTCCCCAATGAGCATTTACATTCTCCCCATCAATGACTGTCTTGCAGTGAGTTCCATCGTCATAGAAATAGCACATCCCCTCACCCGCAACGTCGGCTTGTCTGACGAAACGAGGTAAAAATTGAGTTCCTGTCCAGATCTTGGGTCCCAGACCATCCTTGACCGTCACAGGCTCGCCCATTGCAGTGCCGGCAGGTGTGGGAAGGTAGCTTCGTTGAGCTGGGGCATGATCACGGTAGAACTGTCTAGTCTCGTGTTCAGATCTAGAGACCTGATGTTGGTGTCGGTATTGATCAGGATGAGCTCTCAATGCTGGAAACTGATCCTGTCGAGGAGATTCGGAGTGAGGTGACCAACTATTGCCCGAAGGCATTTGACCTTGTCGTAGGTCATGGTTCGAGTATTGGGGTGCGTATCGAGGAGATTCTGGCATAGATCCCAAGTTGGGACGGGTAGATGGCGCAGGATAACCTAGCCTATCGAGCGAATCTGGTCGAGAGACGTGTGTATACTGTCGTGGAGGTGCTGAACGCTGAAAGTTTGCATCAAATGGGCGGTCTTGATGTAAAGGTGTAGTGGGAAGACGACCATCTTGAGGGGATGAAGAAGGAAAGATTGGACTCTGTCTCTCAGAGTATGGTGATTGCGCAGGTCTATTTGGAGGTGGTGCGCCGCCAAAAAGACTGGTTATCGATGGGAGTTGCTCTCGAGGAGCTGCACTATGGGCTGGTTGGTACATGTCACCTCTCCTTCCGAGGTCGAAAGGTCCTTTGAGTTCAGAAATAGGGGACCGTGATAGTGAAGTATTATTGTCGCTTCTCTCGCGCAAAATGTTTACTCGCTGCTCAGAAGTGTTGTGAAGGGGGGAGCAATCCTTGGTTGTGTTTTCCAGTTCGTGGGAAGGTGAGGTGGGCGGTTGGGAGAATATCATTCTTGAAGGTGTACACTCAAGCTTGGGAATAGGCGAGAGTATATGGTTGGTCTCTAAGATTTGTACAAGGGCGGTATAGATCCTTCCCTTAAAGGTAGCAATGTGGCACAGACACGGTTTGTGTCAAATATATCAGGATGCTGTAATTGCTTCGATACTGAACCAATTCAGCTGACCTCGAGTAAGGGTAGTTGAGCTGTTTTCCACACGGCAGTCGCAACGAGGTACCGCCAGTCTTGATTGGAAAGGCAGGAACAGTGACTGGAATGAATGGTGAGTATAGTGAGGAAGTACAATGTAACAATGACACGAGGAGGACCCGAATTGAGAGTTGAGATGTGATAGGTATATTGGTATCAATGAATCCTGTCGGTAATGGAAAATTGAAAGTGTGGCTCATGCTGTGACCACAAGTTCGGACAAACCCATTATTCTGGAAGCAAAAGCTCGTGCGAGGCTGGTCGAAGTGTGCTTAGTAGTAGTATGGTGGTGGTAGTAGTGCTGTAGTAGACGGGTGGTATATGAAGTAGGATGGATGGATAGATGTCGAGCAAGCGTTAAAAAGATGGAGTCAAGGATTTTAAACCTGGTAATTGCAGAAGGAACATGCAGTTCAGAAAGCCGGTCAGAATAAACAAGGGCTTGTTTGAAGAGCGGGCCTTTATATGTTATATGTATATGTATATGTATATGTGGAGTGGAGTGTAGTGTAGTGTAGTGTGTAGTGGAAAGAAGTGAAGAGGGAGGTCGAAAACGAGACGAGGGTGTTCTTATTTTTGATTTGATTTTTTTGGCGTGGAAGAAAAGGTGGATAATGGATATATGTGATAATTAAAGATTATCTGCTTTCTGCTTTCGTAGATTTAAAGGAAGAAACCAAGAAGGGACTAAAGAAGACTAAAGAAGACTAGGAGACTAAGACTAAATCGATCTAGAAATCCCTAAAATGTAAGCATCACATCGAATCCAAGCTATTTTATTTTAGTTTATTTTATTTTATTTTAGTTTTTTCTCTCCCTTGGATCTTGGAGAGGGGTTTATGTAGTGTGTGTGGGAGTGAGGAGTGAGGAGTGAGGAGTGAGGAGTGAGGAGTGAGTAAAATAGTAAGATAGTAGTGTAGTATAGGCATAGTACGTACGGAGTATTTCGAGTAGTAATCAAGTCCTTAGTAACTAAATCATCTAGTACCGGTAATCGGGTGAGGAGTCAGAAATTACCAGCATGCTAGTATGGTGGTGGTAGTGTGGTAGTGTGGTAGTGTGGTAGTGTACTTCGTAGTAGTAGTGTGTTCGAATAAGTTCTTAACCATCTAACTACTTTCCCTAGTCCGAGATCACAATCCATATCCATACCCAGGTAGGTAGATAGGTAGGTAGTCCACATTCATCTTCGTGCCCATATCCATACAGCCCGTTTGAATCAATTTGGAAACAATAATATCTCATTCGTCCACTTTCGCGCTTCGGCATCAGGATAAATGGGTCGAAAGGCGAAAGGATTAAGGTAGGGGAGAGGGAGAGGGAGAGGGCGAGGGCGAGGGCGAGGGCGAGAAAAAGACTGTGCAAAAGGTCGAACTTGTGGGGTATGAGAATTGAACAATGATCGATGGATCAATGATCGGAAATGGATCTATGGAACCCATAGAACTAGGGATGGATGGAACCATGGATCCGTGGCGGCTCAGATATGATGTGAAATGGTGAGGGTGGTAGAAGGGTAGAAGAGTGAAATAGTGAAATAGAAAAGTCATATAAGTTAGTAAAATTATAAAATAATAAATGGCTAAAATAAATAAATAGATAAATAGACAAAAACGCCCCCTGGGTCTATCAAATAATAGGTAGTAATGGTCGAGGCATACTACATAGTATGAGGACTAGCTCAACACCGACTTGAGTCCTCAATTCAGATTGAGTTTAGACGGATCTGAGTCTGATGAATATGAATATGAATATTAATATGAATATGAATACCTATATGCATGTGAAGACCTACCGGTATGAAGATGGAAAAATCAAATTTCAAACTTTATTTTCATTTGGTGCCACCATACCATGGTGCCATGTTCTGCACCAAGCTTCTTTAGAGAAATCTGAGATATAGTAGTAGCATTCAATTTTGGGAGCGGGCTTAACCGGGGGATGGGTAATGTATTTCACGACAAGGAATAAAGCGTGGCAGAGCAAGGTAGGAGCGGCCAGCTCGCAAAAAAGGAATACTTCGTACAAAATAGAAAATATATTGATTTAATAAAGACCGATCAGGGATGAGCCCTTGACTAGGTAGCTATGTGATTATGAATACTAGCCAGCTAGGAGGTATCGATCTTTCCATCTACATTTTGCATACCCTTCTTTTGTATGTTTGTGTAGTATCGGATAGTATCATACATGTACCATGATACCAAAATAGACTACCGCACATTAAGAACAGTGGTTGACTTGATCTGCTCACATTAAGAGTAAGAGCCGGATGTACATTGTACACAGATTTCAGAAAAAAGGAACCTGTCTTCCGTATTGTTGTCTACCGGTATTATTCATGTGGTCCATAGCATCATGGTCTGTCTACCGGTACATCCACTGTCCATCGCTCATCGCCCATCGCCCATTTCTTGCCCAGAAACTGATAAGATCGTTTAGCGTCTTATGTCAACTGTAATGATTGGCATGTATTTTGTAACTTGGAATTATTCAAACATGCATAAGTTACTGGTGTGTCGGCTATTAGAATCAAGTTTGACTCATTTAGTGCCGTCTAGCAAGCCGTGAACGACATAATTAAACCTACTGACGCCGGCACCCTCTTAAACTTTCTTGTAGTCAGTAGCCTGCACACTTAATAGTCCGATACACATTTGACTTCTAAAATAGTACGAGGTCTGACACACTTTGTCATCAACTAGTATCAAATACCGGCCGATATACGCAGGGAACCCTGATATTGAAGTGCATCATCCATTGTATGAATGCAGACGTACTTTGATATAGTATGGTGCTCACAGTCCCCCAAATCATCCCTAGATACCGGTATCATGACAGTTTTAGCGCATATGATGTATGGAGGACAGAGCAGATAATGTCCTTCTCGTTTCGAAAGGGATCTTCCGTCATAATTAGCGAGTAGTAATACGATATACTGTACCAAGTCATTGTACACGGTATATTAATGCTGGCCTGTCATTGGTGTGTTCGTACCGGTCGCTCAGAAAAAGGTGCAAGTACCCAGCTGCCATTCCCACTGCCGACCGTCCCCATAAATTTTGAGTCTGTTTGTCAATGTTCAATCTCCATCTCCATCACCATCTCCATCGGTTTCCACATTCCACTTTCGCAACATCATTTGCGAAAATTCGGTAGAAAGTGAAAGTGGAAGCGAATGCGAAATTAGTGCTTGCGCAGGTGCTCTGAGCAAGTATTCAGGTTCATGGGGGAAATGCAATCCACATCCCGTCGCCTCGCGTCTCCATATAATGCTTCTACCCGACCTTCGATGATACGGGAACTCGGTACACCAAGAATTCTTACGGCCGTTGCATCCCTAGATCTATGTGCTTGCCGAAGACGTGCTGGGTGCCTACTTGGGTGGGTAGGTACGGTAATAAGATGTGAAATATTTTGGAGAAGGCATGTCGTAGTGGGTACATGGTTAAAATGTGCTCTCGCTATGTGTCTATGTATGTAGGTATGTATCTATCTGTCTCTACTACCACTTCTCATTTTACAATATGCTCATTCGCTCTTTTTATTTGTCATATAGAAATTGCTCAATCATGGTGAAAAAAGGAAACCTGGGTGAAACGTTTGACTACTTTGGGCGAACATTAAGGGACCTCTTTGCTTATTTCTCGCGGTTGGGATTTCTTCAATATCGTTAAACAATGTGTCTTTAAAGAAGGAAAGATTATGATGGGAACAAGCATTATTACAACCTTAGCCAAGTTGGGTAATATCATGCGTGATACTGCTGTGTTGGAATTGGTAATCATTCTATGATAATCGTACCACCTGCAAGTTTGCCTGACTGATGAATCCACCAACGACTAGAAGGGTTGGTTTTATACGACGTATAACATCCATACCATCCACAACCATCCACCACCATACAATTTGCAATTTGCGAATGTACAACGTAAGATCTTGCCAGTTGCGACAAATCCCCTTGGACTCATCTCCAACTCCGTGCCCGTTCCCTCGGTACTTCAAACGCTCGGTCCCGAATGCCTAATGGGAAATAGAGAGTAATCCGGAAGTTATAATCTTTTGGGACTTCCGAGAATTGGTGAAAATTCCATCAGATCAGTCTTCACTCCTGGACGAGGGTTCCGTACCTTCTCATACGGAGGAGACAGGGAGGTAGGTAGTCTGTTTGAATTTCACAGTACAATGCAATACAATACAATACAATACATACCCACTCACTACTCAATGCTGATAACTATGGTACTCTACTCGTTCTGTTTGAATTCATTTCCCTAGCTTGTTCAATCTCTCACTCAGGGTCCTACAAATGACATTGGTCGCCGACCGCCCGCTTTTTGTCGTCATTGCACAACCTTTTCCTTTTGTATCCACCCATCCATTCATTCCACTCATTGTATTTATTGTCTTGCAACACACATGAGTAATCACCGGTCATCACGCTTCCGAAATGAATCTTGAAAAAAGTTCGTGTAAAACAGTGCTGAATAATGATAGGCACGGGTAAGTAGGATCTACCAAAGACATGGTGAAAAGATCATCGTTGAGCAGTCTAAATCAAGCCCTTCCTCTCATGATCAATATACAGCGTACAGCGTACATCCATCTCTGCGGTCGTATATTACCGGTACCACCTATGTGATGATGAGAAAAAGGCCACGACATTTGATTCACATGTTCCGTTTGAACTTTGACAACAAATCTCGTCTCAAACATTTAAAACAATATCTTGCTTCCCAAGGTAACGCTTCGATAACTTGTAATTATGCAGGTGATGCCCTTTACCCTGATCAGGGACGTGCTCCGGCTGCCTCCAACTCGTTTGGGTTTAATTTACTTGGTAAAACTTGTCTGGATTCTACAAGCAAACGAACAAAAAAAAGAACGTTTGACTGATCCACCTGTGTGCTCAAAGCCTCAAACATCATATCCATTAGCTCCCGGCTGATCATGAGAAATGTTGAAATGTCAATCTTGAGTAGAAGCGAGCAAAAGAACAAGAAGATGCAAGCGTGAGATGCAAAAAGAGCCGCACTTCAGGGGTTTCTTAGGATGATCTCAAGCCACCAAATGCTAAAAGACGCCAACGGTGAAAAGATGCCAAGATCGATTCGTCTATTGGAAAAAGCAACTACAGCATTTCATTTCGGTATATGTCCCTTGTTGATATAGACAATTTCTTTTCTTTTCCTCCCAAGAGCCGGACGAGACGCATATTTCATATTTTATATTTCCGGATTCGGATCCGAGTGCATATCGCTACAGTGCCGCAAACGGGCCGCAGCATGACCCCCTCCCCATATTGCTTGTTGCCTCCTCGCAACTATGGCCTCTTCGGGCAATCATCAATCTTATCCTGGGACACGACCTCCGTAGAAATTCCAACGACTCGTTTGGTGTTAAACGTGGTATTCCCGCAAGAATCCATGAAGCCAACGATACCAATTTTACTCCAACGGCTAAGCGCGGTCAGCAAAGGAGTATGCTCTGTTCTTAAAATGATCAAGTCCATCCATGTCAAAGGAATATACCGAAACTGATATCCAAAGAACTGGTAGGATGACCCGACTGTGCCTCTTGTCTGCAGGGACAAGCGCCGAGATTTGGGACCAACCAAATTTATCTACACTCCTCACTGCAGATAATATGGAGAAGCAGCTCGGGTCTGGTGCCAAGGCTTCAGGGGTGGGAAATGGCCCTTCATGGGTGCCACGAAGTCCACGATAAGGCCAGTCACAATGCCGTCGGACGTGCTTGCCGAATGGCCCGGGAGGGGGTTTGGGAAATACCGTTGTAATTGAGTTGCGGTACATCAGAGTGGAGTGAAGAGTGAACCATGTGATTTTTCCCATGACAAAACCAATATTAATGCCAACATAGAGCAGGAACACTAAGTAGGCATGAATATTTGGTAATCTTCCTTCAGTACGTAAAATTCTCCTCAAGCACCCAAGTAATACCTTCCACAGAAGTTCCACATCCAACAAGTTCCATGCCTTTAGGCTTACTTTCTTTGGGGCTCAAATCGAATTTAACGAATGAGATTGGACACAGCAGGAAAGAACAGTCTGGTCGGCGTTCCACAAGGACTAGCATTGCATTCCTTCTGACTGCGAGACTCTTGGCATCCATGTGCCGCACACATCCAACGTCACGAAAGGTCATATTGTCTCGGGATTCTCGAGAACGATATATTACCATAAGCTGCCTAGCGGGATTCAATGCTACTCGCCTAGAAGATAATACTTGAGAAGATTTGATTGGTCCAATTACGAACAAACGGCAAGCCTGTCAGCTTTGAATCTTCAGAATCACCATACCATGTCATGCAAAATTCTAAAGATAGTCCCCAAATTTCCAATACACATAACAGACCCAGACAATGGGTAAACAACAAGTGGTGTAGATCGAAGGGGGTCTCATTACCGGCCGTTGCACGAAAAAGTACGAACTTTGTGCGATCAAAACCGAGAAAGGCAGGTCGGTTAGGTGTTACCAACACCTTGGGTCAGCTTCAAACCACTCCTGGGTATTTTATTAATTCAAGTGTAATTAACATGGATACCATAGGGACTTCCATGATTTATTTAGGTTTCGACAAGGGCTTACATAACTGGGGGTGAATAGACGAAGAGAAAAGGCCCTGGGGAGCGGAAGAATATCCGAGCTCTCTACGTGGAGTGAAGGTCGGTGGGTAGGACTCCAGGTCAAAGTCTAGATTCTGATACGCACATCGCTTGTTGGCCCAAAAAATGCCAGAATAATACCGGCATCCCACAGGCCACTCGTTAAAATTTTCCACAAGCGGGAAACTTAATAGATGATCCCACGTTTTTCCTTTTTACTCCATGCGGATCGTGAGGCAGATGGAGAGGGGGAGACGACAGTTGTAAGCTGGATTCGAGTGTAGTCTAGCGTCATTGAGGCTGCAAAGTGTAACCCAAGACTGTGCAATCTGCACTGCACTACCGATGAGGGGTTCGGATATGCCGTGATTCGTATAAATCCTAGAAAAAGAATAGTTCATTATTGGTGCGAAATAACGGAAGCGTCATGTTATGGACGAGCAGCCAATCAGAGAAAAGAGCGAAGAGCGAGATTATGGGGAAGTGCTAATCGAAATTTATGGTATCCTTGATTTAGCGATGGCAATTTATGCTGCGAGAGAAATTTCATGTCGAAGAATGGAGACAGTGACAGGCCAATAGTTCAAATATGGGACGAAAATTCAGGAACCTATTTTCTTGATACTGTAGCGTATCGTATCATACAGTGTACCTACTTTCGGGGGGAACCAACTGTTATCTTCGCCGAGATTATGGATGGGTGGGCTGGGTCGTTAGCAGAGAGAATCGAACGATTATTGTCTTGACGTATGGATAACATCATGCGAGTCTTGGGTGAAGAATGGGAGAAATTGGAGAAACTAATTCCGGGAGTGTGTCCATGTTCCTTTTCGTTTCGACTCATGAATAAGTCATATTGTCATTACCATACAAACCATGCATGTGTAGTATACATATCCCAATGTCGGATGTCTACATGTGATGTATGTCACTACCCAAAGATATTCATGTTATTCAGGTTATTCATGTGCCTAGCAGTGCCTACATCCGATTCTACACGGTGTTGGGATCGGCTCAATCTATTGTCCGAATTTGCATAAGCATGTTTATCTGATGGCTGGGCATGATGCTGAGTGACAATGGGTGAATTATTATGTTATGCATTAGATGGAATAGTATAGTTTTTCTTTTATCCTTTTGGGTTTCCTTACTTCTGCTAAGGATTAGGTCCTCCGGTAGAGCGAGCTAGATGTTTTCTTTTATTGGTTTTCGATGTGATACAATCACCTCCTCGCAGGTCGCAGCCGACAAAATCATCCATCATCTAATCGTCGATTTTGTTCCCACACCCTTCCCGAAGATAGTAGAAAATTCATCATCACTCATTAAAATTGTATGGCTTAGAAGGGTCCCAGCGGAGTGGTTACATTTATCCATCAATATTCTACAGCCAGCCCACAGCAAGGCCCAATTATCCGATATAGGCGATTCTTCCTCTGCTTAGCCATTCTTCCGTTTTACCCTCCATTTTCCAACCGCGCGTTTCAATCCAATCATACTCTATCGCATCACTCGGACATTAGTAGCTGCGGGTATACAGATACGGCATCGACTAGGGAGGGCTATCTTTTCTCATGCCGTGCCACTAAAATTCGTTCCAGCCTCTCACATCTCTGTTTATACTGCTGCCTTGTCATGTTGGTACGATGGCTCGAGGATGGTTCTTGGGAGGGTGAAAATTTATGGAGACGAGAGACAATGATAATGACAGCCCGGCATCTACTCCCGCGCTGCAAAGACCACTTACGGAGCAAGCC
Source organism: Botrytis hyacinthi (assembly GCA_004786245.1). Lineage (NCBI taxonomy): Eukaryota > Fungi > Ascomycota > Leotiomycetes > Helotiales > Sclerotiniaceae > Botrytis > Botrytis hyacinthi. The sequence goes on from PQXK01000002.1 coordinate 509,324, forward strand.
TCACCCTCATTATTAATTTAAACATGTACCTACCTTCTTGATTGACCTCTGATTAAATTATTGCCATCTATTATCTCCCATGTCCACGCTCGCCACGAAATCCACCCCCCAAAATCCATGTTCCGTGTACGAACCTGGAAATTCTCTCGTCGTGAATAGTGGACCTTCGTTCCCCTACACTGCAAACATGTTCAACCTTCACATGTTACCATCTCTGGGGACATGGCCCGTCATGCCACATGGTTTCTACGATCTTTAGCGGCACGGCACAGCAAAAACAATCTTGCGTGATGCTGTCAGCTGCGTGGCAGTCGAACGGCACAGCAAAAGTGGTGTTTTGGGGAGATGGGAAACCCTTTTTCTTGACTGGTGATTGAAAAGCCCACCATGACACAATATTCCCATCCTGCCTCGTTCGATTTCATTATTTTTCCAAGGATTTGTATTTCGTTCCATGGTTTCGAGATATTGTAACGGCGACGGGGATGAGATTCTAATTGTAGTGTTTCTAATATGTCATGGAGATGCAAGGGATCAATAGTGTAGCATAATCTTCATTTCGAGCACGCTGTGATGTAGCATTGATTAAGTACTCAGGAGGCGCAATCCAGTTGATTCGATGTAAGCTGTCCATCTTTACGATGCCGTAAGCACGCGTGCATTACAAGAAAGCCCTCACACTCTGATTCCGAATTAGAAACATGGAGAAGGATCCTTCCAATGGAACGAAAAATCACCAGAAGTTTTCTAGAAAGTCCTGCGCCGCTGGCTCCCAGAGGATTTTTTTCTTCTTCAAAGTTCTCTCGCTTCGGTAGAATGCTTGAATGCTAACGGGGGGCTCACCGCTCTTGCTCATTCGTTGTCTCCAAGAAATCGAAGGATTCCTTCGTGTGTCACTGCATTTCCTCCCTCCCTCTCGTGCAGGCATGCGATATGCACACACCGCTAATATACGGCATACAAAAGTGTAAGACGGCATTGGACAAGCAAGATGGGAGACAAGGAAGTATCATGGTCTTCACGGGGCGTTGTCCACTCTTTCTCGGCATAGTCTGCTGATGGAAGACGTCGCGCAGGCAACAGAACGAAGGATTCCTTCACCTTCCTCTTTCTCCCAAGACTGCGTTTCCCTCATATCGTGATATTCTCGTGCTGGCCTTGTCGGTGGCTTACTGCTTCCGATGGAAAGGTCTGCGCCGCATGTATTTGCTCCTGAAACTCAGACATATATATGTATGTACGTGAAAGCGGTTACTAAGATGCTTTGAATGGATGGCTACACGGAGATTGTATCGACTACATAATCTTCCTTTGAGAATTTTTTATCTCTCTCAAGAAACATCGTGAAATCCTACGCTGCTTCAATTAATGAGAGTAGCCAAATACCCATGATCATAGCAAATTCATCGTTTGTTGTATCCACAGTGATCGACATGCCTCACAATGTCTTTCATGTACGTATGTAAAAGGGCGATCGTAACAATTTCTATTTCCATCATGAACGCATCAGCAGGCAAACTAAAATTAAAGTCTCGTCAATCGCGATCTCCACCAGACGGCCATGTACCGGATCTACCTGTTCCAAACCTTCCAAGACTCGCCTCACTGCCACGTCTTTCGTCGCATGGCGCTTCTGGGCTTCCTGTGTGAGTAACGGTTGCGATCATCACTCCGTCTCAGTCATCTGCTCTGGCCTTCGGTAAACCATGTTCCCTCGCACATCTCTTTGTGCACGTATCGTATGTCGTTCCTATTGAATTATCGACGCTCTTCCGATCCAAGCGCTGCGCCTAGACTGGCTGAGACACGATGGAAAGTTTATCCTTTGTATGATGCAATCATCTCTCTGTTGATACTCTAGTTGGTAGTTTACGAACCCCCTCCTCTACTTACTTCTTGTGCCGCATACTCACATCGCAGAATTCAATATCGTGGAGGCTCAAATATACTAGATCTCTGTATGTATGTACGCTCCGGGCTATCTGCTTAGTCGATTTGAGACATAGATATACTCTACGCGCTCACTCACTCTCACATAACTTCTACTTTCGTTGCTGAGTGCATATATGTACAACCAATTATGAGGTGAAGCTTTGCTGTGCGAACTATTATACAATAATATCTGCTCTTATGGTGTAGAGAGAAGCGTGGATATTGGACTCTAGAGTAAATACTAGATCTATGATGTTTCATTTGAAATATTCTTAGCATTTGATAGCAAATCGAGCCTTATTTCCCAAAATGCGCTGTCCCCGTCCTCCATTCCATCGATCCAACAGCGTCTCAATTCAGTTATAGACGAGGGCTACGTGGCAGGGAGGAATGCACCCTTTACTTTCTTACATGGATTCTGTTTTATCTGGAGTGTATGGTCCGTAGATTAAGGAAGTAGGTAGGTTACGTCTATAACATGTTGGCTAGCAATAGGAAACTTCGTGTATTCCTCCGAAGATCACGTTTCGGAATTGAGCCACTGCTTTGCTTATCCCTCGAGGCATATTCTGATAGAGGGGAGAGATGAAATGGGTAATCATGTCAGGCATGTTTCCTGACAGATTTGCAGATTTGCGGATTTACTGTAGAATTTGTGTAGAGTAAGGGTGTAGTAAGATTCTATCTGTATGTTCTTGGGAGGACGTAGAGGGAAGAGAACCCTCCACTTTGTGATCATGAATCTTACGGCAATATCTTGTTTCTTGGTGGTCTTGCTTCAATGTATGTAGATAACTATTGGAAGTGGTTAGCAAGTCGAATGGCTTTCAACTCAATCCGTAAATGAAGAAACATCTTTACTTCGTTTCTCTAGCCTTTAATCATTCAGTTCAAACTAGATAATTGAATCAATGTGTTTCTGACCGTAGGAAATTTAGAAGGCTATCATCTTTTCTCGTCTATCTCTTCAAATTTCAATGCAAGTTAGATCTCTCTAGTGAGACAGAAGTCAACGTCCTCAACCCAGCTTTGTAAATACTGAAATGCCATGTTTTCTACTCATATTTACAACAATCAAATCTTTCTTGAAGAAAGCGGTATGCTTCTGGTTATAACTCATCAAGTTTGGCTTCTTATACGCTTCTGCTATGGATGTCGGCTCAGTATATACTGTTGGCTTTGTTTACACTGTTGATTTAGTATATATCATTGGCTCAGTGTATATTATTAGTTTAGTCTATATTATTGGCTCAATATTTATTACTGGCTCAGTATATATTGTCGGCTCAGTACATGTCGTCAGATCACAGTCTAGCCACTACATTATCACTGATATTGAGTGAGCTTAAAAGTATAAATGAATAGGACCTCAATCTCTAGGCATTATGCATTAGCTATACAACCCTTATATGGTACATGATTTATAGGGAAAGAAGTTTGTTGGCGATCGGATGATAGCTCAATGTATCAAGGTAGATTTCGAAGTCGAAATCTCTTCACTCCATTCCACTGGGATCGCTCACACTCCATCTTTCCGTTTACATAACATCTTCGTCGAGCAAAAACTTCACTGTCACTGGCACTGCCGTTTTCATTTCCTTCATCTACTCATCTGGTCTATCTTATGAAGAGATATAAACAGATGCGTTTACAAGTAGAGCGCGAGTTTGCGCATCTTGAAACCAATAATCTGTGCCTTGTTATCTGGTGATCTCTGTGTATATCTATTTACTGAAGAGTAGATGTTTGAGTGCATATGTAATATCAAGCTGCTCCTCTTGGGACAGTATTCTATTTTGTTCACTATCATAAGCAAGATACGAGAAATATTTCAAATTTTTAAAACTCTTCGTTCACTTAGATAGCCTACATTCCCTAGCTTTCTGCCGGTGGAACGCAGCCATAAATAGAAGATACTAGTATCATCAACTCACCGGCATGTATAATTGTTCTAATCAAGGTGCACATATATGGAAGAACGACTTCAAAAACTGGGTGTGAAGCATGCTATTATCCGAAGCGTTGTGTAAGATATGAATGACTGAAGAGAGTTTCTTTCATGATCGAAAGGATCGATATTCAAGTCAGAATTGAACTCACAAAGATGTCATAGAAAGGTGCAAGGAGAACTGTTGTAGCATTTGCATTTAGAAGAACCAAGGTAGAATAATTTGAACTAAACCTCCCATGCTCGTACAGAACCTTATCATCATCGTCATCCTAGAAAGGGGAAAAGTTATTCAATAATTCGCTAAACCAATCTTATAGTACAATCGTCCAACTTTAGACAAACAATAATACCAATATTCGTCCTATAACCATGTTGTAAGTTTCCACTCAATCTGCATACATCTCCCCAAAGAAACCATCATCAGCCGCCGGAGGAGCCTTCGGTTGAGTCTTCACCGGCTCTTCTACCACCTTCTCTTCCACCACCGTCTCAGTCTTCTTCACATCTGAATTTCCACTCTTAGTACTTTTCGTCGGAACCAAACTTGAGCTTTTCCTCACATCCGTTGTAGCAACCTGTAGCATACTTGTGGTCGATGATTGTCCTTGAGCCGCCACTTTGAAACACATACACTCGCAGGGACCCGTATGTCCAGATGCTTTCTCTGAATCTTCAACGGGATGAGCGTGAATTTCGCTCTCGGAAAGTTGTGCGGTTTCGTATTCGAGTGCTTTGATTAGTTTGTAGATTATGCTTGCTAGGCCTGCACCGGCAATAGGGCCGACCCAGTAGATCCAGTGGTAGCTTGGGAAACTTAAGGTTATGACTGCGGGACCGAGGGAGCGGGCTGGATTCATGGAACCACCAGTCCAGAAGACGCCTTGGTTTGTTAGTTCAAGTCTGATAGACCTCTTCGAAGTGATCTGAGTCTGCTTACCGGCTAGTTCCCCTATGAACACAGATAATCCAATACCCAGAGGTGCCAAAAATGTAGCTTCATGCTTTTCAGCTGCGAGCATAAGAACCGTAAAGCAGAGCTGACATGTGAGTATCATCTCAAGAACAACTCCTTGTGCTGGGCTCATGCCAGGCTTAAGTGTAGTTGCCGTATGTAAACCTCCGTGATATAAACCATAAGCCATTGCAGAAGCAGCAATTGCACCCACACATTGTGCTATACAAAGTAGCACACATCGAGTCAAATCGATTGCGCCGACGAAGAATAATGCAATAGAGACCTTTCACAGTTAGTACAAACTCCAAAACTGAGACTTAGATTACTATCGCACTGCTGGATCAAACAGCCCTCCACTAATACGGAAAAAAGTCCACGCGTTAACCACCAGACTTATTCCAGCTCCAAATGCAATAAACAATATCTGAGTTGTACTAATCGATTTTGTCTCGTAGTTAACTTTATCGCCTTTGTTATCATTTGCAGACGCGAGAGCGACTTCAGCTGCGGAAAATGCGATGAATAGAAACGCAGTTGTGCCAATAAGTTCGCCAATAACAGCAACGACATGACCTCGTACTTTTTGTGGAATGGAAGAAAAGAATTTGGTGAAGACTTTTTTGAGCGGATCGAGACGGGAGAGAGCGGTCTGGCCAGGACCGGAAATATTAAGTGTAGGTTGGACATTTAACGTCGTGACGGACATTTCGATGGGTTGTAGGTTGGTGGATAAAGATGTCGTTCATAGGTCTGCGAGTTGTCGAATTCATATGTAGTGGAACTTGGAAAACTTCAAGATCCGAGAACTTCATGTTTTACTTTTTTCTTGAATAGATGGCTCTTTCCTATTTTAATACGGAAACGCCGAGACCATGGCGGCGGATGTATATTTGCAAGGACTGAGAAAGGAAAGAAGGAAGTTATGTAAAAGTTGAGAGGCAATTTTGCAATTGTTTTTGATCGTCTTTAGAAATGAACAACTGATTCCTGTATAAATGCAAACTTTGACGTGCTTCGTATATAATACTTTTCACAATGAAGAACCCTCTGCGCCGACAAACACCATCATCATGAGATAGAGCTTGTAACTTTTACTGATTGAGGAAAGAGATAGGATCCAACTATATTGCCCCTACAACGGGCCACATATAATCACTTGCCAGACCAACCCTCGAACCTCACAACTTCTCCCTAGAAACACCCGCCTTCCTATGTATTTCGTCCTGAAAAGCAGTAATCAATCGATTTGTCTTTGGATCTCCAGGTGGAATTAGCTGCGAGCCCCATATACCGCACACTCCATCTTTACGATTGATCCACCACTGAAGGTTCGGATATCCTCCCCAGGCGATCGAGCCTTTGCTTCTACCACCGATATCTTCCAAATTCATCATACCTCCGAGGCCCCAATCCGCTTTCAACCCCTTTGGAAATGCACCCAAGCATTCATTAACTTCTGGAACAGAAAGGTTCTTCATCAAGCCTTTTCTTGAGGCTTCACTCAGCTGCGGCCTGAACATCTCATCCACAGTTTCCGATTTTAGTAATTTCCCATCATTGGCACAAATGCTTTGTAAACACTTGAAATAATCAACGGGACTTCCGAATGCCCCAGCGCCACCTTGACAGTCTTTGGTAGCTGGATCAAATGGTACTTGACTGGTATATTTGGCTTTACTTGTGGGATTGTCCGTTGTTCCATACTGAGTGACGCCTCCTTCTCGTTTACTCATTGCGATCAATCTTGAGAGGATCTCTGGGTGTTGAGTCGGGTGAAAGGTTATGCTATCCATACCAAGAGGCCCCCATATGTTCTTTTTGAAGTATCTTTCCAAGGACATGTTGTTATTGACTCTTTCTACCATCTGGCCGGCCCAATCAATACCAACTCCATAAGTCCATGACTCACCGGGTGCAAAGAGAAGTGGGAATTTAAAGCGTTCTTTAACCAAAACCTCCCCATCTGTGGGCATAGGCGAGCCTTGACTGATATATTCTGTGTACCGTGATAGCAACGGATCTTGAACGATTTAGCTATTTCCTTGAACGCCTATGTATTATACCACTTACCGAAAACATCGTATGAGAGTCCAGATGAATGTGTTAGGAGATGTCTTAGTATGCTTAGTTTCATGCTTTTTATTGACTCAAGATATCGCGGGGACAACAAACCGAAGGGTTATAGTCTTATGGTTGTCAATTAAGATTGGCTTCTGGCGTTCTTCATCAAAACCTGTCAAGATTTGTACACCCTTGAATTCTGGTAAGATCTCTGAGATATCGCCGTCGAGATCCAAAAGTCCTCGCTCAACACATTGTAATGCCGCGATGGTTGTGAACAGTTTTGTGCAGGAAGCAAACCACATGACACTGTCCAAATTCATAGGCTTCGAGGGATCCTTAAGAGACTGAGAACCGAAGGCTTTGGCATAATAGAATTTTCCTGGACATGTTAATCAATGAAATATCCTGACGCGAAAAAAACAGAACAAGAAGACATTCAATGAGCTTTGAGAACCATGTTGAATATGTACTCGAATGCTATAGTGCTCGTGTCCACACTAATGAACACCAGTCACCAACTAATTTATTGAATCAAGGGAATATGCATACCAGAGTTATCTCCCCCTATCAGCACTGCACCTGCAATATCTCTGCTACTGCAAGCTTCTCTGATTATGTCCTCAAAGTTCGACATCTTGTCGACGAGCCTAATCACAAGAAATACGGCCCAGGATTATAGAAGAGCACGGAAACAAATACTGCAGACAAAGATCAGTAGATATAACGAACAAAAAATTGGCTCATCCATGAGATAGAAAACGAAAACCTGTGGCTAGGTATTCTATATACAACAATTTATCGTTTGATCGGCACAAGGTGCCTCGGTGTTGCTGCATTTCTCCATAAGCAGCCCCGCGTGGATACATTCAGGCCTCGGAACTAGACATGACTGATTCCGAAGAGGGTTTCGCCCAATTTCTTAATTCGATCGAGAATTATGGAGGGGGAGAAACATTGGCAGCATTTGCTAGAAATATTCGCGGCAAACACTCAAGTCGGATGATCTTGCGAGTCTTCGGGAATATTTTCTCAGAAACTAAATCGGACGTGAAAGCTCGCTACATTGGGCTTATGGCATCGTAAAGAAACAGTCACTACACAAACCACGCGGTCTTCTGTCCGATAAATCACTGGAATAATGCTATACAATATGCTTGAAAGGAATTGAGGATAATGTTAACCGATGTTTTTACCTTGATGTCGCTTTCCAAAAGCACTCCTGCTGGTATATGTAATTCATGAGCCGTGCCATATTATACTCTAATAATTTGTCATGTTTCCCGAAATCCTACCAAACGCCCTGCCAATGCTTGCCTGCTTTAAACTTTCAAACATCATAAAGACACTTAAATACAATATGTCAACCGTTACCACCATCTATATTCCTTTTGGTCATTCCCAGTTCCATTCTCGTTCAGCCCATACCGACATATTTGAACCAGTTTGCCCTACAATCCTCCTTGTGTAGCCAAGCTTCTCCGTCTGTGAATCGTCCCGCCTGGCAGCCTTTGCATTTTGGCGAATTGGGGCAATTGAAGTAAGGGATGTGCTGGTAACCGATATCACGGAACCTGTAGAAAAAGGTCAGTCATGGACACGAATTTCACGTAAAGGACTCGAAACTTACCAATGAATTTTGCTGGAATCTTCAAAAAGTGCCAAGGCAATACTATGAACTGGCGCATCTCCCCATCGCTCATAGAAGAAACCTCCAGCACGATCCAAATGGTTGAAGTAATCCTCATATGCTTGACTGCGCCAGAAATCCATGTTGGCAATCTCGAAATTACTCCAGAAATGGCATGTAGAGTAGCCATTGGCGTTCCGATTATGTTCTGGTCTGCGCGCACTATCTGTAACCCAATTCATTGCATTGTTCTCGTGTATGTACTCTGGATGTGCGGCCAAGAATTTTGTGGTTTCGGGCCATAGGGATGGAATTGATTGAGGCGCATCGTAAAGATTGATGGTGAATCCGTAAGTTTTGTTTTGATCTTGCATATACCTGAACACATCGTAGTCGACATCGCAGAAAAAATGGACCTTTGGCTCGACACGCCAGTAAAACTGCATATCTGCCATGGCTGGATGCTTGTAGAATAAACCACTATTCCATCGACACATCTGGTGGTAAGATGCCATGCTGGCATATTGAATGTCATTCTCCTTCAGTATCTTTGCCGATTCTTCGAAAAGCTCTGGATCGATCCATGAGGGCATTTCCCAATGTTCTTTGGGAATCTCTTCTGTTAGGATTGTTAGAGTTGACAGATGTCATCAAAGGCAGGGCTGCGTACCGTATCTGCATTCTGCCTTCGTTTCTGCAGAAGTTCGACGTTTGAACTCCTCCGAGAATGGTACGTCATTGAAAAACGTCCACGGGTAATTAAACTTGTGGTTCCATGTTCTTTCCAAATCTCGCATAGCCTGAACCATTCCATCAACCTCTTCGTTGCGAACCAAAGATAAAAGAGTGGCATTGATTCGACTCGTTCCCTCCGCGCCTAGTCCATATCCCTGATCGGCTCTCCATAACACACCTTCTGGTTCTCCAGTAGCTATGAAACTTGTTAGCATGGCATTCAAGGTGATTGGCATTGAAGGAGATTCGGCGCATACGATCTAGGTTAGGATCTCTTTCTATATTGGCAAGTGTATCTCCAGGCCCAAGTTCTGGTTTTGGTGGACCAAAAACTTGATATAAGAAAAACATCCATAATCCTATGGCTAACAAGCCTAGGACTCGAATTGGGCGTGCTACAGCCATATTGATGATTTCTGACTTCAAAAGATGTGTCGAAATTCTAAAGTCATTGAAGCTCCAGCGCCGCGTAAGATCATGGAAAATAAAACCGACTATCTGAAGACCCTAAAAAAGGGGATGGGATTTGCCTTGTCACACCTGCAGGCTAATAATAATAAGGTACTAGGTAGATTCGAATAGGTAAGGTTTACTAGGTAAAGCGATAACAGCCTTGTATTCAAGGCTGAATGATTATCGCGTCTTCTCTTTCTGAAGCGCGTTCGGAATAAATATACCAGCAATATTTATATTGATTTTAACATTGATCAGGAGTGTATACACTCTACTACTACTCACCCTTTCGAGTGAACTTCCGTCTAGTATATCGTTGATCAAAAGTTTATGAATTATATCATAGAGACAAGCTTGCTAATGAACTAATACAATGGCGCATCTTGCGAAGCTGGGAGCTTTAACGGACGAGCTTGTCACATTAATCACTTCCTTCTCCCCACAGGTAAACATCTTTGTTTTTATTGGATCATCTTCTTTACTGCTTCAATATCCTCAGAATTAAGGGGCTGACCAGTTTAGTCTGATCCTGCCAGGTTCAATACTTGTCGAGAAACTGCTCTTCGAGCACTCAGACATGGTAACTACAATCGAACGAACCAATTTGATATTCAGGATCGACTTGAAGGTCTGGACGAAAAGTTTCGAGTATTCAATGAAGATCCACTCGCAGATGCGCTCAAGGAGCGTTTGCAGAAACTACCTGAGCTGAAATTGAAATGGACATCCGAAATTCTACATCTACTTCTTGAATTATCGAATAAGCCAGTTTCTAAATCGAGGATTGAAGATCTGGAATTGATCAAAGTATTGGATCCTGAAATCGAGCCCCCTTTGAAATGGCGAGATCTTGTTGCCGAGGATCCTCTGTTACGTGAAAAAAGTATTTGGAGGAATGTCGATTTTGGGGCGGATAGTTCTGATGATGATGATGATGATGCCTTTGGGGATACTCGATCAGAATTGACAGAGTCGACCAGATCAACAGGAGAATCGAGTTTGGATGATGACAACACCAGGAGACCCCAAGATTTCATTGTGAATACACTTGAGGAGGACACCTTGAATAAATTGAGGAAGGCACAATTTTGGCAGAAACCACCAAGCGTAAATGGCATTCAGCTAAAAACTGTTAGAAAACCTATCACCGAACTTCAGGGGGTTCGAGAAATTCTCTTCATGTTTGCTGGATCATTGAGCTCCCTTTTCGAATCAAACCCTCGTGATATTCGGATTATTAAACCCTTGAAGGGTTATATCTTCAAGCATTTGACTCCGGAAGGTTATGATATACTAATGGAAACCTTTGCATTTCAAGGCTCAGCATTAGCTGTTCTCCGAGCCTGGGTAAAACAACCTCAAAACGTGCCATTATTACAGGTTCTGCAGTCATCTATTTCTCAGCGGCTTATGGATTTGGACACTAGGCTATCCAACATTCAGAGTAGATTTGTCGCCCCATCGAAAGACGTTGTTGTGAGTCTTCTAAGTCTGCAAAACGAATTGGCAGATTTTACCAAACCTCTTAGCAGACTGGCCGATATCATCAAAAGAGTTGAGCATGATCCATATGCCCATGCTTTCCGGTATCTTGAGTTCCTATACGACGAAACTTGTACCTCACAAATGGCTGGAGATGATGATATGTATTCCTTCATGGGTAAGATCTTCTTTCAGTGCTTTCAAATTTACCTAAGGCCAATAAGATCATGGATGGAGGAAGGTGAGCTTAGCAGTGGAGATAACGTATTCTTTGTCTCTGAAGTTACTGGAAACTCAGATCCGTCTTCAATTTGGCAGTCTCGCTTTAAGTTACGCAAGACTCAAAGTGGCGTATTACATGCTCCGAATTTCCTTCAAACTGCTGCGGAAAGAATCTTTAATACTGGCAAAAGCGTTGTTGTTCTGAAGCAGCTAAATCAATTCGAATCTGTACGATTAAAGAGGAAAATAGAACCAAAGCTCGACTTTGATTCCATGTGCAATACCTCCAAATTTTTCTTTGCCCCTTTCTCCGAGTTATTTGATGTAGCTTTTGAGAACTGGATCAGAAGCAAGCATCATCATACCTCAAATAAATTGCGCCAAACTCTGTTCGACTCTTGCGGTTTGCACAATGCCCTCGATGCATTAGCTCATGTCTACTTCATCGCCGATGGTATTTCTTCCTCCAGCTTCATGTCATCTATTTTCGATAAGTTAGACACGTTAGATTCTTCCTGGAATGATCGTTTCCCATTGACAGAGCTCGCACAAAGTACAATTGGTTCCCATCCATCCATAATCCCAGAACGACTTCGACTTCGAATCCGACCTCTTTCACAAAGGAGTCGAGATATCAATAGATGTCGAAAATCAGTCAATGTACTCTCCATAATTGAACCTATATATCACCTCTCTTGGCCTGTCCAAATAATACTTACTCCACAAACAATACCCTTATATCAAGCAATCTTTACCTTTCTCTTCCAAATCCGTCGTAGTTCTCATATTCTCTCCAGAGAACGTTTAGTCTCCGATCGCCATAGTTTGACCAGTACTACCGATGAACTTTCCCTCTACTACTCCCTCCGGACTCGTCTTCTCTGGTTTTACTACACTCTATACTATTACCTCACATCCTTAGTAATAGAACAACGCTCCCAAAAAATGTATCAGAATCTTCAAGAGGTCGAGGATATTGATGCAATGATTCGTGTCCATACATTATTCATCAAGCGCATTACAGATGAATGTCTCCTTGGTAGCAAGCTTGAGCTGATTCATAAGACTATCATCAAAATACTTGATCTGGGTATCAGACTGGAAGATGCGCAGGCTGCAAATGCGGCTCTTAACAAAGAGACAATGGAAAAACAACAGGAGATCATGGATCTATCACTAGCGTCTCTAGATTTGCCACCAACACCGCGAAAATCGACAAATATGAGGATGAGTATGAGAATGAGTCTTGCAAAGCAAAGGGACGAGGACTCGGAGGATGAAATGGAGGTGGATTTGAGTATTTTATCACCCGGAATGGAAGATCGTGGTGTCGAATCGTATGTGCAGAAGTTGAAGAGTATGAAAGGAGAATTTGATAGGTTAGTTCGGTTCGTAGGGAGTGGGTTGAGAGGGGTGGCTAGAGCGAGCGGAGGAGAGGAGGCGAAAGCCTGGGATGTGTTGGGGGAGATGATCGAAGGGGGTTTGGATACATAGGTCTATATGAAGTAGACGAAATTCACAGTAATTACTAACAATGATAACCATACACAACTCGGTGCCCCATCCAGCCCAAATTTGAATGTCCCAATCAGGTTTCTGGTGGTAAAACATCAGTTAAGCGAGGACGAAGGTGCGAACGTGATATCGAAAAGTAGCATATCAATAATAGAGGAAACATCTAGAATGGATATGGCTCCTAGTAAAATGAAATATGAAGATATTTCTCATTGTGCTTGGTATATGGTGAGAATGCTCTCAGTCATTGCAATCAATATACCCATTAAAATGAATCTAGACAGAAGCATTGTATGACGGTCGTCTTGATCCCCATTCCAATAATAGCCGTCTGTATTGCCAACGTAGATAAATAACATTGCGCTGTGTATGTGTGTGTGACCATTTGAATGCGAAATTTCATGAGTATCAGACAGCAAGAAAGGAAGACGATAAGCTGAGCTATCAGCTGTCTTCAACTCGCATCAAAAAAGCCATACTTATGTCACAAGAAATCGTTCAAGGTTCATATTCTTTGTGTTCTTTTTGGGGATGTTGAGCGAAACAGAATACGGCCCAATTCTGAATCTGGCTGAAAGCAAGTATCCGTATAAGTAGGTATAGATATATGCAAATGTGAGTGCGAGTGCATTCAGCACATGTACACGGATATACTTCCTACTTGTGGCTGACCAATCACATGCGGTGATTTTATTCTACCTCACTCGCATAGTTCCACTCACTATCTGGTAAATGTTTATGGATAATGTTGATGACGAAGATGATTTGTTGAATTCGGAGTGAAGCCAAAAGATAATGGGTATTTATTTCCTTCAATTATGTAAGCAGGCCTGTTATGTTACTCTTTGGTGGGGTTCACCGCTCTATTTGGTAAGTGCGGGGCAGGGGGAATGAACATAAACCTTTACCAACCACGCCAACCTTACCTGGGACCGCTACCAAACCCACACCTACCTGCCTATGCTCTTTCCGCCAAGAAAGTTGTTGCTGCCCATCGTTAAATGATCGAGCGATCTGATAATTGGGAAAAATATCAATAATTACATCTTATCTCCCCCTTCCTACGGTGAAGAAGAAAAAAAGAAAGAAAGAAAGAAAGAAAAAAAAAGAGTATAAATCCCTCATCCTCCAACTTTTCATTTCTGTCTTCGCTATCACATTCACCTCAAATTGTCTTCTTCATTTTTATTCTAGCTAGCTACTTAGTATTATCCTCGTAGAGCTTCTATAAAAAGTTCTAGAACTTTTGGTAGGTCGTCGAACTGTTCATGTCAATTAAATACTGGTGTGAAATGAACTGACCAATGACGCATTGCTGTCTTAGATCTTACCTATACCCAAAATAAAATAAAAAGTTTTTCCAAGCAACCAACGCAACAAATCCACACTTCACCCATCGAAAGACCCATTTGAACGACTCAAAAGTCTTCGTATTGCTACTTTGCTATTCTTTGACATTTCAATGAAGGTTTCAATGAAGATTTCAATGAATATATATCATTATTGAAATTGCAATCTTTGCAACCAAAGTCACAGTCAGTGTTAGGTACACTTGACTGCGAATACCGCTTCCTCATCAGTACTTTATCAATTCTCTATGAGCACTAAAGATCTACTACGCTTCCTCTCCAAACCAGCAAAGTAAGAATTTCTATTTACCTCTTCTATCTGCCAGTATATTCTTCCACAGTTCAACGCCTTCCACGGCTCCAATTCTGAACATTTGCCTATCATCTCAATTATACTTCTCCTGTGTATGGGGACATGAACAGCCAGATAATTTGATTACGAGGGTCTTATTGACTCGCGAAAAGCAATAATTCACTTGATAAAGCGGAGAATGATTAAAATTTTCTTTTTGAATCATACCAAACCTTCTTCCATTTTGCTAACCAACTCCTTTCTCTTCTCTAGGCCCAGATAACACCAGCCACGCCCCAAAACACTCAAACAAACTCCATTACCAAAAACTGCAGATACTACTCGTCTGCTAGACCCGATATCTTTTCACGGTATCGGCATCTATCAGAGCGAGCTCACCGAATCCAACATTCCTTCGGTTAAGGACTTTTTCATCCCTCTTTGCACCCGACCTCCTTAACGTCTCCTACGTGACGTCTATACTCTGAACATCTTGCTGGCTTCGCCAGCACATCCCATATCCCACGGTTCTGTGGGCCTTCTCTTCTCAGCCGAACACCGCAAGGTTCGTCTGGGTGGCAGATAGTGCTTCACAGTACTTTGCCAATTAGCAAAAACATACATACCCTGCCAAAACCAAGCATAAACCCGATACTACGTGCATTATCGCACCCTCACGTTAGAGATGGTCAACCTCGAAATCCCATCCCAATATACATTTTCGCCTTCTGAAGCTACACCTCAGCTCACTATCAATCGCGATGCTACTATCGATCTCGATTCTAGCAATGCTTTCGAAGGTTCGTATTTGTACACTATTCCGGAGGAGACATAAGCTGACAATATTAGGCCCAGAAAAGCTTCTAGAAGTTTGGTTTGCCCCCTCTCCGAAGGACTTGCCTATCGGTGCTAAAGAAGATGGACTCAAGTCCGTCTCAGCCGAAACATGGACAGGAATGCTAGATCTTGTAAATTGCAAGGTCTTGTCAGTCGTTGAGTCTGAGCATGTTGATGCCTACCTTCTCTCTGAATCCAGCATGTTCGTTTTTCCTCACAAGCTTATTCTCAAGACTTGCGGTACTACCACCTTATTGCTTGGGCTCCGTCGAATGTTGCGAATTGCGGCCGTCCATGCAGGTTTCCCGGTCCAAGATTGTGAATCTCCTGATAACGTCAAGACTGCTGCCAAACCCTACCGAGTCTTTTATAGCCGAAAAAACTTCTTATTCCCTGAGAAACAGCAAGGTCCACATCGTAGCTGGAAAGATGAAGTCAAATATCTCGATGACATGTTCTTAGGTGGAAGCGCCTATATGGTTGGCAAGATGAACGGAGATCATTGGTACCTATACTTGACTAACCCTAATACCGATCTCACACCGCCTCGAACCCCGGATGCAGAAAGATCGGTCACGGAGACTAAGGTCTTGAACATGCCCAACCAGGCTCTACCTTCCTCGGATGGTGATTGTTCCCAAGGACCAGATGAAACCCTAGAGATCCTCATGACTGACCTGGAGCCAAACAATGCCAAACAATTTTATCTTGATCACGCAGTTGCGGCCGCGGAGACTAAGTATGCTAGTCGGGCTATCGAAGCACGAAAGGATGCAGAAGACAGTCTTGGTGAATTGAGTCGAACCGATTTGAGCATCAGTGCTACAACAGCCGGAAGTACCAACACCGATGAAACTTTCGACGTTTTTAGCAACACATCTTCCGATCACAACGGAGGTATTGTCACACCGGATGATGAGGTATCATTCCCTGAAGAGCTTGGAACTGAGGGTCACGCTCTTGGTACGGTAGTCTCCGAAGCTTGCGGTCTATCGGATGTTTATCCTACCTCGAAGTACCCTGATGCACGGGTTGATGCTTACCTCTTCACTCCGTGCGGATTTTCAGCCAATGGAGTTATTCCAGCTCCTGATCAAGCAGGTGCTGCCACGCATTACTTCACGGTCCATGTTACGCCTGAACCTCAATGCTCGTATGCGTCATTCGAGACCAACGTGCCTGGCTGCCAGACTGGCCGTGAGACGGCTGATATTATCGAGCACGTTGTTGATATTTTCAAGCCCGGTCGCTTCAGTGTTACTCTCTTTGAATCGAAGAACAATTCAGCCGAGGGAAGAGAATTAACATTGCTTGGTGATTCTGCATCTGCTATGAAGAGTGCAGGCGCCGCTCGCTTGAGAAGTGCCAGAATGGAAAACATTCCCGGATATCGTAGAGTTGATAGGATCGTACACGACTTTGACGGCTACGACCTCGTCTTCCGTTATTACGAGCAAGTTGGTTGGGAAGGTAAAGCTCCACGATTGGGAGAGATTGATTAAGTGGCTGGGGGATTGCACGACCTATAAATTATTATCTTTATCATCGGTTTCACTTCTACTTTTATTCTTTTCATCTCTAGCTAGTCAAGGTGCTCATTGGAGCCTACACATCAACTATCTTTATATTAACAACAGTCAACATGCATAGTGGCATCGAGCCAGTATATGATCATCTCTTAGCACAAATTGAATATACAACCTTTCACCCAGAAATCAAGACTCAGTATGACACATTATGCACAGCAGAAAATCAAGTACAACATTAGATAGCATAGTCTTTGTGATAAATGAATGAATACCAATAATTATGCATGCATAACATGAAGGGCGAAAGGTCGCAGCAATCGCGACCATATTCTTGAGCCGGTGAACGTGGAACGCGTGGAAACGAATGTTAATTTTGATTTAATTGGTTGAGTAGCATTAGTATGGAAAGGCATGATGGTGATGAAGTTAGCATTATCTCGAGTATATCAACAAAAGGTGGAATCGATTAGACATTTATTCGATTGAGTTGAAGAATTGATCAAAGTTTTGATGATGCGAGGGGAATAATATGATATGAAATAATATGTACCCAGATACTTGCAGCTAAAGCTAAAGCTGCAGGAGTATAATAATAGAAATGTCCATTTTCGTTACTTCATGGATCGCGTTCTCATGCACGTCATTTTTCACGATTCGAGAACGAAAGGAACACGAAGAATCGCCATTTCCCCTCGATCTTTTAATTAAGACGCGAAGATATTCTTATACTTCAGGTGAGTCGCGTTTTCTCGCGATGGAAAAGGTTTCAGTTAGTTCGGACTATGATATGAGATTTCCTCATCCCTTTCCCCCCTGGCGTGGAGAAAGAGCCACTAGTTTTGAGCCGTGGGCGAATGGCATTGCAGAATTGAGATTGCATGATTGAGATGTGTCTCGCTTGTGGATTGGTGATCCTGGCTGGGCTTATGATTCTCATGATGGTATCCCGGTTTGGACTTGGACGTACGGGGGGTTTGTGAGAGTGGTTTTGGGTTTTTCGGGACGTTTTGAACTTTTATTGAGGGGGGAGTCGGGGATTGGTGGGTTTTCGCGTGAGCTACGCGCTGGTGATGCGTGTGTGAGTGGGGGGTATTGGATTGGAATTGAATTTGGTTATGCAGAGGAGATCTGAGTAGATGGGTGAATGCTGGAGCTAGGTAGATATAAGTAAGTATTGTACTGGTAAGGTTTGGAAATGAGGATATGTATGTACTCATTCATAGATGTAAGGGAAGAGTAGAAACTTGAATTGATGAATTGAGTGGATATGTATGAATGAACAAGCAGGCATACTCTGTACATATGTATATACCAGGTATTCCAAAAGGGAAATGGAAACGAGAGGCTTTCCAATATAGACCTGCATTCCCCCTACTCTTCTTCTCTTTTCGTGCTCCCTCTCTATCTATCTTGTTTTGATCTCTCTTGATTGTTTTGATCTTCGTGACTCTGATTCCGAATTCAATTAAAGTTTTCTTGCTTGTGTGGGGAAAGATATTGTTGACCTTCCATCACCTCTCGAGCCTCTTCATAGTACATTGTACTCTTCATCAAAAGCCATCAAGTTGTTGCTAGCTCAAGTAGCTTGACATAATAACTTCCATCTAACCTTTCCAAACATAACGAAACGATCCAAGCAAGGCTCAGAGCTCTCAAATCTCGATTTGCCGACCCCGACACACTGCACACACTGCACACACTGCACATACTGTACTCCCATCTCCACTTTATTCGCTCCTTTCGCGAACGCGACTGGCTTCTTTTTCTTCCTTTTCCTGCCACCACCTTTTTTGACATCTTTCCTACGAAATACTTGAAGCACAGCATCATAGTTAATCATCTACTTCTATCCAAATCTTGAGAAAATCTTGAGAAAATCATTTCACTCATTTACTCCAAATCACTGATAACAATTGATTTATATATCATCCGAAAAGGAAAGAATTGAAGAAAGATAAACAATCGGAAAACCCAAATTGATCCCTGTTCAACAGAGATCGCAATCATGACTTCACACATGCCAATGGGAACGGCTAGACAACCATTTGCTCCGTTGAATAGTTCACGTCTCCAGAACATCACGAGTATCAAGAACCGTCAAAATGGTATGCCTAAACTTTACTTCACCACAATAGCAGTACTTGTCTCTCGACTGCTACAATCCACTCTTTCTTACCTACTTGACATGATCTACATTTGAACATGATACTTACATCCCACCTAGCTCTATCACCCAATAGTACCTCTCCTAAACGCAAAGCTACATCATTCGAATCCGACGATGATTCCGAAAATGTTGATCCTATATTCTTCGAATCTCCCAAGCGATCCAAGGCTGTCGAGGAAACTAAAGATACCTACTCAAAACCTACAAGCTACTTCTTAACCAAAGCCCCTCCATCTCCCACCGAATCGTCGCTTACCTCTCCTCTCAAACCTATCAAATCTACCACTCAGCGAAAGATTTTACAAACTCGTACTCAAACACCAAAAGCTACCACCACAGCCCCAAAATCTACACCTCTTACTGCTCCAGCAGGCCGTTCACCTACTAGAAAGCGCGTCGGAATCCTTAACAATCACCGTCGTGCTTCCGGTTCAATAATCCGCGTTGATCCTCCTAAATTCTCCACCTCAAAGCCTAGCGGTCTCAGCTTCTCAATCGATGCCGCTCTTTCAGGAACTATTCCCTCATATGGCGCACGTCAACGTCAACGTCAAGCTCTCTCTTCCAAGGGCACGAAGGCCCAAACCTCTCAAAAAGAAATCCCCTCCTCCATTCGTGCACCTGAAGGCAAATCATCCTGGTTCTTCCAGATCCACGAAGATACTGAAGAGGAGCACGCGACCAATCTTATGGAACATAGTACTGGCATTCTCGATATTTCCTCCGACGAAGAAACACTTACCAGATTGAGAGACGAGAGAGGCAAAGAGAATGTTCCACCTCTAGATGATATTTCTCAAACACGTACTTCGCTTACTGCTTTCGCTTCGAGTTCTTCTTCCATGTCCATGTCTCGTAAAGATGATATGGAGATTAGAGAAATGAAAATGAGGATTAAGATGCAACAAAAGAAACGAAGGGAAATGGAAGAGGGTGCTATCGATGTTGATAGATCTCCATTAGGAGAGATGAGGAAAGAAGATTTCTATGCAGAAGGTTGTGATGAGAAGAGTGTTTTTATCATTCTTCCAGATCCTGAACCTGAGGTATCGGTCGAAGAAGAAGAAGAAGCTGAGAAAGAGACGGAGGCTCCCTTGGAACAAGAAGAACAAATCCCAGAACCTCGAACCACAACCTCATTACCAGAGCCAGTATCTACGACTTACGCGCCTGGAAAAGGAAAAGGGAAAGGAAAGGGAAAAGAAATCGATATTGAGTTTCTCATGCAAAAGAAAGTGGTAGAACCGATGGAGAAACCGGAAGCGGATTTCGTTCTTTGGGAAAGTGGAAGTGCGAAGGATGAGAATGAATGAGTGACTCGTTTCAAAAGGGATTGTGTATGGGCTCATGAGTTTACGTGTATGATTTTTTTCGCGAAGGCACTTTGGGATTGTACTTGGAGGAGTTAATTACTTATTTGTAGGCTTGTTTGGTTGTATATGGATGGATCAATGGGTGGATGGAATGGTTGCAAGGTTACTTGGTTGCGTGGTTACATTTGCATATATTGGCTTCTTGTCGTGTTGTTTCTATCTGTGTTTGTGTTAGGATGTTTGGAAAGTTTGAGAGGAGGTTTTAGTAGATAGAAAGCTATTTGATATTGCGATTGCTACTACTTTTGGAAGAACAAAAAATAAGTTGATCTTATAAGTAACATTACCATTCGGTCTATTTGTTTGTGATTATCCTGATGTGATGTTTGAAAGGTGGTGCAGTGCAGTGAAGTAAAAATGTATGTGGAAGCTTTTTTTGTGTACAAAAAATTGTAGAGAGTATATTGAGTTTGAAAGGAAGCGGATAGAGGGACTGGAGGGTGGGGTGTGGGGTATGGAAGCGAGATTTCCAATGCGTTGTGCTGGGGAGGGGAGTGGGGAGGAGGGGTATTGATTCGATTGGCGATAGGGGGAGGGGGAGGGGAAGAAGGGCGGG